>JASVER010000073.1:840814-1316660 GCA_030449065.1 Oceanodroma leucorhoa | reverse complement strand
AAAAAAAGAAAAAAAAGAAAAAAAAAGAAAAAAAAGAAAAAAAAAAGAAAAAAAAGAAGCTGCTCCTTTTAGTATAATCTTTCTTTTAAGCTGAGCAACCTAAGTAAGGGATCTTAGTTCAGCCTCAACAGAAACAGAGAAACATCATTCTGGTTGATTTCGTAAATTGTTTTGTGAAGTACTTCACCCCCTGGGCTTCAGGGCATGGAGAGCAGTGCAGTAAACACAAATTTCAGGATGACAACTTCATTCACACTGAAAAGGTTTTGCCAACGCACTGACACCAGAAAAATTTCCTAGTAGATAGGGATGTCATTTATACCAGCAAAAAACGTTCATCAGTCAAGCAAACCCAGGTCCCKGAGTGATACAGACTGGTTTTGGACTGACACAGGCAGGCTTGCCTGCACAAACATTATTGTTTGGGGTAAAGAGCAAACCCCAGTTTGCTAGTATGGTGCTGGCCCAAACATTTCTGAGAACCAAGTATATCTTTTCCTGTGCTATAGAATTTATTGGAAATAGTCTGTGATTCAGCTAATTTCACACTTTAGTCAGAGCTGGACTTTGACCAGGATCACTAACATTTTTGGATAATTGTTAAGGAAGCATTAAAGCGYAATCCAATTTCTTAGGAAAGAATCAGTCCATGTGAATTAATGCCACACATTCATTTTGCTGACTTGTTATACAATTTGTACTACAAATTTTGGACTCAGAGGCAAGTTAACTATAAAGGGAACGCACCTCTCTCCCCTATAATAATCCTACATGCTAACTCTACATTAATTTTCCTGAGGGTAAGGTGGCATAGAGACAGAAAAACTGATTACCTGGATCATACCATTCCCAAGTGACCACTCTCAGATATTTCTCCAGCTTACTTTTTCCAAAGGGAGGAATGGAAGAAGAAACCTCACATTGTCTGGGGCAGAGACACGGTGCAAATTCTCTACCTTGCACCAAAAAGAGATTTTCTATTTTTGTCAGTATAGGCCAAAATACTGAGAAGGGTCAGACCAATATAGAACATTTCTGAAAATCTTACTCTACATGCCATTGTTTACACCTGTAAAAAACAGACGGAGCATTTGCGCAAATCAGGGTACTACGTTTTACATCCCTTCTTCACAATGTAAATGATTCCTGCAGGCAGTAGTGAATTGGGTATTATGGGGTTTTTTTGTTCTTATTTATCACTATGTCCACACATGACAACATGGAAAATGGAAGTTACAATTAGCTACAACTGAGGTA
The DNA here is from genome assembly GCA_030449065.1 of Oceanodroma leucorhoa. NCBI lineage: Eukaryota > Metazoa > Chordata > Aves > Procellariiformes > Oceanodroma > Oceanodroma leucorhoa. The sequence goes on along the minus strand of JASVER010000073.1, from coordinate 1,315,403 downwards.
AAACTCATGAAAGACAAAACATATCACCAATCTCCTTCAAAATTGTGATGCAAAGGTTTTTGTGGAAACACTCTGAATAGCATATATGCATTCCAGACATAGCAAATTACTTAGCGTGAGCAAACAACCCATTTGTCTAAAGAAGTGTTCCTAAGAAATACCCTGAAATTATTTATAATATGTAATGAGAGAAACCACCACCCACCCCCCACACACACCCCAGCCCCCCCCCAAAATGTTTCAGTGCACGGAGTCATGTAAAGAAGCAAATATACTTTGTACATGACAGGCCATCGCGCTTCTGAGTAATTTCTTGTCTTTTTGTTTGAAGTGTAATTGCTATTGTGCTCTAAACAGCAGGTGCAGATGTAATTGAAAGTGGTTGGTTGTGTCAAACGAGCAAGATTTCATGAGAAACCTTGAAGAGCTAACCTACACCCTACTTGGGAGAGCTAAATTCACTGACCTGCGAGAGGAAAGTCGCAGGCTGACTGCTAAACAAAAGCGCCCGTTTGGCCTTCCTCCACCACTCCTGATGAAATCATGCTATCCGGGGGCCAGTATAGCTCCGCAGATGTGCTCTGCCTTATAAACAAATGAGTGAGGTGCCTTGGGAACAGGCACTTTAATGTACGAAACAGATTGCATTCTGTTCTGCCACAAGCAAATAGATGACTGAGTGAACAACTGACATCTTTATTTGCAAATATTTCCAATTCTTTCCTTGGGCCAGGCCCCTAACACCTTCCTCCCAAAACTGGTTTCTCCAGCTCCTGGAGCTCCATCCCACAGCCTCCATGAGGGTACATTTCAGGAGATGCGGACAGGCCCTCCTCGCTTAACTCTCTCTTCTTACCTAAGTGGAAACTGGGACTGGTATTTTGTGAATTTCTGCCACAGCTAGTTAGATTTAAGGGTTTTGGCCTGAAGCAAGAGGAAAGATGATGGATGTCCTCCCATCTGCAGGTGAACCAGAGTGGTGTGGATATATCCGTATATTACACAAAACTGCTAGCTCTTTGGCACCTAGATAAAAAAACCCAAGCAATAAAAGAAGAGCTTGGAGCAGGGCCAGTGACAATTTTACAAAATGGTGAAGTGCTTGCCTGAGTGTTAGACATTGAAGTTACTGCTAGTCAGGGTGCTTTTTTGTGACATCCTGGAGCCATACTGTTTAGGGCTTCCTTCTCAAAGAAAGTTGAGAAGTCTCTCTTATTGCAAGGCAGAACTTGGCCAGACTGAAAACAGGCTGAGAAAAGTTGCCCTCACTGTTTTTCTTTCCGACCTGAAGGATGAACAATACAGATGATAAACAAGGAAGCAACAGATGTTTTAGTGCCCATTTGGAAAGTCAAGAGATTCATATACCCTAAGAGATTAAATAAGAACTGCAGTACTTATGACTAATGTTTCCACACCATAATCCAGGCTGCATGCTCCCTCTTATTTTCCCAGCTTTATATTTAAGTATTCGCCTCCCCTGTCATTCCTAAACCAATAAAAAAAAACCCTTACAATTTTTGTTGCCAGCCCACATTCAACCAAGAGCCTCCTGAGACCGAGCATCCTGGAAACATCCTGCAACGTCTGAACCACTGGAAATCTTAAAATCCTTTGTATCTTTAAGATGATCTCTCGTTACAGTTCGAACAGGTGGAAAAACAAAGAACAATATGGAATGGGTAATTATTTAAAATTCAATAATTACCCAGGGGCCTTTTCTTTTTCCAGATGTTTTAGCCCAATCTGACTGCAGTTCCAATACACCATTCTAAGAATCTATCTCTCTAGCCACAGTGGGTGGTCCAAGAAACCTGTAAAAAAGGCAGGATTATATCACAGTGAAAAGTGCTTTGTTTTATAGATTCATCCCAAGCAACCTAGGTCTCTTTGCAGAACTAATTGGAAAGACCTAATTCTCATGCAACCCTTCCACTGCCAAAGTCCATATCAGGTCATGCCAATAGAAGACAAAAAAAAAGAAAAGCTTTCACCAACCTGCTTTAGGTCACAATAAATTTGGGGAAATACATATTCACATTAGGATTGTAATATGTCCATGTAAGGTGAGGCACAACCATTAATGGGTATCCCTTCAGAAAACAATGTCTGAACTGGTATTTTTCCTAAACTAGGTAAATACTCCTATTTTTAGGGCAGCTAAAAGAAGAAAAAWGTTGGAGCTGACCTCGGTCTCCTACTATACTGTAGCAAAAGTGGCAAATRACAAATAGCTGAGGTATTTCCTAAGTGGCACCAGAGCATGGCTGCCTGCCTCCACCTCTAGCTGGAGGGAGCACGGGTTGAGACCATCAGATTCAGGGCTGACTCACCAGTYCGTGTTTACACCTCCTGCTCCAAGAACGTATTTTGACAGCATGCAGCGTATGCTACCACCCGCCACAAAGACAGAACATTCCTGGAAGGGAGTTTCTCTCTTTCTTTTGCAACTGATATAACTTGAAAGGTATTTTTCTGTTTTAGCATCTGCATTTCATTTTTTTTTCTAAGACAGATTTTACAAAGCTCTTGTTTCTTCACAAGCAACAGCTGTCAGGTTTGACGAGAAGAGACTCTGCATTTTACAGAACATGGAACAGAACAAAGACCTTAGGCCAGTGTTTTGGCCACACACAACCGGAGAAAATCTTACCCTACCTTACACAAGAATTTATACCATTAATATCCATTGGGTCTCTTATGCAGTTCTGCTGTTAACATGGAACACGGTTCACAGTGAAATGGTCTCTGAACATGGTTGTTCTAAAGTTGGGCTGAAAATATCCAAATTTTCAGTCCTATTTCCACCTCTGCTGTATTTTCCATCCACAATTATTATATACAGTACCCCCGACTTTAGGAAAACTTTGGCATGKTTAAGTATATTTTTATGTTATTCTTTTTGGGATATGCATTGCTTTTAAAAAAGCATCTTGTTTCTGTTCATGCTGTATTTTAGGCAAGGCACTTCCTTCAGAAGACCTGGTTTTAATCTACATTTGAGTGACTGCCACTGCACAATGGCTATTCATGATGAACACGTCCTATAAACTTAACAACTTTATGATGTGCCGTTTCCTGAGATTAGTTCCATTCTATAGCATCTGTAGAAAAATACATTAAGTTTTTTTAATTTGCTTTTGTTGTCTAAAAGAAATTTAATGTCARTAGTAGTGGAATATGAAGACTTATTCAATAATCAAGTTTTTATCTGATTTGTCAAGTTTTTCACTKCTTAGAGATTCCAACGTAATGGCTTGCTAGGAATATTATATCTTTGAATGAAAACAAAGCCAGTCCAGAACTGTACTCCTCAATCTGTTTCTGTCCTTAACTTTAATTAAGTAAGCATGCTAACTGGTGTCTGATAGTAGTTATGTTATGTAGACATTTTGTCTGAAAAAAATCCAACAAACTGCCAACTTAGGTCTTGATCCCATAAAAAATTATGTACATGTATCTTTAAACAGATGATGCTAAAATTACGCTATTTCAAATTAAACTCATGATTTTTAGAATATAAAGGTTACTCAAAGTTTAATTAAAACCAAAGCACAGTATATTACAAGATTTTTCACAAGGACACTGCTTTTTCAAATGCCATTAGCAGAGAGGAGCCATTATACTACTAAGGAGATCTGTGCAATCTCTAATTACAATAACTGTGAGGAATCRATACGTTTAGTAACAAACAGGCATACTAGCTGCATTATTTGAGTATTGGTCTACTCAAATGACACTGCAAAAGCCCTTTCTTAATTCTATAATCTTTAATAAATTTTTTTCTATAGAAGACAATTCTCTTTCATGGATCTTATTTCCATTAGTTTCAAAAACTCTGTATCAATAACAGCTTAAATTAAATCCTTTGAAGTCAGTCTCAGCCCACCCACCATCTTTGATCAAACCCAGTAGAAGGAATGAAGTTATTGTTTGGATCTTGGAATCAAGACCATAACCCTTCAAGGTACTAGTTATATAGGAGAAATTAAATACAGGTGGTTGTAGGCTTTCAGTCTAAGATTGCTTCTTACTTTGCAATTTTTAATTGCAGGAATAAGCAGTCTGTTATTGTAATAATGTCATAGTTGTTTATTTTTCAGGTGGAAAAGACAGGAAATCATGTAGCAGAATGTTAGAAAAAAGCCTACAAACACCTTAGAAATACCATAAAACTGAGAGCATAAGAGCAAATTTCAAAGCAGTGACTGACCGTGGAATCTTAAGAGTGGGCAGACTCCTGTGCCTCTATGACCTCTATAACCACGCAGGAAACCTCGAGCTCTCACAAATAGGTTTTACTCTGTTGCACTAGGAAACAAAAAGGATTTCAAAAGAGACTTTCTGTTCATAAAGAAAACAGAAAAAAACCCAGGGTACTAAAGGGCTAGCTGTGCCAGTATCTTTTCCTGAAGGCAATTATTACTAGTTGATCCACCCAGAATTGGAACAGTTAAGCAGATGTGGTATTTGAGCTGTGTTTGCTTTATTCAACGCACATCTCCAGTGATAACATTTTCAGGAGAAAAATCATCTGCATTGCCCAATGCTCTCCATCAAGCGCATTCCTTCCCCAGCCTGGCCTGGCACCACCCGGCACAGCGTGTTGGAAGGCGCTGCCTCATTGCTAACGTTTTCTTCAAGTCTGGAGTTTTTGTAGCTGGCATGAGCAGGACAGAATGAACCCTGGAAAATACTTACACAGATTATACCAAAGGAATGTAGGGCAAGGATTAAATTATAAACCAAAGTGACTTTAAATGAAATAACACAGCAGGTTGCGATGACCATTTGATACGGTCACTTAGTACCTGACTTTCAAGACACGACAGAGGAGTAGGTGACAGATGTCAGAAAGAGGAGGGGACTCCTGGCTCGGCTGAAGGCTGGTATGGTATCCCAGGTGGGGTCTACATTCCTCCTCCTTCCACCTCTCCAAACTACTTCTCCTTGACTTGGTGCCTAGAAAATCTGGTCACCTTAATATATAGTTGGCAACATATCAATGTAAAAGTCCACACTGACATCTGAAAGTGATCATTTTACTGCCCACACTGGAGGAATGTTTCCCCACAGGAATAAGGAATTTTATGTGTGTTATAAAAAGTTACTGGCACTACAACATATTATCACTGTGGTATAAATTACTGATCTGTATGTCAGCTACGGGCCAGCTAGGATGGCAGCCACAACCATCTCTCTGCTCTGAAAGAGCTGCATGGGCAACTTCCTCCCTTTGCAGCCTTCATCTTCAGTGTCACCTGGTGCCTTCCTCCTCCACAGGGATGGACCCAAACCAGAAGGCAGAGAGGGGCAGAGCAGAAAGCTCTTGCATCACATATTGATCACAATACAACGGCAGCAGCAGACAATGTTTTGATCACATTTSTCTTGCTGCCAATAAGAGCAAAAACGTAACGCCATTTTCCATCAATAGATACCAAAGCTGCATTTAGTTTTGCCTTACTYACAAGCTTGGAGTAAATTAAACAGAGTATACTTGAGTACACTGAAGTATGCTTAATTCTTAAAAATATAAGATACTTAGATTCTCATCAGGCCGTATATTTCAGCAGCACAATTCCTGTTTTTTCAAGCACTCTGAAATTTACCTTTATTTTTAGCTGAAGTTCCCCTGAAGTCGGCAGACATTCTGTGACAAAAGGAGACATTGTCTACAAAACACAAAACATTGGTATCTATACTGTCCCTCGTATTCCTAAACTGAACGTGCTTGAGCCACCCCCCAGGCAAGCTGTCACATACCAGCAGTAGCAGTGCGGGGAGGTGGCACCTCGCGTGGGGCAGTTCCTCCCCCTTTGCAGGGAGCCGGGGGTGCGGGCAGGCACGTACAGTGCACGGTTAAGCGTCAGCAAATGCAACCTGCGCCAACCCACGCTGGCCCCCTGCAAAAGGGGAATCCAGCTGGGAGTGTAGGCACAATCTGGTTCCTACCTGGTCCTTTACTTTGGGGAAAAAAACAGCACCCAAGCCTTGAACCATTTATCAGGAGTTACGCAACTGAAGTAATACCGAATTTTGGATCCTGTAACTTAGCACAAACTACAGCTAGATGATGCGTCTTTATCTCCTGTTCAGAAACCCAGTGCTATGAGGCAATGTCGTATAAAGAATACTGTCAGACAAATGAGAAAGACTGCAGCTCAGACTGAAACAATTAATCTGTATGCAGGGGTTGTCATCATTTCCCATTAGTTTGGAAGCTCCAGCCTTGTCAGTGATCCATCAGTGGTTCCAAGACACATTTTTATTTTCAGGGCTCTATAGCTCTGGGCTGAAATGTCACATTTGTGGTGTCATCAAAACATGTAAAATCTGGTTCAGTCATGCCAGAAAGAATATGAGGAAAAATAAARGACTTTTATAGTCTCGGTACCTTTCCTTTTTAAATTTCTTTTCTCTGTCTTTCCAAATGTATTCATTAGGCTTAAATATTGCACACTACAGAAAATCCAAAATGGGGCAAGTTTTTCTCAGCAAGTAATCCAAAATTCAATCATTACAAATATAAATCTCCATATCTCATCTGTACAGTCTTTACTAAGCACAAATGGTACCTCTAGTTCCTTAATGTGTCTCTGTTGCCCCCCTCACCATATTGCCCACAGCAGGGAACGTCCCTGTGAGTGCTGATCTGCTTAACTTTGCAGTGAAGTAAGACACAGAGTGGGTTTTAGCTGAGCAAATCTAGATGTTTATCACTCCAGGTTCCCTTCATATCTGTTGAGCAAATAGGAGTAATTCAGCCAATACAGTTTAAACAAATACTTTGTCGTGAGATGGATCATATCCTGGAAGAACTAACATCTCTTCTTGACTGCACAGATAGTCTGAGCAAACATGGAGATGTCAATTATATAGGATATTAAAATACAAAAGTCTTACTCAAACACACCAGGTCTTCAAATGCAAACARGGTGCAAGCTTCATTCAAATAGAGGGTGACTGGATATCCAAATACTTACGTGGATCTAGCCCTATGCATTTTCTAAATTGCTATAGGGACCCACTGGAATAGCAGTCAGTGAACAGTCATTGGATTGTTCTTCCTATCTCTTGACCCTTGGAAGGTCCAATAAGAGTTTTGTCTGCCCTTCATCTAGTGTGAAGGGCAGCAAATATACCTCTAGCATTTTGGCTTAATATTCTACAATTCAGAAGCTGACTAACTCTTTGCTAGCACTAAGATGCACGCTGCAAAAGTCAGTCCCAAAAAGCTGTGGCATAAAAGTAAAATTCCCTGATGGTCTGAAAGAAACTATGATGAGAAAGACATAGAAGCTTAGATATCAAGTAATAAAACTATGTTCTATAAGACTTGCACACCAACAAAGATGGGGATGAAATGCGTGCAGCAAGAAAGCATAAGCAAAAAGCAGGTCTTTTAGAAGTAGCACTGGTACAGAGTCATTGTATTGATTAATTGCCTTTATACAACTGATCACTATATTTAATCCAGTAAATCTCTGGGGGTTTTGACATGTCATTAGTGAAGACAGAGAGTCAGGCAAATACGCATAAAACATCAAGAAATAGTAGATACCTAGGAAAAAATGTCATAGCTTGCAAGAAATGCAAAATTCAGCATTTCTGCTTACTCTCTAACTTGAAGATGTTACATCTAGTTTAGATAAATGCGGCTACCAGAAAAGTTGCCTTTCTGTAACACATTGTACTTTAAAAAATACTTATGCATTGGTTAAGATCATTATTAATAAATATTAATAATAAATATTATCATTATTAATAAATAATATCTTTCTAATACCAAAGGAGAAAATCTTTTAGGTCTTCTCAGATAGAATAAGGCGTCTCCATGGACTCTGTTCCCACTAAGACAGGAGATTGCAGGCTGGCAGTGTAAGGTCCAAACAGCATAAGAGAACTGTGGCTTGGTCAGCCACCACTTTTGATCTTAAGGCATAATAAGAGAACCATTTTGGGATGTTTCATAGACTTTCAAAGAAGCAATGAGCAAGTTACCCAGCAACTCTTTCTTTTTATATTCAGGATTTGGCTGAGTTTTCTGGGGTTTTTTACTGTATGGGTTTTCAGAACATACATCTGTTCTGAGCATTTCAACAACATGTAAAATTCAAGACACCAGTACCTTTGATGATCCCCAAAGTCATGGATTATTCTTTTTTTCTTCACTGAAGCAGCACAATTTTAAGTTAGGAGCCACAGTTAAAAATCTGGCTTTTTGGAGTCTGCCTTCCAGGAACAGTCTTCAGTAACCACCTAAAATTTGCTGCTCTGCTAAATATTCTTGCCAGTACATTTATTTTCTGCTGGCTAGTTGGTAGTTGCAGGAAGTAAACTTTAAATTTTTTTTTTTTCTTAAGTGGAAGAATATTTATGGCTTTTTTTTTTTTTTTTAATAGTATTTACTGAGCTCTAACTTTCCTCAAGAGAAAGCCAAAGAATGAGTTAAAATATGTAAATCCAGTTCTGGGATATACAAAATATTCAAGCTGRGGGAAGTAAAAAGCTAATCAACAGTCTGCAGACTATGCCAGAAGAATGGAAATATACAATAAAGAAATATACCATATATTGAAGTTGTGCTTTTGTTCCCTTGGGTACAGACTTTACCACAATAAAGCACTAAGTCCCTGCAATTCTTTTTATAAATTTTACTGGAAATATTTCTATCATTCCGTCGGGTTTGATGTTCACAGGATATACTTGGGTTTGATGTTAGTGCGGTTAGCYGAGAAGTACATGACTTAATGTGACATCACGTACTCCAAGGTAGTTAGATAAGTGTGAGGTTACATATTTCTTAAAACAAATAATCAGGCTTAATAACACATTTATAAGGAGCTTGTTCCCTCCATGCTGCCTTCAAGGGATTGTGCTGGACTTYTATACTGCTTGATTTGCACACAGCATCCCATTTCACCCCTCCCAACTGGTCATTCCCATGCTGCTTTTTCATTCCTGTGCAYTTTAATGCTAAAGAGAAAGCTACAAAAGAAAATAAGGCAGAAAATTCCCTGCTAGACAAATTACGTACCTCTAGTTAGGATTTAAGGGCGTGAATTTCACTGTCAGACTSAGACCTGTGCTTGGTGCTGCAGCTGTGCACGCTTGCTCCGACGACTCCGAGCAGAAACGGGCACGTGCCGAGGGGATGGCTGCGTTAGAACCGTCCTCTCACAGCTGCGTACGAAGGCAGCCGGTACGGGTACGCACCTTCACGCTCCTGCCACTGTGGCTATGAATTCAGTAATAAATGGGCCTTGAGCATCCAACTGAACCTCACTTAGCAAAAGCTTTGACCCGAAAGGTGAGAAGTTAACCTGAGCTTATCACGTGCCGAGCTCTGGAGTGAGTTGACAGCACTCAGCCATTTTGCAAGGGAACTCAGTCCTGCGGAGGATGCTGAATTTGTGCCTGTTTGCCTCACACTGGCAACTGTTCCCAAGAGCGAAGCAGCCACAGGGAGACTGTGAGAGGAATATGAAAGGAAAGCGTCCACTGCGCATAGGTGCATTGCAAAAATGTCAGATCTCAGAGGCTTTTCGTACCAACCTGTAACGCACGTCACTCCAACGCACGGAGAAAAGGCGCTCTGGTGCTTTACACAACCTCTCCCCTTCCTCCTATTTGTACAGAGTGGGAGTCCTGACGTAGCTCACAGTAGAATCTCCAAATTTTTGGTAATATCACCAGTTATTACATCGTTACATCAAACAAAGAGATTTAGTCATACTATACAGGACTAATTTATTTCACAGCTCTTGAATTAGCATGAGTGCAAAATAATGAAGTCAATGACTTACATTGGACTAAAAGCTGGTGACTAAACATTTTTCACTAGATGATAAACTGTGCATCTAGGGATTAATTCCACCCTAAATCCTTACTTGATCTGTCAAAGTACATATCCTCAGCCTAACCCCGTGAGTTCTTCCTACCATGCACCATATACAATATAAATACAAGGAGTGGTTTAATTCTAGAATGGAAGCATTACATCTTCCTTCTACCAAAGTACTCAGCCTCAGTTAAAGCCCCACATTACGTGGCACAGCCCTCCAGCTTTTGCCTATTTTTCAGCAATATAGAGTTTAATATTAACATTAATCATACATATAAATACATAAATAGCAGGCTATAAGATGACTAAACTAGGATAGATATAGATCTATAGGTACAGATTTGGCAAGCAAAAAAAATTACCAGTTGACCAGATTAGACTTGTTCTAACTAAACCTGAGTATTTATTTTAACCAATATTAGAAATACTTATCTATATCTTTCTCTGAAATCAACCAATAGCTTTTTTACTAAAAATACCTGTGCCTCTGAGACATTACTTTCTACACTTATCTTCATAAGGATTTCCAAACTGATCTTTATATAAAGCATATTCTATAGCCCCCTGCATTAGTTATATGCATGAAACATCTCCAAGCTCAACCCCAGAACAACAAATAAAAGCAAAACATCAAAATCCAATAATCTGAGGAAAACAATTCTCAAAGAAAAAGTGCTTAGAAAATGAAAAACCTGGGAAAAAGAAAGAAATTAAAAAGCAGAATGTAAGGAATTTTTTTTTAAAAAGAACAGGTTAATATTCTGATTCCAACTTTTGTTTACTGCAAATTGATTAAATTTCTTTCTATTTAATTTTATTTGTTCATGAGATTTGTCCATTTATGATTTTCACATCTTCTATCTCTCCTTGTTTAGCACTATCTAATACCCAACTTCAGCAAAGCACTTAGCAATGTGCTTGCTTCAAATCACATGAGGAAACCCTGTAAAACATGTTGCTACATTCTTTGCTCTCTCTCCTAAACTGGGATGCTCTGGTTGTCGTACCGAAAGTGTTATCATATAAGCCCTGCCTTCGTCTAGAGTGCACTTCCCCCTTCAAAGCATATGTTAGTAATTACATGATAGCTTGAACAGATCAAGATTACAGAAATTTATTGCAAGTCACTGCAGAGGAGGAAGGTATGCAGAGCTTCGGGGTGAGTCACTGAAATGCAGTTCCTCTTGGCTGGCCCTGTCCCGATAGGAATCTTGTTGCTGACCCAGCTTGCGTTAGCCTCTTAAATTGGGAAGGACTCTACTTTTTTTTAACMAAAAAAAAAAAAAAAAAAAGGGAAAATCCCTCCTTAGCAGCTGCACATTTCCTGCTAGAAAAACAACTCCAAGTTTCTATTACTAGCTGTTAATATCATTATCTACCAGCTCTGTTGCAAAGCAGAGGGAGTCAAGTTGAAATGTCTAGTGTAACAAGGGGTGGGGAGGGAAGCAAGCAAAACCAGGAATTTACCATCCACAGATTTCTCTAAAGTATGACTCCTCTGCCATTTCTGAGCTAAAATTAACACCGTTTTCTAAGCCAAACTTTTTATTTATACTGTGTGAACTAAATACAAGCATTGTTTTAGATTGGTGTTGTTGCTCTAACAGAGCCTACACTTAGCCATACTGCTGTCTTGCAATAAGTACGCTCACAGCCACAATGCAGTACCAGGTGACTTCGGTTTTGCTTTGCAACAACTCAGGAGCATAACAAAAAGGGTAGACTTCCTTCCAAAATTTGTGCAATTATTTCTGTACTAATGCTGCTAATCATAAGCAATCTTTGCCTCTATTAGACTGTATAACTGGTATCTCTCCCTCAGCCTTCCCCACTTTTCTATTATGGTTGTGAGGACTCCACTCTGGATGTGGATCATATTCTAGTTTTCCCATTCAGTGGTCTGAGGCAATATTCACAGCATTTTCCTGCAGAAATTGTGAATATTTAAAAGGAAAAAAAAAAAATCAATTTGCATTAAGTGGACTTGTAGAGTTTTGCAATTCCTCTTCTTACTAACTATAAATTCATTCCATTTGGAAACTGTCCACTACTTCTTTATCACCAGAACAGCAAAGTTGAAAACAACTTTTCAACCCTCATTATCACAAACTAAGCTTTTTCAGTTCCACAAAACTATACTGAACTCCCTTGCATCAGTAATGTCTGATGTGCCAATACGCAACTCACAAAAATTCCTAGTCAGATCCCTCTTAACTGCAAGTCAACATAGAGAAGCTTCAAGTTCAAAAGCCTTAAATATTCTACGATTTAGAAGTACATCCATATGAACAAATTGCCTGTTACCATCCATATCCTTCTAGATCTTGCTCTCTTTTGGACACACACACGCACACACAAAAGAAGTGATCCAACGGATAAAAAAAAAAAAAAACAACCTATGGCCTCTTTCCACAAAGATGTTCTAAACCAGATTATGTGCAGAAGACCTTATTCTTTTCAAAACATGTTCCATCTTCACAACAGTTAACCTTTCATTGCCTTATCATTTTCAGTACATTTTTGCATACGTTTCCAAGGCAGCAGAATGTAAATCAGGAAGACAAAAATAGATTTAGTATATTTATGATTTTCTGGACCATCATTTGTTTATATGCATTTAAATATTGGTCATCATGCCATATAGATCATTCCTGCAAGCTTAAGAGGTTTCACAGAGACATGGGCAGACATGCCAGAAGTCTAGGAACTTGAATACAAGCATGTGATAATGTCTTGAATTGGCAAGCGAGAAACGTAAACCCACCATCTTATAGGCAAAAGAGCATGAGCAAAGAGTTCAAACTACACACAATTAATAAAAGTAGCCTAACTCCCCCAATACTTATTGCTAATGCTTTGAAGTCACCACCAGTGTAAAAAACCTTGCAACTGTTATAGCGAAGTATCTCAAGGAGAATGTACAACAGGTTATTCGGAACCCATACTACTGAAACCAATAAAAAATACATTAGATTAAATAAATATAGAGTTGCAGATGGCACTTCAGCTGAAATAACTAGTGAGAAATTTTCTAGTAAACTTTCTTATTATTTACTTAATACACGTGCTGACAGAACTTTGCATTTTCAGAAATTATTTGTACAGAGGGCCTTTGCTGTATTCGTCGTAAATATAGACCCATTTAACTGTTAGGACTCGTCCTGTGCAACAAGTGGTATGGCAATTCTGCCTCCCACRAATACACATAAGATGAAAGAGACAGAAAACTGGCTTAAGAGCAATTCTCAGCACTTAAGTACATGGTCTACTCTGATTTAATTCCCCCCATATGTGAGAATATAGTAAAAAATAATATGATAAGTAGTTTAGGAAAATCTAGATCTTAAAAGCTTGTGTGCCTAAGACTTCCAGTATGAACCCAGACAATGTACAATGTGACGCAGCTGAAATGTGAAGGATCAAACTGTAACAAACCAAGGAAAACAGGCAAGAACATCTGTCTTACACTTCCCTCCACCACAGCGACTTATCTGGAACCCAAACACATTGATCTGCAAGACAAACTGAGTTGAACCTGCCTAGAGTTAAGTCAATGGGTCCAGAGGATCCGGAAAGTCCTTTCTCTTTTTGCTATTACATGGATTATTCAAGGTATATCTAACAGAGAGATAGCACTGCATTAGCATTAGATTGCTACTCACTAAAAAACACTGGCTGCCAGTACAATCAACAGACAAACTATTTGAAAAAAATCTCATTTTTAGTCTATGGACTTGATTCTGTTTTCTCTTCCAATTGTTATGAATAATGAAAATGGAGTTGTACCAGTCTGAAAGCAACATTAGATCACCATTAGAGTGAGGACTGAAAGCTTGGCCCCATGGGATTCAGCAGTTCTACCATGGATTGTAATTAAATCAGAATTTTACCCTTTATATTTGATATACCTCTTTACAAAACAGTTTTGAAAACATACTCAGATCTCCAGTGTCTGACTCCAGTGAATTTAGAATTCTCAATCAGCAAAACTATTTCTGCCCTTTAAAAAAAAAAAAAAAAAAAAAAATAATAATAATTTGGGCATTTTGAATCTAAATCCAGCTTTTTGTGATTTCAAATGCTACAGTTTACTTCTGCCACTTCAAAACAGCTTGACCCCATCAAGACAGATTTTACAGGATCCATGCTCACAGTGGGGATTAGGGACCGCTGGTATGTTATTCTTACTTTTCTGTTTATAATTTTAAACATCAAGGTTATTAACATCTGAATGTTGGTTACTTCACCTCTGCAGTAGCTTTTTTCATAACATTTAAATATGTACATATCTGTATTAACATCGTGCAAAGAAATACAATGTTTTATAGCAGAAACCCTGACAGGTCATTAAATGTAGCACAACTAGCTGGAACTCCTGCAATAAGCCATCACCACATGCAGGGATATTTTTAAGGATGTAGTCACTGATGAGGAACTTAAACAAGAGAAATGAAATTGAATTTAAAAATTACGTTCATGGCTAGGACAGAACTCTACATTATTGGACAGATTTGATCATGTCAAATATAAACCCCGTAATTTTCTCTTCTCCTCCTGTGACAAATGTTCAGTCAAAGGCAGAGTGCGAAGTAGCACAAGATGCCACAKTTCTGTAAAATAGGACAACTGTGGAATTCAGTTCTGGGTTTGTAAGTCAGCAAGATTTTTCAAAGTTTATTGCTTGGTATTGACTGACCTCCAACTTGCTGATGCACTGTCACTTGCAAGCAGAAATTTGAAAGAGAAAAAGCAGATGCTTTTTGCTGTAGATTGATAACACTTGGTTCCAGTCACCAGTGGTTATTTTCTTTAGGCAAGAGGTATTTTTATAGATACTAAGTGGAAGCTGGCATATAAAGTTACCCACATACCTAAAGAATAAAAGTCAGCAACTAAACTTAAAAATTGAAAGCAAACTTTACTTATACACTTCCAAAAACATTCAACCACTTCATGATACCCTCAGTCCTGTTCCAATATCCACCTCAAAGGCAAAGGACTCATTTACAAAGAAATATTGAGGACTTGCTTCATGACAAATGAGTGATAACACATGGAAATTATTGTGCCTCCAAAGGTTTAAGTCTGTTCTGACATGGAAATGAAACCTTCTATGAATTACGGCTTTTCACAATGCAATCCTGATTCTTACAACAGGCAATCTTCAACGTGCTTAATGAAAATCTATATTTTTTCTTACTGTGCCTTTCTAGGCTTTTAGAATGGATTCCTATGAGAAAATAAGTCCTGGAATGTTTTTGTTAATAACATTAACAATACAGAACTACTGCTGTATTTTTAAGAGATGCCGTATATCATCATAATGACTATTGGTATTTTAAGGTTGCCCAGGAGCAAGAAAATTAGCTGCAACTATGTTCATTTCTCATTTGAACTCAATGGATTTTCTGTATTCTTTATAGCAAGGATTTAACTTCAGTAACGAAGTGCCGAACTTC
Organism: Oceanodroma leucorhoa; assembly: GCA_030449065.1. Classification (NCBI taxonomy): domain Eukaryota; kingdom Metazoa; phylum Chordata; class Aves; order Procellariiformes; genus Oceanodroma; species Oceanodroma leucorhoa. The sequence continues at coordinate 1,300,097 of JASVER010000073.1, read as the reverse complement.
ACATTGATTTTTAAATTACAAGCTTTATTATTTTTTTTCTTTTTGCTTAATTGTGGTACACTCTGTAAGAGTCACAGTTTTAATTGCATTTTATTCAAGTTTTTCTGGCAAAGTCCATCCAATGAAAAATTATACTTTTGTTCTGCTGATGTGGGCAAAAGTCATTGTTTTTCCTTGATCAATATATAAATTAGTCAACTCTCAACTTGCCATAAAAATAAATTAGCTCCACATTGKTTTGTCTCTCTCATGGTACCACTAATATTTGTGTACAAATGGGAATTGGTTCTTCTCTCATTTTATCTTCCTATCAGTAATGATGTTAAACAAACCTCGGGATACGGCACACTGCTGGCCAGGCAGAAGACAACAGAGAGAAGGATGATGTTCGGGTATCTTTTAGAGGCAAAAGTTCCATTAGCTCATTAAAAGCCCAATGAAAATGTTCCTTAACTTTATCTCCCTGAACTGCAAGAGGACTACCAGCACTTTTTTATAATGGGATGTCCTGGTTTCAGCTGGGATAGAGTTAATTTTCTTCCTAGTAGCTGGTATAGCCCTGTGTTTTGGATTTCGTATGCGAATAATGTCGATAACACACTGATGTTTTASCTGTTGCTAAGTAGTGCTTACACTAACTCAAGAACTTTTCAGCTTCTCATGCTCTACCGCCTGAGAAGGCTGGAGATGCACAAGAAGCTGGGAGGGGACACAGCCAGACAGCTGACCCAAACTGGCCAAAGGGATATTCCAYACCGTACGACGTCATGCTCAGTATATAAACTGGGGGAAAGCTGGCCGGGKGGCCCGCTGCTCAGGGACTGGCTGGGCATCGGTCAGCAGGTGGTGAGAAATTGCATCATGCATCACGTGCTTTCTGTATTCTATTATTATTATTATTACTATTTTATTTCAATTATTAAACTGTTCTTATCTCAACCCACGAGTTTTCTCACTTTTACCCTTCCAATTCTCTCCCCCATCCCACCGGGGGGGAGTGAGCGAGCGGCTGTGTGGTGCCCAGTGACTGGCTGGGGTTAAACCACAACATGGGAGTTAGAGAAGAGGAGGTCCGTCTTTTCCCTGCACTTTACCATCTCCAAAGGAGTACCCCAAGAGACCACTTCCCAGACGCGCAGGCTGCACTTATAATAATGAATGCTGATGCTCTCATATGACTCCTGGTTCTGGAGACTTAAGATAGTCACATAACAGAATATGAGATGGGATTAACAGGAAAAGCTGATAAAGCTTCACTGACGAAGCACTCTAGCAAGGAGCTCAGAGGAAGCAGGTCACTGGGGTTCTGATGGGAAGCATTCATTGCAGAAAGTAAAAGAGCAGAAGCAGAGAAATGATCGAAAGAGGAATTGGTCAAAAAATGAGGAGAGAAACAGCTGTTTGAATGATTCAGCGTAATAAAATGGTAGGAAAGATTAACACTTCATGGTGAGGCAGACAACTCCCCAAGCACTATGTTTGTTAAAATGAACCACATGGAGCAAAGGAACGAGATGGAACAATGCTAAATGAGTCCTAACTTAGTAGCATCTTAGTAAAGCACATTTTTTTCCCCAGAATCAAACAAATCTTTAAAATGGCATTTGCATTAAATATATTTGGGGGAGAACCAGCTACATTAAGAATTCCCAATTTGCACCTAATCCTCATGTGAGGCCCTCTCACAGAGGGTGTAACAGTCAGGAGTTTATAATTCTCCAAAACTGCAGCTGCACATATTCGCCTTCTGCAAAAAGGAAAGGGAAAATAAAGCCCTGGAGAAAACGACAGAAGCCTTGAAGCGGTTGAAACTAGTGTACAAAAAGTTTTCTTCCAGCCGTAAGGCAGTTTTCTCTATGGTCCCAGTCAACAGTAAGGGATCACCAGAGCAGTGAGGACAGTGTGTTCTGCTGCATCATCCAGGGTATGAATGCTCCCCTTTTGTCTCATCACYTTCGTTATTCCTTTACCCTCTCTGCACCAAATATGCCTGGATTTACACCAAGCTGGTATTTCTATGTGATGAAAGATGGTCAGGTGCCTTTTCAGGAAAGACAAGAATTTATAGCTACTTTGCCCCCAAGACAGTGTCAAAAAGTGACTTGAGTGTGGTCAAAGATCAAGGTCTATGCTACATAGCCATATGGTTTTTACAAAATATTGGTGCAGTTTTACACAGTTTCCCCCTCTTGCCTCTTCTGACACTTGCCAGAGCATGTTGTGTATGCATTTCAGCCTTGACATTCATCTCCTCTRAATTTCTACCCTGTGCTGTAATTTCTTGGATCATATAAGTGAAATGTTAGTTSTTCCCTAGTTACTCCTGCTATGAAAAACCTCTTGCCAGAAACAGAAATTTTTTTGAGGATAATCATTTTACAAAATGTACTGTTGCTTCATTACAAAACACCTGGACAGGTCGAGATTAAGCCTTCTTCAGCTGCAAACTACCATCAGTCTTCATATCATCCCACACACACTGAAGGTGGTGGTTGATTTCTGTTATCTTTTTTGCTGGAGACAGTAGTTCATCCAAGTTGCTGAGAGCATCATCGTTTTTAAAATCAGTCAAAAAATGTCTGTCTTTCACTGAAATGTTCCTGAATAACAACTGACTATTGTAATTTAGTGTATGAACTTTTGTCTCTTAGAGGACTTAGTTTAGACAAAATTTTGCTGATAAAGAGAAATGTTTATATTAGAATAAATACTGCAACCTATTGTAAAGAAATAATTAAAAAAATGCATCTTTAATGTAACTTGACATCTTTACAGTTATGAAGAACAATGTCTGTCTGAAGACATTGTATGTCGAACATCTGAAGTTTTGTCAACCTTCTTTGACCAAGGTGTTGGGAAAGMTTTTCCAAAGAAATCCTAGACGTTTTGCAAAGTTTAACACCTTAATACAAGCCCATATTCAAAKTCTTTATATCCATTCACAATACTAAAGCCAAAATGATATGCCTCAGGGTAGTTCCGCTAAGGAGCATGGATCTAACTTCACTGTATATTTACTGTTCTGGTCTTTGGACTTGCTATTAAAATTACCAATGCATGCACATTGCTGTAACAGTGAGTTTGATGTGAGTAGCTGTCCAGTAGGAACACAGTCTGTTCTTTTGGTTCAARTTCATCAAGGGCTCCCATAAGTACCATGCAGTCATGTTTTCAGCCATAATACACATTGGCTAGAGATGAGCAACGGTTACCACTGTTGATCTTCTTACTMTTTCCCTTATTCTCACCCCCTCCTTGATGGGCTGGAAGTGTTCCAGTCTCCAGAACTACAGACACTACCACATACTACAACTTGACCCAATCAGCAGGTATACCAAGGGAGCTGGCTAAGTTTAGAGGAAAATGTGTGTTCACATTGAATATGCTGCAATTACAGGCAACACTAGCTGTCAATGAACATAATTTTCTTGCATTACAGCCTTTGATAGTTTTTCAGGTGAGCTATAAAAGAAAACAGTAYGTATACATAGGGCAAGCATTCTCATTCTTTGCGCAGGTGTATGTTGACTGGCAAGACTGTATTATGACAAACATTGAATCAACAGTATAAAATATTTAATGAAATTTAAAATCCTACCATTAATAAAACAGCTTAACAGAGTGACAACAATAGATCTGAGTCTACAGTGTCACAAAGTACTACTGATTCTCTCTCATCTTCATCTTGTACTCTAAGCACTGGGAAGGAAGGGACAGTCATTAAAAAGATCCATGAATGTAATTCTCAGATATGTAGAAAGTCTCAGGCAAAAAGGCCCTCAATGATCCCCAAATATCTCAGGAAAAGCTATCTTACATCTACAGAAAGAAAAATGAGAACTGCTTTTCATCCCTAGCTATGTTATTGGGKTATAAAAGTGGACACTATGGATAGAAAGAGCGGATAAGCATTCCTCAGAATGGCAGAAAGAAAAAAAAAMCACTTAATTACTTTATGTTCTTATGCAAAGAAGTTAATTTGAAATCMTTGAAGTCTTCTTGCAAAACAATCTTTCTAAAGCTGTTAATATTTTCATAAGATAAAAGAAAAAGAAAGAGTAACAAAAACAGGTTTCAGGGATTGTGCAACAAAATAAACTGTTACTAGAATAGTGGCAATTAAAACAAAAATAATAATAATATAAGTAGTAAAATGTACATGGCTGTCTTATCCACAGGGAGTCTTTGCTTCTTAAGAATTAAACAAGTAATATTTTTACCCTGCGAAAAAATTGGGATGACTTATTCATCCYGATTCATAAGAATTTCTATTTTAAGTCAGAAAACCATTTTCCACTAATGGAAGCTTGACCAGAAAATTTTCTGCCTGCTCTGTTGGTAGAAAAAATGTCGACCAGCAATACGGGTCCCACGAGAATCCAGCTGCAAACCTGAACATCAAAGCCTAATGGCTGTAACTACTGATGTCCTCTTCTTATGTCCTCTCTGATRGAGTCTGTAGCCTAGTCTCCCCAGTCCTCATACCCACGAACTTAACAGTGTACGTATTAACTATGAGGCGACCYCCCAGCTCTCCTGCTCCACAGCACCAGTTTAGCCTCCAGCCTGTCCCCCAGGCTGGGCACCCATCTCTTTTGTGCACCCCGTGCCCACTGCCCCGTGGTGCTCTCAAGAAAAGGAAGCGTTAACACGTCGTTTATAAATATTCCCTGCATTCTTACCCAATTGATTAGATATTAGCATCAGTTTGTATTGCCTCATGTTTCAAAAAGAAGGAGAAATTTAATCACCTCACAAGCTCCTGAAAGCTATGTAAAAAACGGAGACAATTTCAGAGAAACACAGAGAATCCTTGCCCAAGAGAAGATTTAACTAACAGTGAATTAGGCTGTGGAATGATAAATACTCTGAGAAGTTTTGAATCAAGAGGTGATATTCAGTTCACAGACATTCTCTTTGTAACTATTTCCTAAAATAGACATGTTTTATTTTACTCCCTTTTGTTTTCTGCCRCTCAATGATTGGCATTTTTCCTATACACACTAGAAGACAAAGAATTGAAGTTTTATTAAGCTGTGCCAAGCATCACTAAAATCAGTACAAGAAACCATAATGTCCTTTCACTCTTCTCATTTTTCTACTTGTGCAATCCAGTAGACTCCATTGGAGTAGATATAACTAAATCAGATCAACTGAGAAAAGTCAGACTCAAACTTAAATTTTAATAGAGAAAAACTATTTGCTTGGATTTGTTATTTTTTACTTTGGTTTTTTTTACACTTTCCTCTCTATTAAACTGAGAACATTATGTGGAACAAACAGGCAACTGTAAGAATGAGATGGGTATCCACTTCAAATGTTTCTCCCATTATTATAAACAAGCAAGCAGTATTTTAATGGATGAAACAGGTTTCTAAGCCTGATTTTATGCTCTTGGTTTAATCATTATATTCAATCATAAACTTACATAAATAGTTTGACTGATACTCTTTATTTTAAAGTACATACTTTAACACAGTGATCTTGCAGCCAGAATTTCTTTAACATTTTAAATTCTATTTCTATTTCTTGAGTGGTCATAYTCAACCGAATGACAGAGTGAAATAATATGTAGTATGATAGAAAGGACCTGTGCTGCTATCATATGAAAGGTTTCAGAGACACGCAGTCATTTCCCGATCTGCTTAAGTAAATTCACGTAAATTTACTTGTGTAAATTTGCATAAGTAATTTACTTATTTATAAATTTATATTGTTTAAAATTATTCCATGGAAWTCATTGGAGCTTTTTAAAATCTGCAGCAGTGTAAAAGAGAACAGATTTGGCCCACTGTTGCCTTACTTATGCATAACTGAAAGGTATGATATATCCATCCTTTCCTTAATATTAAATATACCCACTAATTAAAAGTGAGAAGAGAAATTATATTCCCAAAGCCATAGGTTTTGGGATACAGATAGAGGCAAGCAGTCTTCCTATCAAATTCAATGTATATACCACTTCAGCAGAGCTGCACACATTCTACTCACAACTCCTTACTACGCATCTTCCCCACAGACAAATATTCAGTGTATTTTATCTACACTATATCTTTGTTTCTAAAGATTACTCACAGAATTTGGAATACRTGTATAAGATACCCAGAAGGATTATGAGTTGGTCCTGTTGCTCACTGATTAATAACTTTTTTTTAGCAAATTCACACCAACAGAAAAAAAAAAATACAAGAAAGGCAGAGCAGATAACTAGATGTATTCCCATTGCCCAGATCTCAAACCATTGCTTTATTAATTCTCTTCAYAAACTTTTACACCTAGTTCTCCTTTTAAACATCTATTCTGACTCTAGATTACACTCTTCCACTGGGAAAACAATATAAATGAAATATGGCAAACAAAAAATGAAATAAAATAGTTTATGATGTCAGAACAGATTTTCTGTTTCAACACATTTGATGATTTCAGAATGTTTTGAAAGTTTTTAGCATTTGGATTTTTTACATCTGATTTGGAATTTTAAAAGGAATTTTTGTATATCTACTAGCTTGGTTTCTAAGTGCTTCACCATCAGATAACACTGAAATTAGTTTCTTGAATAAGCATAGAAAATATCTCACACAGTTGCATTTAGTTTTGATTTGAAAAACACTGGAGAAACGGATATTTAGTCCGGCATGGGACCAGTTTCTAATTCAAGTCCACAAACTGTTCAGGGGTAAAAAAAGCAATGAGATTATGAATTTTCTAACCGTAGTTGTGGAGCAAAACTTCATTGCGTCTCTGAAAYTTCTTGTCAAAGTAACAGGATGGTACCAGTTAACAAGATGTAAAAGCCAGCTGCAAGATTATTACTGGAGGGAGCAAGCAAGCAGGCGAAAGGATCCCTGTCTTTCGGAGGGGTGTGCCTTCTGTGCTTTATCCATCTCCTCTCAGGGTTGTATGCCTAAGAGCAAAATCTATCACATTTATTATCCCAGTACRGTTTATTGAACAGAGTTTAAGATCATGCTCACTACACATTCAGAAGTATTTCCCCCCCTCATAATTAAAGGTCTCAGAACTTTAAATACAAATGTATTGACATGTATTTATGGACTGATTTCAGACAGCACTGAGCTGCTTTTTCAATGCTGCTAACACAATGGGATAAGTTTCCCTATTTCCTGCGAGGATTTTAAAACCTAAAATAAATTAAAAAAAAAAAAAAAAAAAACCAAACCAAAAAACAAACACAGACACACAAAACCCCCCCCAAACGCCAAAACCAAGTCACACCTGAAGAGGTGTTAGCAGGATTAGTAAGACCAAAATGGAAGTAACTGTAGGAATATTGCAGTAGCTAATAGATGGCTGCCTGCGAGTGCATTGCCGAYTAGCAGTAAGAGCTCTGGCAGAGAAAACAGCCGCTCCCCTAAGGCACGGTATAAAGCACACACGGCTCTAGGTAGAGTCTGAAACCCCCAATCAACCTGTATCTGTTACACGCAGGGTATGTTAGACAGGCGTGTTCATGCCACATTCTCGTGGATTCTGCTGACTAAAACAGAGACACAGATGATCAATGTAAAATCTCTATCTGTATACCAAGACCCCAGTGATCTTCACAGTGAAAGTCAGCAGACAAAGGAAAAAATCCACAGGTTTGTTTAACAGCCTGCTGTTAAACAGTAAATCATCGTATTAAAGCATGAGGAGGCACCTGAATAAATAAAGCAAAGTACATTTTATAAATGATCTACACAAAATACAGAGTCTTCACTTCACAAGTGCCCACCTTTAAGAGGCCACTAGGGACATTCAGGAGAGATCTTAGGCTGAAAAACTGTCAGAAAAACAACACTCTTCATTTCTATGCCTTAGGGTTTTTTTCGTATATTTGTTTTCTGTAGCCTACTCCATCTTTATCAGAAGCCCAACAGGAAGAAGATAAACTGGCTTGAAAACAGCCGTTGAAAGAAAATATTTGGAAGAACATCTAAGAGATGTTTTCTAGGAAACATTTAAGAATTGAAATCTTTCTTTTCCATTTCCATTCAATGCTGTAAGTAGGTCATAGATGCTGCATGCCTCATGCCAGCACCTCAGAGTTTGAACTCAACTATTCTCCATTCCACAGACAAGACAAAAAGAGATGCCTTTTTCTCCAAGAGCAAACAAAACCAGATATTTTACCAGTTTCTTGCTGGAATACGCTAATTCGGTGAAATTGAAATGTCTGACTGAAGTTGGTCGGTTTGAATAAAACTCGTCTCCATGTTTTCTCAGATTCTCATACTTGTCTCTTGTTTCTCAGATTCAGAATGCTCTGCTCTCTAGAAAGGGCAGTTCACACTAGAACAGGGTTTCCACTCCTATCCCAGGAGATAATCTGCCCATCATACTTGTATTTGCCCTTGGAGGAGTTCCTTCTCTGGGTTTATTCATGAGAACATTCAAAACACCTCAGTTATCTCAGTRTGGATTAAGAACAAAGGAAAAAAACATAAGCAAATTCTTGCTTTTGACAGCTCTAATGGAAAAGCAGTAATTCATACCATCCTGTTGCAGATTGCACAAACACATCCATAGAACAATACATACAGAAAGGCCTAAAGCTATACTTGTCACTTCATCTTCTTTTTCAACATGTGCACTAATCAGCCTTTTACAGTGATGGAAACAGAAGTCATCGAAGCGTAATGGTTGGAAAAACATAATATTGTAGTCACAATGCAGTCTGAATTGCTACTAAAAATGCCCACAAAAATTACATGATAAATACAAAGAAGCCATCACAGACACCGAAGTTTTGAACAGCCCTGACAATAGCCTGAACTGGTAGTTTCCATTTCACTTACCAGYTTGTGGGTGAGCTGGATGGTAATAAGAGGAGATCCTGACAGATTGCGGGACAACTTGGGTAGAGGTTCCACTTTGATAGAGATCAGATAACTGGTCGCTGAGATCATATAACCTTTGTAGGCGGCAGCTTCAGCAATCCTTGGAAAGAAACAAATATATTAAGGAAGTAGAACAACAGATTTTTTTTAGTTCATCCACAACACCCACAACAACAGGAACACAGGACCTCCTTTTTCTATTCAAGTCAATGAATTTCTATAGGGGGGCAAGTCAATGAATTTCTATAGGGCCCCAAAAGATCCTACAGGATTAGAAGCAACAGCTACAAAGTATAGGGAACAGCTTTAGACATTAGGAGACTTGATATAGTAAATATTCCTTCCTTCTGCTCCTCTTTTGCAAAGGTTTACAAGCCTTGCTGAAAGTGCTTTAGATAATTAGAATCCTATGAAGTAAGGGATCTAAAAATAACCTAACTAAGCAAAGCAATCTAAGTGAGGAGAAAACTTGTGGGGGTTTCAGGCTGTCTAATTAAACATACATATTAGTGTGTAAGACATATACTATATATAATGCATATAAACATATACATAGGAATATATTTAGAAGTAATTTACAGCTTTACTTTGAAAAACTGATTACATCCAGTTAGGTTTGTTAGAGAGTAACTCAGGTCACAATACAAACAGCTGAACCTGACTAAACATCTGATTAGTCCAGGTAATTCTTTCTTTCTAGGCTGAAGTAATTTTGSAGTACATAAGAAACCTTTTATTTCTGCTTTCAGATAAAACTTAGAACTTTTGCATTTTCACACATTTAGGAGTAACTAAAATCCATTTGGCTGTAGAGTAAAATTTTTTACACTATCAGTAACAAACTGTGCAGGAATAAAATGGTCTCTGTCATCCACCTCTTCAGTATGTGAATGAGTGGTATTTACTATGAGAAATATGAGCCATGGCGAATTAACCATCAGTGTGGGTTTCCAAACATAGCACACCACTGGAAAGAGCCAGTTTACAATGCACRTTGAAAAACATCTTATTTACATCTGCCACCTGTTTGCAATGGTTTCTTGTTTTTCTTTCAGGAAAAAAAAAAAAGTCATCAGACATTAAAATAACTTCATTCAGTTCCTCAGCAAGGTCAAATAAAACAGAACTGATTTTGTACAATCCCAAGCACCAGTCCTTAGTTCTGACAAAAAAMCCATCAGTATCTGGGATTACTTCTGCTCCCAGTAACCAGCATGTGAATGGAATTTGTTAAKCTCAGGGCAGAATTTGCTACTCTGATATGAAAAATTTAGAGGAGGACTCGTAATGTGAAGACCACTATCTGACATTTTGAGATTTCTCCTACACAGATTAACAGGATRGACACTTTTTCCACACCCATTATCTGCCGATTTAACTTTAGAGAGCTAGATGAATTTTGAAGCGTGAAAAAACTCCAGCACAAGCAAGAAACAGTGTTTCTGTGCTTCATGCTTCCATACGCAAGCCCTTCTTCACCATGACCCTGGATGTTAGATGGCAGTGAGTCTGTCATCCAATTACCTTCAGTGGGATTACTGCATATCTACACAAAACTGCGTATGAGCGGGAGCAGATCTGGGCTCAAAACCTTCTTTTGTTTTGATTTTTTTTTTTTTTTTTTTTAAGAATCAAAACTGACTCCCCTTAGAAACTGCTATTTATGTAGTCTGAAAATAGAAGTCATCTGTCTGTACAGGCCAAAAGCTCCAAGAGTTTTGGTTTTAGCTTTCCACCACAAAGAAAAAAAAAAAAAAAGGCCCTTAAGAAGAAAATGGACAGGCTTCAAATTACAGGTGTTCAAGTAGCCCAGTGCTAGAAGAAACATAAAAGAATGTCTTTAAAACAAACTACTCTGGGAAAGTGTTGTTATTCTAGTGAAATGTAAGCAAAAAAGGTATAATAGTACAGCACAAAAAAGAAAACCAAGCAGGAGAGAACTGCATGCTTATTTTTAAAACATTTTTTGAATACCTGGGGTTTGATTCCACAGAGGAAAATCGCTAAGCTAGCATTCCCTGTATTACTAGTTTTTTAGATGGATTTTGGACGGATCTGCATCTAGAATTTTATAGACGTGATTCTGTAGTGCATTACATACTGCAAACAGTTCAAGTAGTTTGGATTAGTTATGGAGATCTAGGAGACGTTTCTTTTCCAGTGTCTTTGTGTTTCTCTTTAACATTGCAGCAGAGCCAGATTCTTCCTTCTCAAAAACGAGTGATAAAAATACATACAACTCAGTGGAACAGGAATGGGTCTCCAGGTTGTCCTATTCCACAAAATTCAGAGAATGTACACAAAGATGATGTAACTGTTTTATTTTGCTATATCAGAACCCCAGGAGATGTAGACTCTATGACAATGCATTAGAATACGGTGTTTTGACATGCAGCGTCTTTAATCACATTGTGTTTGCTAAGCTTTGACCTAAGTCAAGACCATATTAATCCTCTTTCTTTCTTTGAGAAATTGAGATTATAGCTTATTATCTTAATAAATTGCACTGATCCTCCTGTTTGAAAAACATAAGCTGCCATAAATTATTGCCTCTATTTCTTCATAGCAGTAAGAAATACTGCACATTAATGACATGGTTCCTTTACAGCCACCTGCTAAGTGCCCTTTTTTGGAGAGAGCAGGGTAAACAACAGTGCAACTTGCTACTTGATTTAAAAATGCTATTTAGAAACAGCTGTGTGATTATCTCAGTGTGATCAATCTGGTCATAAGCCAGGATTTTTTATCCTGAAGTTCACAAATGAGTTCCCGTGGTCATGACCTCCCGTGTAGATGTATATAAAGAAAGGGAGGCAATCCCTAACGTTCATGACAGCTGAGATGCTGCATCTTTCCTTCTGCTGTCATAAACAACACACTGAGAAGTCACAGACTGGAGACTGAGGGAAAGAGTAATCTAATCTACATACCCCAGTGTAGACCAAATAAAAACATAAAGTCATAYGTGTAATGATTTACATGAATGGCCTTGCAAAATTCCCCGGGGAACTGTATTGCCGAGAGGTATACAGCTCTGCATTTACTTTATCTTATCTGCTAACGATTTCATTGATGCAGCATATAAAACAGAAGGTCTTTTAAAGCGTTGCCTTGTCTCCTGTTGTAAAATTGCCTTACAGGTTTCTAGGATTAGGATTCAGATTTTATCTAAAGAGGGATGTTATGTTTTCTTGCTTGTTTCATTTCAGTGGAAGCTTTATCTTTATCTGTGTCAGGAGAAAAGATGTAATTTCCTTTTATGAGACAGATTAAAATTATGAAATTCTAATACCAGATACGATGATTGGAAGGAGAAGACAAAGAAAGACAAACATGTTGCTACAGGAATCTATTTTACTACAACATAAAGTAAAACATCTAATGTAAGCTTTAATCTCTCTCTAGTTAATGACTACATGACCTCAATATTGCAGAATCAGGATTATGGCTCGTAATTTATTTACAGTTGATAATGACATGACTGTTATAAAGGCGTATCACTAAGGTAATAAACAAGCTGGTACAGCATGAAGGTCTAAGACACTCACCTGGTATCCATAGGGTTGATATTATGAAAGAAATAGTGCATGTTATGGTAAAGCAGGCCGACAATGGTAATCCAAGCTGTGAAAAGGGAACAGGAGTTATTCCTCAGAGCAACAGTTGTAAGCAAGAGACACTTCTCTCCTAGACCTGAAACTCCATGTAATTAAGAGCCTTGACTTCGGTAGACTTTCATATCTTTGCTTTAGCAGATTTCTGATTATTCTTTTAAGTGAAAAAGTATGAACTTCTTGCAGTACGGCACAGTGGACAGATATCAAAAGTAAAATAGAAGGATGCCTGCCCTGTGCAACTGTACTTCCAAAATAAGTTGTTAAAGTAATCACTTGTCAATTATAAATCCCCCACCAGAGCACTAGAAAGGTACGTTGCATGACATACCAGAGTCAGTGTCTCAATGGTAGCTACAGTAATCTCAAAGCTACTTCACCACCACCTACATTAACTGGCAGTTTATGAAACTCAAACATGGTCAACCGTTTTCCACTTTGGTTGTCTGTTTGCTGCCTGCATTCCAAGTATTTATGGGCAGCATCTGAGTGAAGAGACAGACGCATATTTTCTAAGTGTCAGCCACACAGATGTCTTTCACTACCCTTTTTGCTGGGTTGCAAGTATTTATAGCGTCAACTGTTTGAGGTGGAATAGTAAATTTCTAGGTTAGCTCATTTGGACAGTGATTTTTAACATTTTTAACATTTTTAACGTTTAATGGGCTGGATCAGTTCAGGATACCAAGCATGATAATGTTCTGCAGAAAAAAAAAAAATATCTGCATGGTGAAAGACTTTGTAAGTGGGAAAGTAAAAAAAGTCCTTTCACATGCTATTTTTGGCATTACAAATTGGTTTGCAATTACAGTTATTCAAGCCTCAGAGCACTTGCAGTGAAGTCTCCAGTCAGAGTCCGCTGCCAGCGCAAAGAAACAAAGCTGCCATCACAAATCAGGTAGACAGTTCACTAATTATTAGAGTATGTCTCACTGCAGGTTATCTGCAGCTAGCTTTGCATTTTATGAATAGGGACCAACCTTCCTTCAACAGAGGTGACTGCGGAAAGGTCTCTGGGTGTGTAAATTCCGTGGGCTGCAATTTAGGGCACATAGGTCAGATTTTCAAAGATTTGAGGATGCAGGTAGATGTTTTTGTAAATAGGTTCCTTCAATCCCTGATTAAAACATAGATAATTAACTTCAAAAATTGTTATTTTAGAGTCTTGACTAAAGCTTCAGATTTTTGCCGTACCTTGCTTTTGAGATTATTAAAATTTTAGCCTAGATATGGATTTCTAAGTTATGCCTTTTTGCCTTGACTGTAGTTTACATCTTCATTCTGTTTCTATAACTGCTGTCACTTAAACCTGGCACTTTATAGTTTAATTTCATCAAACATTCTGAGAGCAATTTTGAATGAAGGCATAAGTAGTACCTGATCTGACATCCTGGAATTTCTTAAAAATAACCAGTTCAGATGATTAAAAATAATTTATGAAATTATGGCTTCTCTGATGTAAAAAGATGTCAAAATTAAATGGCTTCAGTCTCCGTGGCCCAGATGTATTATTCAAGATTAATTCAAGTAATATGAAAATTACACCACATTAATCATTCATTAGTATGACAGGACAACTGCTGCTTCATTAGAGCCAGTATGATCAAAAGTGATCAAATTGGTTACTTGGAAAAATAAAGCAAACCAAAACCTGTTTTCAATCAAAATTATTTTTGGATACCCTGTTTACAGGACTCTGCTTCTCCCTTTAATTTTTTCCTTACCTTTTTCATGAAAAGCATCACTGGGGATGGAAATATAACTCTGTCCTCGAGATGGAAATCGATAGTGGGACAAATTCAGAGTCTGAGGATGCATTTTGACCAAGGYGTAATCTGTGTGATAACCCAAACAAAAGTATGATAAAATCAACAGCCTCTACAACCTACTTGACTATTTAACCAGGGCAAGCAAAACAGATTGATAACACACTCTTCCACTGACATCTGAAGGCATTATTTCAGACACTGCTCCATTYGAGAATGCCAGTGTCCGAGAGAGTACGTGCAGCGACTACTGGTGACTGCTCAGGTTATTTGCCCCCTCACACAGGTCTCAACAAGGCAGAGCAGAATGCCAGAGCAGGTGAATTACCTTTGCTACCTGTAGCATGCAAAGACACAGATGAAATTAGGGTGCTAGGATGCTAAACAGCAGTAAAATAAAATTCTCCTAAAAGGTCAAAACTATTCCTATTATTTGCAGTCTCTTGCAAAAACCTTGCAAAATTAAGATTTTGTAGCATCCAGACATCTGTAACTTCGAAGTGCTGCATAAGAGCTCTAGGCCCTTTAACTGCCTATTAGTATAGTGTAACATTACTAGATGCATTTCATAGAATTCGTATTCTTAGCCCCTCCCCAAATAACCTCAAGGAAGTTCAAGTACAGCCAGAGCTGATTACCTCTGGACTGACTGCACAGCCATCTTTCTACAACTGAAACACTGTTTTGTATTCAAAAGAGAAAATTATCTGTTTTGATTTCCTTCTTCATGTTGGCAAAGGAGGGGCTGCAAGCACACAAGCGTTTAGGACACCCAGAGAGTCGAGAGAGAACATTTCTGCTAAATCCTACCTGCCATAGACGATGTGCCCTCAACAGTTAAAGGTAACGATTTTTCGCCCAGATTGCGCRTCATATGAGCCATCACACTGTCAATAGTTTGAATTAAACTTCCAAATATGTGAGCTGTCTGGGGGAAGAAGAAAGAGAAGGCTCTACAACAAAAGAAATTGCAGTTCATAGCACAAAATGCCAAGGTGCCATGTTAAATTCCTGTGTGACTCATCATTCAACCATCCAAAGTCAAATGTGACTTTCTCCACAACCTTTTCCACATATAGTGCATAAAATGTTACACAAATTGATGCCACCCRGAGCCTGACCTTATAAAATCCTATGTTTTATAGAATGTGTCCAAATGACTCTCTGTTCCCACCAGCATTTGACAGTCAATTATACTCAGGATTCAGCAGAATGAGGCCAAGAACTGAGCAGATTATTTTGACAATATATGAAGACTGGTGTCAGATCTTTATTGGAACATAAGCTGAGACACTACGATTTGGCCTTTCTTTCATCTTTATTAAAATGGTCCCCAGTATAAAGCTACTTTCAAAGTGTTTATATGTCCCCTGGAAAACAACCGTCCAGGTTGAAACTTGATCCATAAAACCTCAGGGTGAATGCATGCTTCAGTGAAAAAGAAATCTATTTTATCTGAAATCTATTTACATCAGAGATGATCACGGATTTTAGGCTGAGAACTTAAATCAATTAGACATCTTTTTGTCTTCAAAGTATTTTAGTCTTCAGTGAGACCTTAATTTACTTTAACCTCTCCTTCTCTCAGTTTAAAAGCTCTCTGTTCTGAAATCTGTGCTCCATTGAGGTTCAAACAAAAATCTCAGGAAATTCCTGGGTTCCTCCTGCA
This sequence comes from Oceanodroma leucorhoa, assembly GCA_030449065.1. Taxonomy (NCBI): domain Eukaryota; kingdom Metazoa; phylum Chordata; class Aves; order Procellariiformes; genus Oceanodroma; species Oceanodroma leucorhoa. The sequence continues at coordinate 1,284,208 of JASVER010000073.1, read as the reverse complement.
AGTATTTCTCTGCACTCTAAAAGGTAGACTAGAAGAGAAAGAACATTGGTACAAGTTACTTTTCACTACGTTAGGTTTAATCTCTCTCAGAGCTTCAGTTCACTAAACAGGTAAGCACTACCGCATATTTCACGTGCACTGAAAAACATCAATCTACAAAACAAATATAAACTTTTAAATATCAAAGTTCAGTGCTAAAAAAGGAGTGATTAAACACTTACTTCAGGGACAATATCTGTTATTTTATAAATACAACATTGTTTCATTTATCCTGAAATATGTGGAAATAACAGCAGATAAAGTTGCCTTATTTTAACCCTAAAAATTATATTATAAAAGAAAATGACATAACWGTTTTGTCTGTGGATCTTTACTGCAAATATGAAAGTGACATATGAGAAAATAAATAAGTCATACTGCCAAAAAGTCCTAACAAGAAGAATCATAGAGGCAACCAGTTTCATTACTATCCATGTGGAATTATGCAGCCGAAGAAACCTACAAATCTAAGCCCATTTGTCTTACCTCTGGTACATCAATCCAGTTGGGCAATAACAGAAAGTCTTCGATAGCTTTTAAAAATGCCTAAAAGATAAATAAAACTATATTATTTGATTATTTATTTGTTTATTATTTGATTATTTTTTAATCAGCTACATCTCCTGGTAAGGATCCAAGGCAGATCCCTGCTAGGATTTTCTTAGGTTTATTTTAAGATGACAAGCCCATTTTCATTCAAGTCACAGATTCATCTCTACCTGCCAGCACTCTCATCTTGTTCTGTATGGTGACATTTTAAAGTAATAGTTTGTTTATTAAAAGTAACACCACTGTGAAACTCCCAAAGTGCGGTCATTATACTACTGAGGTGACAACACTGAAACTAAGACTGAAGTGAACTTATTCTCCCATTTTATCTAAACTCATACGACATTAATACCTCTTTTTGTCTTAGACGATTAGATATTTCAACAGCACTAGATAAATATCTGGGTCCCATCACTTGTACAATTTATTATCTGCTTAACTTCTGCACTTAAAGGTTGTTTTTGAGGTCAAGATCTGTTCAAGTGCTCAGCATGATACAGTCCCTGTCCTAAGGAGTCTTGCTGATGAAGACAAATAGAAGGAGGAGAAAAGGGAGCACAGAAAATTACACAGAAACTTAAAAGAAAAAAMCCACATCTCCTGCTTAAACTTCTCTGTTAAAACATCTTAAAAGCATCAACTGAACATAGAAAAGTTCCACTGAGAAACGTGGAAGGAAGCTGTAAGACTTTTCTGAGCACAATTTTACAAGCCATAATACATAGGGCAGTACCAGAGCTTTGCTATACGAGCTTACGTCTGGGCAGCACAAACCTTGCAGCCCCTCTCAAACATTCAGTGTGGAATTCTACCTGGCATGCACAGAAGTTATCCTAAACTCAGGACCCAGCCCAAATTGCCCAGAGTATTATGTGAGTATCTCTTTTCAGGTCACAGCGTCACTCCGGAATTACTCCAAACAGGATGCGTTAGACCGCTGGAAAGGGAGGGAAAGCAGGAGTGCTGGAGCTACTGAGCAGAGTTATAACAGAAAACACAAGTCAGATTTGTCAGAAGCAAAGCATTATAAATGTGTGTCAGTAATCAGAAAGTTTATTGCATATCACTTAAATCAAATTTTCTTGTGCTGTGAGGCATATGACAATYGGGACAGAGATAACTTTACAGAAAATAGCATGCGTGCTCAGTGCCTGCCTTTCAGGGAATTAGCTGCAGACAATGCAAAGCCTAACCATCAGTCAGACAAATGACAGAGTCTGTACGTATGATCAGGACTCTTTTGTGTTTACTTCCCAAAATAGCTTTGCTAAAGATAATCATGTCCCACATTTCTGCCTGCAAATCACTTTCATGGCACACAAAGCAGCATCAGATAGCACGAATGAGCAACCAAATGGCAACTGAAGTGCTGTGGGAAACAGGTACGATATCTGACAGGATGATGTTCCATTTTCAATTTAGAGCCCACACAAAATTTTCAGCAAAACAAAGGAAACAATGTATTAGAGCTTTTTAGAAGGGTTTTTACTAYATATTAAACTGTGATCCATGAAATCCAAGCTTTACAATTTGCAAATGCTAAGCTTTTAACACAAACTATCAATTGCTGTCCATGTAGTTTTCAGAAACATTTATTTATATTGTTTGYCTGAGTAAATAATCCTTGTCACCCTGGTATTACCCGCAGCCTTAAAGGAACAATCACTAGTGAGGCCAAAGYTGATTATTGTAATAATAGCTTTCTAGCCTGCTGCAATCAGGGAATTAGACGCCCATCGTTTTACAGAAGGCTAACTTTATGTTAGCAGAACGTGACCCCTTGTCCTCAGCTCGGACTGCAGAAAACGCCTTCCCCCCCGCCCCGCCTTCCTTTGTGGGTTAGCTTAAACAAAAATAAATTAGTCAGTTAAGCTTTGGACCTGATTTTTCCATGAACCGGTTTCAGTGGAGATTTGTGATGTGTCTACACAGGAGTCCTGGCTGTGACTGGAAGCCAGTGCAAGATAAAGCTATTAACTCCCACAAGCCAGGGACACCACCGTCACAGGGTGCGCGTCTCTGCCATCGCGGAGCCCAGCGAGAATAACGCACGAGTTTCCAAAAGAGAAGCCGGAGGAGAGGCACAACCTGCCTTCTGCTTACTACAGCAGCAATAAATGCTAACAAAAGGTTGGGCAGACAGCAGTAATGGGTAACTTTAACCCTCTACGCAGSTGTGAATCTCAAAAATAATAAGTTACAAGTTTAAACTTGGGCAGTTACCCAGGGCCAGACTGATACAGCCGTAACTAGAGTGCATCCTGCATCCAATTTAGTTAGTTTGCTATTAGCTCATGCATGCCTCCATTTTGCTGCTGTCACTACTCTGATTACAGTGTCTTATGTCCTGCACCTGACAGACGACTGTCAAATTCTGCTGCATCTTGGATCAGCTGGGCCATGCAGAGAAATGTTAAATTTTTTTCTGGAATTATATATTCTTCATTGGATACACTTGCAGCCGAAAAAAAATAACAAATCATTTTCTCCTCCTCTGTTTCCCGCTCAACTAAGTAAATATTTTTGATGTGTGGTCATGGTTCCAGGTATTTATCATTTATGCATTAAATAAGATCCCCAAGAACTAACGAGATCTTTAAACTATTTTCTCTGGTTGAAGCTCACCTTCTGCTAGTCCCTAAAATAGCTAGTGTTTTTTTCATATGTRTTTTCTGCAATTAGCAAACACTTTCAAAATTGCATTCGATATTCCAGCTTCTGGGTCATCTGGCTCCACACACAGATGYGAAAGACACTTACCTCTGTCAGGCTTAGAGCAGTATTTTCTGACAAGGATTTGTTGGGCAAGCTGAAGGACACGTTCTCCAGGTAGCCCAGCATGGTGTCGGGGGAGCGGAAGTTCCCCCTCTCCTTGGTCAGGTTAGTTATGATGGGACGATAGGCGTTCGTAGAGAGCTACGGGAGAGGGATACAACTCATCAGAAATTATTCCATACGGCAGTCATTATTTATTGTTTCAGCCCAAAAGGGATTTGAGGCACAGCAGACTCCTGTGGTTACACAGAGGAGGCTACATAAGCCAAGGGGAAAGGAAAGCACACAGACAGATAGATAGGATAAATGGAATATACAAGCACGGCTTAATTTTTTCATTAGCAATTCAGGTCCGATCTGCCATGGTTTCCTGAAAGAGAACTAACAGAACTTTGACACTACAGATAGCAAGAAAGTGAAAATACACTGCAAGAGGTAATTGCATGTAGGCTGATTACAGCTAATTGTATGTATTCTGCATATGAAAAATTAATTTTATTTAAATCTGTTTCATTAAGCATCTACTAAACAGATGAAAACTAGTTCTGTTATTGTGGTGGGAAGTTTTTTCCAACTTTAAAGGAAATAAGAGGAAAAATTAGCAAAATGTTTTTGATTGTCCTATATCTTCAAAGTTCATTGAAATATTTCAGAAGTTTCTAAATTTTTTCCGTTTTTAATATAGAAAATATTTTTATTTAACAATTAATTTCCTTTATCTGTCCTACTCCCATCTTCCCATAGCRGCTAAAATTTCTCCCTATGCATATCTGAAAATGTTTATAATTGGGGTACTAAGTGCTACTACTGAAAATTGTAAAGTGAGGAGGGTCTGTAACTAATATATACACATTCTGACATTATAGAAAAGAGTTATGAGGACTGTCCTACCATAGGCTTTGTAGTGGTTGTCATCACAGACCATGGAAGCGTTGAAGAAAGCAAAACTTGCACACCTGGGGAAAATAAATACATGAATGAGACTGTTAAAAAATCTGATATTCAGTTCTAACTGCAAGTAAYATATTTGCTGTTCTGTGCATTTTATTTATTTGCAGTACTGTAGCTACACAGGCTTTTTAAAATCATTTCATTTACTGATTCTCCCATCAATTTTATTTCATCATCTTCCATAGATGAGACTTGTAATGTAGTCCAAGACTTAAACACTTAAAATTAAACCTTTGTTTGCAAACAGGAAATTTCAAGTGTCACATCTCAATTAAAAAAAGGACAACTGTACAATTAAAACAGTGGCATCCATCCTCCTTCTCTATTCCCCAACATTTATGCAAAGTATTTAGGGAAAATTAAAAAAAAAAAAAAAACAAAAAACAAAACACCACAAACACACACAACCTATGTCTTATCAGAAGTGAATAATAACCTGTAGGCATTTCTGGCAATTTCATATGCAACCTTGCTGTATTTCTGTATATGCGATAAACTGGGTCTGGGAACATACAGATAGCGGAAAAAAATGAGACTCAAGCCTCAGTTATGATCTCCAAATGCTAATGTTTACTTACATCTTGAGTCTAAATTGCTTGAGTGCCAAATAAAATCACACCCATGAAGGCAAGTTCAGAAAGACTTTTCCGCATTAAAAAAATCTGTAAGAAATATTCAAAGCCAATGGAAATACTTTCATTGCTTGCAGCAAAACTAAGGCACCCTCAAATAAAAGAACACTGGTAGAAATGGTGGTGTACTAAAACTTTTGGGGCATGCTAGCTTTGCATAAAACAAATAACGGGGTCAAGGAGTCAACACAACCTTCATTAGTAGTTTAAGCATATTATAGATAATGTCTCTATTAGGTGTTTGTAAGTTGATTTCATGCAACAGTGAGGTTGCTATTAATCAGATGGACTTTACTAATAAATGTCACCCACTAGCACTATATCCATTGAAAATTACCATATGAGCATGTCATAAATGATTTGTCGAGACAGAAAGAATAAACTCTATTTTGGATGGTTTCCAGTTGCTCCATTTTAAAAATATTGATTCCTTTCCGTGCAAAGGGATTTATTGGTCATTTGTGATAGGGAAATAACATTTTCTTCTAATCTACGCCTTACGAAGAATTTATATTTGCCAGGAGTGTGGTATTCCAGCACAATCAAACAGTAGTTGTATATATATAGGACACATTTTTCTCACGCATCCAAAAGGAACATGATTATTCATCCTATTAAAAAACAGGCTGCGTTAAGTTTCTTTTGTCAAACCACATTAGCCCAGCTTCAACCCTGCTTTAAGTCCTCCAAAGTCAATAAATAAATACCAAGAATAACTTTTGTTTATGATGTTGATTAGTATTGTAATATCCATTGCTTCCTCTGAGAATGTTCTAACTTCATCCATGAAATTGGAAATTTTATAAAATCCAATTGGTCCACTACTTTGAAGGAAAAGGCAAAAAATTCAATACTCCACATTTCTCAAGTGCTCCAAATCACCTGAGCACTTTAAAATAATATTGGCTTGAAATCCTTCACACTTACAAAAAATATATATATACACCTGGCACCCCTTTAGATTTTAATTCCTAAGCCCCTAGAAAATACACATCAAGCTTCACTTTCAATTAAGGGTTGAGAAATTTATTTTTCACAGAAAATTGATAGTTCCAGATGACCCTGAAATCCTGTGAGCACCTAATGTCATGCAAATTGCAGTAAACTCACAGAAGCTCACAGCATGAACATCTCAATGTATAAAGCAGGGATTTTGCTATACAGCCTTCTAAAAATCACCAAAGATTGAAAGGTAGGCTACAGGCAAAATTCTGTACAACTTTTTAAAAATTTAGACTTTAGCAGAATCTGAGGGCCCAACTTTTTCTGCAGTGTTTCAAAAGCTAGCTACAAGCATTAATGTCCAACAACCAGATATTTTGAGCTCCAGTAAGACTCTTTCTAAACCAAAGTATAGAAGAAAGAAGTAGAAACTTAAGTCCTTGCATTTGGGGAAAGAGCTTTCCATGATGCCTTGATTATTTGTTAGAGTGAAAATGGAAGGGTGGAGGGCCTCAGAGGATGGTTGCTGCGAGTTCACAAGAACTCAAGGGGTTTAAAAAAAAAGAGTTCTCTTTGTATTTATGTAAGTCATACTTCTCTGACAGTGAAACTGGGCACACATATAGATGGATCAGGTCAATTTGAAAATCTACTGCTCTTGAGTTTAGCAACATAACATTCTTCTTGAGTTACAGTAAATCAAAGAATGTGATTTATGGTAGCTTTGAGTGGGATAGTGTTATAGTAACCCTCGATTGTTGTGAAAGACACAACAGCCAAATACAACAGCATTTTTTCCAACATGACCAGAACAATATAAAGTTAATAAAACTTTTCCCTTTTAAGATTTTAAAACTATTTCCTGTATCAAATGAATACTCTCCCAATCAGAATTTTTGAAGGCTTTCATAGGAATCACTTTTTAAAATAAAAAGGTTTTAAAATAAAAAACTTGAGCGCAATTGCTATTATTTGTGTGGCAAAGCAAATAGGTTGCTTCTTCATACGCCAGATGGAGGGTTTTCTTTTTCAGTGACTTCAATTCTACATAAACTAGTTTATATTTTCTTTTTTGATAAAATATATTTTGTATATATTTGAATGCTATAATCAAACCTGGAAGCCACAAACACATACATTCTCATTTCCAGGCACGCATCAGAAGTTGTGTTATTCAAAGAGTTTCCATTGTGAAAATGGTTCCCGTGGGTTTAAAAGCACAAGAGTTATGGGCGTAACTGCTTTAGCTCTCAGTAACCTAGTAAGAATAAATGAAAGCAGGGAAACTGCCAGCGAAGCCAAATGTTCCAGATGCCCCATAGCTTTATTCCCAGGATGGATGTTTTCTAATTGCTACTCACACACAAGCACTTAATAGCAACAGCCTTTCTTGTAGCGAAAAGTTTATTACTAAGATCCACAGAACAACTGACAGGGTTTACTGGCCAGTCTTCTGGGTCTTTGTTCTAATCCTGATTCTTTGCCTTTTATATTACATTTCAGCTGATATCTTTCTTTTTAGTTCACAAGCATACATGAGTTAATTAGTCTTTATCATTCCAGGAACTGGCGAGATAACTATTATTATCCACATCTGCTGGAATACACTGAGTGACTTGGCTCTAAGTTACACAACACCCAGAGTGCAAGTCAGAAATCTGGAGCCATTCTTTCCTAATTATGTTCTGCCTCAAGTCTAATTATTGCTCTTCTTCTCTTGATCCTAGGGCATCTAACAATTGCTGGATTCTTCATGTCTTGGTAATTTTTTTATGATCTATTTAATGAGCTAGAACCCAGGATGAAAAGACTGCACATCCAAAGACAGCTGAGTGTTTCGGTGACATTCATATCTGACTTTTTCTGCTTCTAAAAATTATGTTCAATAGCTGAAAGATATAAAATGAACACAAATCCTACACACCAAACATTTTTAAGTCAGCATCTTCACAGAAGATCAATTATGACAAGAGTGCAAATACTCACCAACAGCAGCTGTAAAGTACTGCTCAATTTCATTGGGGGTGAGTGCCCTTTCCCATATAATGAATTCATCAAATGCCCCATTCACATAGCGCTTAGTTTGATCCCCCTCTGTCCCAGTCAGTAGATTTGCACTGGGGTCTCCATAATCATAGAAAACTTTCCCATCTGGATCAGTTGTGTTTAGAGTTCCATTGACGTAGACTTTCAGTCCTTCTCTTGATTTCCAAGTAAAGAGAATATGAGTCCAATAAGGACCTGCAAAACRTTAAAAGTCACAGCAAAATCCATGAATTAATTCCATTTAGTGTCTTTCCTRTTCAGTAAGTTTTTGCTGACTTGTGCAATGCTACAGAGCTGTATAGGAAGTGCTAAGAGTGAATTATGGAATGCTGATGTCATGTATATTAATCTTTATACCCATGGGGAAGCCCATATTTTGGAGGAATGCCTGTTAGCTTTTGTCTGAACTCTTACTCGGGCTCACTGCAGTTTCATAAATTACACTTGYTAAGTATTATTGGCCAAGATTTGAAGTCTCTTCAATACTGTCTCAAAACTCAGTTCAGCAAGATCTGCACAAGGACTGCAAGAATTGGAGAACAAGCAAATAGACTAATTAAAAGTTGCCACAGTTTCACTGTTATACTTGAGAAGCTGAAAACATAATAATAATTTTCACTTTGATTGGATAATCCACAAGTGTATGAATTATTCTTACCATTTAATAGCTTTTCTCTTAAAATAAGATTTATTAAGCTTTAAAAAACTCTGCTACTATGAGGTGAGAAAGTCCTATTTTAGCAATGTACAGGTAGTCAAATTAAGGCAAGAAAAGATTTAGTGACTGTCATTGGCATTACTAGAAGACCAGAATTTGTTCCAGTCACTAGGTAATACTGCTCCCCAACAATACACAATTTAGATAGAAGCAGTAAGATATGTGATATACCAAAATGTTTATTAATACTATGGCATGGCATACAAAACTTGACACTCAACAGATAACAAAATGACCAAAGCACTAAACACCCAGTTAGATAGTTACCAAATAAAGTCTTAATTTAGGAGGCAGTAGAGGACAGCAGACGTATCCAGTTTTAGAATATACTGAGAACTGTCAGGGATTAACCTGCGTTCTTCACTCATGTTTCCATCTAAGCACTCATTAATCTAACGATGTCAATAAGGATTCCACTTCGCAAACAACTGGAAGTTGGGTCCGAGGACTGTTACTGAATGGCAAATGTTCTATAATAAAATATCACTGCTTTTTCAGTTTGTACTTTCTCTCTCTCTCCCCCCATCAAGAGAATTCTTGAGCACAAAGCTCTGTAGCTATTTTTGTACAGCCACTTCTCTTTACTGAAGTTGTGCTCTTACCACTACATGTCCCTGTAAGAATGAAGTAAAACATAATAAAGAAATGAATTTAAAAAAAAAATTCATAAACTTTACCTGGCGGACTAAAGCTTGCTTTCCACTTCATCATTGCATTCCCACGGGTGTAAAATTCCACTGAGCCTTCACCTTCATTTGAACAGATTTTGAAACCACTGGAAATTACTTGTCCACCAGAGGCAGGGAGAAACTTAGCCTGCCGGTCTTGAGTCTTCCAAAAAAAGGAAAACGTTACTCCTGATGAAAGCAAGTGAGAGGAGGTTTTAATGAAAAACAACAAGTGCAATTAAAAATTTCCAATACTGTAGAATACAGAGAGTGGGAATGTTTTTGAGGACAGATCATCTGCTAGCATAAACAAGGACAGCATTTTTAAAATCAACAATGCCCTAACAGCTTAAACCAAATAAACATCTCTTCCTTGGTTCCTCATCACATGCGCATACCCAAGACATGATAGTAACCATTGCTTCCTGAGTAGCTTCTATCAGTTAAAACTAAAGTTCTTTGAGCACCAAAAGTAATGAAGTTTTTTTTCTTACAGATTTATGCTTCCATTCCCTTTGCCTTACCTCTCCAGTCTCCTTAACCTTCTCACCTCCCTGTGATGATCAACTTGCRATTGAACACAAGTTGCTCTCATATCTCCATATACTCCACCAGCATCTACATCTTTTTAAGATGTTCAACAAATGCCAGTAGAGCCAGAAATAGTACGTTGCCAGCTTCCAAGCTACTGATGCTACCTGACTGCCAGCATGCCCATGCTTATTGAGTAGCATCCATTGCTAATTACACTTTAATTCTTCTAAGCATGTTATTACCTGTGTTTTCGCACTTCAGTGCTCCAATAATTGCTGAAAGCAAAGAACCAATCTAAAAGAAAGGGATAGCAACATATACAGAGCCACAGTCAAAATTCTGAGGTCCCCACTACACAATATCAAAATCAAATAATTCTTCCCAAAATGCAAGTGCAATCCTGCAAGTGCAAGTGTGATTAACTTTGTCCACAAATAATCCTGTTCAATTCACGGTAAATTTTACTATTATACTGTAAAATTGAAGAGCTCTTCAGTTTGCACATTAGTGAAGAAATATGATTTCTGTGAGATGGCTTGTTTCTTTAATAAAGATTGCCTCAAAAGTCTTGCCTGAAACACACGTAGCAAATCAAACCTCCCTCACGCTTCAGAAGTTCATAGTGGCTCTGCTGTAGAGGTTCTGCAGTCAAATGCAATTACAAAGAAAATGGTTCGACTAAACAGCTCCTAAAAATGTTCATCTCAGAATTTATAGTACAAAGTGGTAACAATAAAACCTGAGTTCAGAGCAGGTTGAGAAAAAGTTTATGAAGTACAGAAGTGGAACAGGTTTTGCCCCAAAGAATCATAATGATTTAAGTTGGCAAAGACCCTGAAGATCACCTAGTCTAAACTGCCTGCTCAAAGCAGCACCAATTTCAGAGCTAGATCTGGTTGCTCAGAGCTCAGCTGAGATTTCATTGTCACCACGGACGCAGACTGCACAGCCTCTCTGGGCAAACCACCCTGATGCTTGGCCATCCACATTGCAAAGAAACTTTTTTCCTTAGATCTAATCGGCATTTCCTGTGCTACAATGTGCCTGCATTGCCTGTCACATTTTCATTGTGCATCTCCAAGATTGTTTAGCTCCATCTGCTTCTATAACCACTCATCAGGTAGTTGAAGACAGCCCTTAGCATTCCCTTTTCCTCATGGTGTAAGGAAAAGCCTCAGCCTCCCCTCCCATGTCATTCTATCCAGCCCCCCAGGTCATCTGCTGGACTCACTCTGGCTTGTTAGCATCTCTTTTGTATCCGGGGACACAAACGGGACACAGTACTTCAGATACGCTCTCATGAGCACTGAACAGAGGGGAATAATCACTTCCCTTAACCTGCTGACTATGCTCTTTTGACATGTAGTCAAAATATCTGTCCGGATGATTTTATAGTTAGCAGTTCTGCAGGCCACCCAGGCAGTACGAACTTTGCAAATTTGCTACCAGATAGCCCAGCACAAGTTAATGAAGCCCTCAAACTATTATGTACATTTCTTGTTAAAACCATAGATTTTTTTCTTTATATGTTTCATAATTTTATGATTAAAGATGGAAAAGCCTCAGACAACTCACTACAGTTATCAGAAATATTCCCCCCCACTACTCTCTGGAACATAATTTTTTTATATTTCACATATTCTTTTTGTCACATTAACTTAGCATAAAAGTTAAAAATTACATTATTGCAGAATAAATAATTTAACTATGTAGTGTCTTCCTGTCTAACTCATCCGTTTATCCTCATGACAGCACCCATCAATTTACATGTTCTGCACACCATTCCCTAAACGCTTTATACATGATAAAATAACCACCATGGAAATGTTAATCAATTATCATTGGCCTCCTAGAAATCAATCAGTGTATGAACATCACCAATCTCAGTTTGCTAGATCTTGATGGATACGGGTTTAAAGCTATAAGTGGTGTGAACTCCCAACCGAAGAATTTGAGGTCTGTCGTAGGCAAGGTGAAATACCTTCAGCAGCAGATAAGCCTGAGTTCATATTTCAGCTTCTTTACCACACCAGGTTGAACCCCGGGGCCAGCCCTCTTTCCAGAAAGCCGTGCATTCCCCTCGTACCTGCACACCATCCTTCACCACGCCGGTGAGCGGGCCACCGAGGCTGACCATGTTAATCTGTTACTGCTATTAATGCGATTCCTCTGCCTAAGTGTCTCACTACCTTTTTCCAGCACTTCACCACACTTCCGAAAGGTACAGAAGTGCTGTTATTCCTTCTTTACAGGCTGAGAGCTGAAGTTTAAATGATGTAGACAGAGAGACTAAGTTATACAGCATGTCTGCACTGGAGCTGGTTTCCCCCACCTTTGACTGTCTATCCTATTGGATTACCCTGTAGCTACTGATCGTCCTGTAGCCACAAGAAAACTGTGGATCTAAATCCTCCTTATGTGCACTTTGGTTCATGAAATGCCGAAACTAAAAATAAAAATTAAACTAAGGCACACAGCTTTATGAAATGCTATGTTGCATATAGGGCTGCTTTTTTAATATTATTTTTATTTCAACTTCCTAATCTAATTTATCCTACTGTGTCCAAACTAATGATTACAACAACATTCTCCTGCTTCTTTCACAAATGTTTCTTTTGACTGAAAATGCCACTTTAATGAGTCCAAAACTGCTCACAGAAAACCGTTATTTAAAAATTACTTGAGAAAGAAAGAAGGCGGGGGAAGAATGTTTCAACATTTTAAAAACAAGAAGAATTTGTTTTCTCAAGTCAAAATAGCAGTTCTGAAATGTTATTAAATTTAGGCTAGGAAAAAATGTTGGGATTTTTGTTTCATAGGTTGTGATATTTCAGCTGAAAAGACCCCAAGATCCTTTCAGAAAGCATTCCCTGCTTAAGCGTACTTAACACCAGTTTCACACAAATGCAACACGCTAAAATCAAGGGATGTTTAAGCAATAGTAAGCTTAAATAAAATTACATCTTATCATTGCCACAGATTTTGTTTTATTTGGAGAAAAACAAAGACACTATCTTTAGATAAAGGGGTGTTGGCTTTTTTTTTTTTTACCTGCTACAGTGATTTAGTATTTATTGTTTATATGATTTCTTCTCTTCACATTTTATCTGCTGAACATTTCAGTGTTTTATGGCTTTAATGTTCTTGTTTGTGAGATACTGGGAGTGCTCTGGTACTATAAAAATAATTTATTCTGATTATTATGTTATACTATAGATGTAGAAATAATATGACTTACTGATGATTTTTATTTCCCAGTGGTATGAAAAAAAATATGAAAAGATATGGCATGTATCAGGAAATGTGCCTAGAGTAGGATACTGTATTATTTTTTCTAATACTCTCAGGTAATAGCCGTGTACCATCTGCTCTCTGAGTTTCTCCTACTTTCTTAAAAAGTTAATACCAGCTCTTGCTATAGCAACTAAAAAATAAATAAATAATTAATTAAATCTTGTTTCAGGTAACGTTACCAGTTTGAAGAATGGCCTAAATCAGTAAAAGCAAGAAAATTCACTGTTAACAATACTGCTTAAGCTTAGGGACTGCTGGAGTTTATATATAGAAAGCCACTATTTTCCATTGATCCTTCCATTTCTACTGAATTTTAAATCTGTAGTGAATGTTTTATGCTAATGACTCATTGTATGTTTGGTTCGACAGTCACATACAGTTTTAATCATCTTTGGTAATCAACACATTGTCAAAACTGTGCCCCCCTATTACACCTCTCATTTTGTGACCCTAGCCCAAGAAGAAGAAAGGGAAGAGAAATAGAATGAAGAGCACCTATGAGGACAAATGGATTCCAAGACACCGGAGACTTAAAAATTTTGTTATCTCCAAGGAAGAATYTAAAAAAACCCATTCCCGCTAAGAGGCCACATTGAAAAACAGTCTCCTAAATTTGAAACCTGTAGGACAACTTCTTTGTTTGTTATACTACAGTTCTTGTAGGAATTTATCTTGGTGCCACAGGAAAGATTTTGGGCACTGTAAGCTTATTTCTGTTTTTGTTTGAATTAATTATACTGGAGATCATTGATTTGAGTAGTTGGTAATTAGTTCTAATTTAAATTGCCATTAGAAAAGACTAAATTTTCAGCAATCAACACTCAATTGTTTTAAAAGTCAATGAAGAATAGTGTCAAGCTAGAATATTAGAGAGTTCATTCCAWTGAGGAAAGAAACAATGATTATTGAATTACATCATTTGACAGCAAAAGAAAAGCAAATAGTAATTAATGAGTTTACTAACCTTCAGGTCCACAAACTTCTGGATTGCTAATGCAAGAATTTTGATAGCTTCCAAAGAAGAGAAAGGTAACTCCTTTCTTTTCAGTGACGTAAATTCCTTTGTTCACCATTCCTTCTACAATATCTAAAGGAAAAGAAAAATATAGTTTAACATTTATATAAATCAAAACTTCCTGGAAACGTGATTTTAACAGACTCATACACCCCTCATGTTTATCCTGTCCCAACTATAGGTTTGCTTTTGTTGGGTTTTTCTGTTGTTGTTTTTCTTTTTGGTTTTTGTTTGAGTTTGGTGGGGGTTTGTTGGTGGTTTGTTTTTTGGGTTGTTTTGTTTTGTTTTTAAAGATCCATACAGATAACTCTTTCAAGTTTGTAAAAATTACACTCGTATCTGCCACTCCTGACTAATTAAGGCTTGACAGAACCCATACACCCAAAAATTATTATTTCAAAGTAATCTGAATGAACCTTATGCTTTCCAGAGTTCTGGATATCGGACACATCATAGAGGTATTTCTGTCTTACTGTTAGGCTGAGTTAGTGAAGAAATTCTTTAATCAACCAAAAATGTAACACAATAGGTTTTTTTCATTTTTTGAAAGGGAAATTTTGTGATCAAAAGCCACTTTTCATTAAGAAAAWAAAAAATCAATTAAATACACTTGACAAGTTATATTTAAAGGCAGAAATATTTATCCTTTTCAGACACCCTTTGGTATGGCATCATTGTCATTTGGAAAGGCTATTTCTTTGTCTGACATAGATAATGACTAATTGTCTTGTGATTTGATTGTGATTTTCTTGTGTTTCCCCCTAAAGAAAAGCACTGTTGATTCATCTCCTACTAGCTAAAGCAYATGAGCCGCCTTAATACCAAAAAACCATGACACTTGTTTCCTATAGGAAATCTCACTGAGGTCTGAGGGTCCAGCTGATAGATGATGATGGGAAGTTCATCTCATTTGTCCCAAGATAAAAAGCGGGACTAATTTTAGCAATGAAGGCAATAGGAAAACACAATCAAAAAATTCCGCTGTGTTAAAAAGCCTGCATTCCACAGAACACAGAATATTCTATCATCTATTTCTGAGCAGACAGAATGTAAYTGTTCAGTTTGGAATTTTGTGTTAACACTATTGTTTGTGATGGCATTTCTGCAAGGACTGTGAACATTCAGGACCTCGGTTTTAAGACCCTTCTCTTTAATTTCTTCTGAAAAAGACAGTGTTAGGAGAAGAGTTGCTCCAAGGGAAACACCAGCAATGAGAACACCGTCTTTTTCTCCTCCGAGGTGCAGAAATTGCCAGCTAGGTGCTGCTTGATATTTGAAAATCTARCTAAATCATAAGGGAAATGAGGAAGGCACACAAATGGTCTAAAACACGTGAAGGGTGGGACGTAAGGGACTKCCCTCTGTATTTATCACTGTATATCTGCCTGACTTAACAGAAGCCTTTGCACAGCAGGGCACAGCACAAATCACTTCAAGGATGCACAGTCAGTGCCAGGGACAGACCRTCTCTCTAGAGTGATAATCACAAATACTGTTGTCACTGCTTCAAGACGGTGCATCCCTTTATGCAATGAGGACGTGGGCAAAAGGGCATCTCATTTTCAAMCTGTAGACAACCACCAGGCACGAGGACAGCAGTCATAGTGCTGGCCCATCTGTAGGGTAACACCACCCAAGGAAACAGCAACAGCATGGCGYAGCCCTCCGTGAATGTATGTCCAAATATTTTCTTAGTTCGTGCCAAATCTCAACACAAATGTCACAGTTTTCAGGTATCTTCCCCTCCCTTTGAGGAAGGGGTCATCAAGGTCTGTCTCTAATTGACAGATAAAATTTACYTTCTTTTAAAACTTGGAGTGTGTATTGTGGAGTGAAGCAAACATTTCTAAGTTCTTCTCGAGTCACTTGAATTCTAAATTAATCTAGCCAGAATAAATCCTATAAGGTAATGYATTTCTGTTTCCATAGCATTTCCTTTGCCATTTATGTCACTCTCTTTAATGTTCATATTGAATATATCTTATTATGTGAGAACTATGCAAATGGTCTATAAAGTAGATAAGTGAGGACCGAAAGGAATTAGGGTCGTTTGAAGTTCATTATTAATAGATTTCACATTTGCCAGCATATTTTTACTGTTGGAGTAGAAAAACAGTGGTTTTAGTATTCTAATATAAACCTCCCAGTGTCTGAGCAGCCCAAACGACAGTTCTATCATTTTCCTCTTTCTCCTTGGGTCAGATTTTCCACCAACTAGATGTGAGTTAATACCTAATTGTAAAGTGGACAAGAGGTCATATTTCAATTGCACCTTCACAGGTATAAATCCTAGTGACTTCAATTTAATGACTTTAAGCTTATTCTGATGTAGATGTAACTAGTTTCCAATCTGTCAGGTTTCTGCCTGGAGAGTTGTCATTTTCTGTTCTTCCTTTTATCTCCTGGTGTGTTGATGTAAAAAAAAAAAAAATAAAATCATTAAAAGGACATATCTCTGCAGATTTTTGCCCTTTTTTTTTTTTAAACATGTTAATTAAAGATGCCATGATTGACAAGATCTTACTTCCAGGCTTTGCAAATTTGCTTGCATTTGTCTTTCTTAATACGTCCTTTAAAAATTACTATGAAATGGTGAAAAACAGATGGCTTCTTTTTCCCTTTAACCTTGAAAGAAAAGTAAAAACTCAGCCTATTTGTTCTTATATGTTCCTCTGAAACGTCATCTCTGTTTCTTTTAAGCTTAATACAAATATTTTCGTTTYTGGAGGACCTCTGGGGCCCATCCTCTCATGGGCTGCTTAGCACGGGGATGTTTCTCCCAGTAGTTCGGAGTAATTCAGGTAGCATTGTAGAAATGCTTTTCGATAATGTGTGCCAATGTAAGCATAAATAGACCTTTACCACATGACCACTTGAACCAAAACTCAGTGTTAACTTTGAATCCAATGTTACAAGCACCATCCAAGCTTGACAAATGCAGAACAAAAAATATGTAAATCCTCACCTACAGTTGCAGAGAAGTTAGAGTAGGCAGAGTCATTGGTATATACAAAGGTAGAGTTATGGGAAGGAAGCACAGTGAAGTTGTGGATTCTTAGAGCTGGGTGGAACAACAAAAGAAAATAAGCAAATAAGCAAAACAATGAATAAACAATCAGTAATGAATTGACCAGTTCATATCTCTCAACATAGCACAACTCACAGATGATAATCAGTGGCCTTTAAAATTATCACACAACCACTTCTCCCAAGGACTTGTATGCACGTGAACATTGCATTAACTACACAAGTTAAGTAAATACAGTATCACTAAAAAAAATTTATTTTTTTTTTACTTACACAATAACTGAGGAGAAAAAAATATAAAAAGATACAGCTGCAGATGATGGGCTCTGAAATATAATCATGCTGGTAAAGGAACTCTGCAGTTGTAACAAAAATCATTATACTGTTGCAAAATCTATGGGCAATTCAATCCCATGTCCAGCTCTGGGCTYGCCAATACAAGAGGGACATGGACATACTGGAACAAGTCCAGAGAAGGGCTACAAAGATGATTAAGGGACTGACACATGAGGAGAGGCTGAGAACGTTGGAACCGCTCAGCCTGGAGAAAAGAAGGCTCTGGGATCTTATCAATGTGTATAAATACCCGACACAAGGTGTAAAGATAGTGCCAGACTCTCCTCAGTTATATCCAGTCAACAGATAAGGCAATGGGCACAAATTAAAACACAAGAAATTCCATCTAAACATAAGAAGAAAAACATCTTCTTTATATCTGACAATGTAATTTTATTCTCTAGTATTTTTTTTTTATTTTGATAATTTAACAGTATCTTGTGCACTGTGATTATTTACCCTGGGCGGGCAAATAGAGCTTGATGGAAAGCCCGTGAAAGTAAATAGAGAGACATTGATTTGGGATTTAGACCAACTGAGCTCACAGAAGGGAATGGTAAATGCTTTTTAAAAAAAAAAAAAAAACAAAAACAAAAAAAACACACACCACACACACACACAAAAACCTCAAGAGAAAAATCCATAGAAAACAAGGGGTCAGACGAAAAACCTGAACACGGCCACATCTCTCTTTACTTGTTATATTTTAAGTTGATTGTTTCCCTTCAGTTGCTTCTACTGCTGAGATAACCAAAAAATTAATTTGCTGACACTCTCTCACAACACAAACGCATTGAGAGATATAAATCTGGCTTCACACACAATGACTTCAACAAATAAAATGGATTAACATGACGGACAGATTATGATGCTTCAAGGGTTTAAGAGGAGAAACATGGAATGAAAATAATTGCATGATATGATGAGTGGAAAAACAAGAAAGACTAGCAATAAACAGAAAAGTTGTGTAATCAGAATGGTATCAAAAACAAGCAAATTGTCACCTGCATTAGATTACAACAATAGAGAAAACTTCTCTTGTATATCAAAGTCAAATACCAGATAGATACATAAAACTTCTGCTGGAGGCAGTTGAAATAATATCTGTGTATTATAACACACAATATAAGCAACTGAGAAGAATTTGAACTATCCACTACAACATTAAGGAAAGAATTCAACATTGTCAGAATTGCACTGCAGAGAAAACGACTTTTGGCTACCAGCATCCTCGGCAAATAATACTGAGACAAAGTCCTCCAAATTTTTTCAGCGAAGTCATGCAGCTGGCTCATCTATGAAGTTATTTAACACAATGTCATAATAGTTGTCAAAGGAGATTGCTCATGTGAGCCAGTCCCATTCCTGTAAGTGAAGGTTTGTAGGATCAGGAACTTTATATATTCTGCTTTCTCTCTTCCAAGATACTACTGAAAAGATTTCTGAATTTTGCTGAAATAATAACTTAACATAATTTGAAAAACAATCTAACATCAATTGTCATTTTTCCAAAAGCTATATTTTATATATCGCTTTCAAGCACTTTCAAAACAACATCTTTGTAATATGAGTGCCAAAACCGTGCTAGAYATGGAGTGCTTTACTCTTCTTGAAACTATGTGAAGTGCAGTGTCAGGAAATTACTTTAACACAGTGTTAGGGAACTCATGGTAACTTTCTGTAAGCCAAATTATGATTCTATTGAAGTCAATGGTAATGCTGCCATCAGCCTCTAATGGGAGCAGAATATTGCCGAGATTTATTTCTGGTCAGTCGATTTCATTCCTTTAAGAAACTTTGTGGAAAGATGGGTCAAGTTTAAGCTTAAAATACTTAAACACCTCTGGAATAAAAGGTTTTAGATATTTATGGATCTTTTGCCCACTTAGGAACAGAGATTGATGCTGCAATTTTTGTGTAATAAATAGCAATAACTTTGCACTTTGTAACATTTTTCATGTAAGGTTGTAAAGGTCTCTAACTCCTGATTCAACCTTCTGCAGTGATCTTTCTGAGTAAAGATGACGGTCACCCGTAGTAACACAGCAGCTACCCCTTGCACTAGTACAAAACAGTTTAGCTCAACTGCCGAGGTGGTCAGCCATAGTGTGAGAAATACTGGGGAATATATATCAGCCCAACCTGGAATTGGCTAAAATGTCAGAAAAGAAAATACAGTTCATGTGAAAATTACTAAGGGACCTTTAAGTCTCAGAAGGAGGCAGAGCATAGCTGAAAATTTCATCTGAAAGGAATGGCCCTGCAAGCCCATGATGCTGCAATGGGATACACTGGTTCGGTCGAAGCTCCATTAATTATATCACCTGCACACCCCCAGGAAGCCCCCATCACCCTTCTTGTTCCTGATGCAAAACATCAGAACCAGAAAACTGCTGAATCCAACCAGACTGCCTTTTAATACCATTCCCTCTGGGATCCTGCAGTCCTGACACTGACTCTTTCAAATCAGTGAGAGTTTGGCCTTACCAAACCTCTCTTGGTTTTGCCCAATCGGAAAAAATGTTTGAACTAATGCTCCAACACTGCTTCTAAGGAAATATCCAAAAGCAGATAAAAATTAATAAGAAGTGATCAGATAAGAGCTTACTCTTCTCTTTCTATGGATACTACATGCAATTTTGAAAAGTGCCTGAAGAATTTGGGCATTTAACTCCTTCCAAAAAGCAAAAAGAAGCAGGCGTCTTCACTGCTGGCATAGCCAAAGATCTCAGTCACTGAAGGTATCAGTTCATGTTATGCACGTACCAAACCAGCTAATAACAATGTGATTTCAATGACTCTTTGGATCATAAACTTTTTCTCTTTATAACCTTAACAATGCGTAGACAGCCCATAAAATGTCTGAGAATACTCTATAAAAATCAGTTCACAAATACAATATAATTTGGACGTTGGAGCACTGCAAAAACATTAACTGAAAAAAAAAATCTCAACTGCTGTGGTACAAAAGCTAACCCCTTTCATTTCTCCTGCTCCCTTTCTACTTACAGACTGCCACAAATACTTATGTTATTGGCATTGTCAACGAATCCTTTGTCTACCTCCATTCGTATCCCGAAACTCATGAATTCCATCCACGTCTTCCAATGGCCAGTAATGGGAAGCCGATGCAAGAACTTTGAACCCTTTCAAGAAACACAGATGAAAAGGTTATTAAAGTAAGGCCCAACAAGGAGTGTAACAAGTGTCCACAGAAGAGAACAATAAAGGAGTTCAATAGGTTAAGTAAAACAAGATATTTTATGTAAATCAAGTACTCACATAAGCGAGACCATAAACTAAAATGGCAGAGGAGATTAAAGCCATATATCTGGTTGACCACTGAAGAAAAACTGTTTTTAAAACTCAACTGATTTTTATTCTAATTGCACTTAAAACGTGTAACAATCTCTAACTAAATCTGTGCTAGTGTATCAGGCAGCATTCGTTGAAGTAACAGTTAAGAAGTCGTTCAAGAGTAATTTCAAGATTTTACTGAGATTTTAAACACACAGTGGATACTACAAAACACCTAGAAGAGAGTRCACAGGGGGATGTTTAGCCTCTACAACATATTACTTCTGCTCCTGCCTCCTCCATAGGTAACTCAGCTCTCTGCAGTTCAAGAGAGTAGGAGAAGATGCTAGAGCGTTCCCAGGAATCTTACCCTCTTTCCAAAACCCACTGGAAAACCAGTGCAACACCTTCAGGTTATATTAATCCAAGTGTTTTTTTCACCTTTGGTCTCCATGGAGACACTAGTCAGARACAGTAAGGACCAGTACTGAGTGGTGGAGGAGCTGCAACATGGATGAGAGAATAGGTGCCTGCACAGTTGTTAGTGCAGAGTCCAGCCTTCCTGATGCCTCCAGATAACTCACACCTTAGCAGAGTCATATAGCAGAACTACACCCTTTAACAGAAGGAATTTCAAGTTCCTCAAGAGAAGGGGCTCCAGAATATTAAGCAACATACAGCAGAGAGTTCACTCCTCCCCATATGGCATTAGCTATTCCTTCAGAACCTTCTCCACTACACCAAAACCAGAACAACTCGTTGTGACTGATGAGAACATTTTGTTTTCCTAAAGRTCCTCCTCAGCAACAGGTGGACAAGCTGACAAAAGCAAAACATCTGTTGGTTTCCATTGGCAGATTTATCTGCGCAGTCTAAYTGATGAGTGTGAACAGATTTTAGGAGATGTGACTACTCAAACCTGACCAGAMGCAGGCTGCCCAAGACAATCAAATTGTGTTAACAATTCTGTTTTAAGGGTAGAGCATTAACAATGTAGGAAAACATTAATTGTAATTTCTTATTATCTTGTTAGCTGCAAGAAACCCTTTATTCTCAAAATAAGTAATTTACCCAGCTGCACTGAAATAAATTTATAATTTCCTATATCTAAGAAAGTTTTAGAAGCTTGATACAGATATACAGAAATTTTACTGTGAATGCAAATGAGAATGTGTTTTGCTCACCATCACGGCATATCATCTGATTAGTTTGAGTTAATCCTTTCTTTGGGGGTGGCTGGGGCAGGGGGGAATGGATACGTTGGACAACAGGGACAGAGAGAGCAAGTATTTATATTACACCGTATCTGTAGTTCTTTGCCCTACAATTATTTTTCATTCCCAAGCAATCTTTCAAGAACCTGAGGTGCGAAGCCAATAGAGATACTTTTCTTAGAAACCACTGCAGCTGTCATACACCACACAAAACTTCCCCACACCTACTGTGCAAATTAAAACAAATCACAAGCAGTGTCCTTTGACATTTACAGTCTATCCCACACCTTYCTTCACTCTTGAGATCAAACAGCTTGCTTATTTGATAATTATTCTATCATTTTAACACCCTGGATACAAACAGGATTTCTTTACCATGGATATGAAGGTGCAAAAATTCTATTTGCATCCTTAAACCGCCTAGCCCACACAGCAGAGATCAGTTTGATGTCCTCCATCCTCATCGTATAGTTYCAGAGCTGTGACACAGAGAGGATCCTAGGATTTTTTTTTAATAAGATTGCAAAGCTGATAAAATTGCTAAACGTCACAACAAGCAATTGTAGATCTGAGAGCACAGAACCAAAAGAAGCTCCGCATCTTGTGAGGATACGCAAACTACTCAGACTTGCTTCCAAACTCAACTATACCAAAGATATCTAACAAATGATTCATAATTGGATGAAGATCTATTATTGGCCTACCTAACTAGAAATGTTTGCAGTTGTCATAGAGGTTTTCCCACAGAGAGGGAGCATGACTATAAATAGATAAGATGGGGATGTCTTTAGAGAAATAGATGAGATTCTATGGCTATGTGTTTCCTCTGAGCATTTGGAAGATACAGAGAAAGGCACAATTGCTAACAAAACGAGAAAGCTACTGTCAACATAAGAGAATAACAACACAGAATAAGCACGTACAAAACCCAATCTGAAAATTCCAGGCAACCCAAACTCAACTAAGCTGAGCGGGGCAAAGCACACTGAGGAGAGGGGATACAGGAACAAGGGTTTCGCATTTACATAAACTAAATCTGGGTACGTGCTTAGTTCTACCTTCAAAGAACATATTCTAGCTGCTGCAAAAGAAATGAAAGTTATGAATTTCTATGGCATTAAGAGCATCCACACATGCAACCTGTGCTAACGTACCTCCATCCAACTTTCATCAAACTACCAGCTCCATTTTGCAGAGCACAGAACATGCCTGCTGTTTCACAGGGTGTTTATATGCAAATATCTCTTGCTCCCATTAACATGTCCCTTTTGTATCAGGGGAAAAAAAAAAAAAAGGATTAAAGTTAAAAGAGGTGGTAGGAAAAAAAAATAGAGAAAAATAGAAAAGAAAAATCCCAGGAGAAAGTGATTTGATGCCAAAAATCTGGGTCACAACGTGGCACAAGTATTTTATTATTAGTAGTAGTAGCAGCATCACGACAAAGGCATTGCCATGGTTGGCATCAAGCTCATAAGAAGAAGCTATATTTTAAGGAGCTTACATTTAAAAGCTGGAAAAAAACAGGGGAAAAAAAATGGGAAGGGAACTAGGCATACAGCAAAGGGAACTGCCTAGAGCCACGCTGCATGTCGGTGGCTTTCCCCGCTCCCAGTTCTGAACTRTACAAAGCCATGCTGTTACCCCACTTCCAGCCAATCCGTCCTGAGACCACCTCTGAAAACAAATACCTGTTGCCTTGAATTCAACTTGCAATATCCTTTCAATAGGTAACTGCTCTGTCCTTAGAAGAAAATCACAGGACTTGTTTACAGCCTAGTTCAAATCCCGAAAGCATCACTCGSAGTTACGCTTCCACACACACACACTACTACAAAATAAATGTTTTGTAACTTGCCCCCTTATTGCGGGAGGCTTTTTTCCCCCTATTGTTCCATCAGCCAGAAGCCAGTGATCCTCATCTTTAGGAAATGAGACTATTTCTTTGTTTTTGTGTGAAGGTAGAACAAAAGAAACTAATCAGGCTGAAGCTACTGCAATAGCAGACCACATGGCTTTTCCRCATCGCTCTGTATTTTATTTTGAAAACACTTACATATGGTTAAAACTTAAAAGCACAAAGCAATACATGAATTGGTAAAGCAGTAAAATTGTACTTGTACACCACCATGAGGCTTGAGGTTAAACTATTTATATAAACAGAAGAATTCTGCAGTTACACACACAGACCCCAAATAAGCTTTTGAGTAAGTGTTTTCTACATTGAAAACAGATGAGAGATCCTTAATATGCTCTATAACTGATTTAAACATAAGCAYGAAGGCTGGGAGGAGGGTAGATGACTTGAAGCCATGCCTAAGTACTGCAAAGTATACAAGTGGGCATATCTAACTGTAAATCAATGAATTGAAAATGCTGAACACTAAGACAGCGAGGAAAAAAAAGAAAACAGTCTGTGTAGAGGTGTGATTCAGAAACTCATGCTCAAAAAAGTAATAACAAACAAACACTCTAGATAGGATTTCTCTACGTATCAAATACAATCCATTTTTCTCCAAATACATTTCTATGCAGAATATTTAGTAGGTAGGTTACTGAATATAAAATGACTGGGACAATCTGATACTTTAGACTTGATTACATTTTTAATACAGAGCTGACATTCAAACGTAGGATCACAGTTTCTTTGGAGCTAGTAAGAAAATGAAAAATACAAACCAAAAAAGCAAATAAATATTTAAGCAGATTGTCATAAAATTTAAATAGAAAATTCCTTACCTGGGTGTTTGGGTAGCTGGGAATAGTTTCCATACACCTGCACAGAAAATATGGCATAATGAGATATAGTGAGGCAAAACTTGCTAAGAGGATTCCAAATATATCTCAATACTGACCACTTTCAGAACATTACCTGATATTTGTACTGAAATAAAATCAGCAAAGAATAATGACAACAGAGCAGAGATAATAAATTCTCCATGGTCTATTTAAAGTTAAAAGTACAACTGAAATCAAATTCCTGTAAGATTTTGATCATAAGTTTTCCTTTGCTACTTTCTGTATTAAAAGGGACATTTTCCATGCAGGTTCAAAAAGTCCGTTCCTTCAGTGATGGCAAAATATCCTTCCAGACCTTTTGAGTAGTATTTGCTTGCTTCACACTTTGATCTCTTCATTTAACTATAAATAAATTACCGTGACTGGAGGAAAATTAAAAGAAATGTGCATCAGATCCGAAAGTTGTACTGTTCCATGGAAAGAAGTCAAATATTTCTGTTACAATCTGTGCCAAAAAAAAGATCTTGTTTTCAACTTTCTTCCTATGGCTGTCTTTTCCTTTCAATTACTTTCACGTTGTCAGAGATCTGAAGCCAGCTTTAGCTTTGCTAGCAAGAAAATGCACTTCCTTATAGCACATAGGGCGTATAACTCTCACTATTTCCTCAGAAACTGAGCTGAAGAGAGTTGCTAACTCCTCGCTCGTCCAGCTCACGTTTGCACCTCCATCCCAGATCTTTTTGGGTGGAGAGCAAGTCTGAGTGATGTCATGCTTTCTTCTCAAACTTTGTCCCATTCTGGTACTCTATTTATATCACGTTGCTGCTGTCTCTTTTCTGGGTCCTAACACCAGCCAGCTCGGAACAAGTGGAAACAAGTCCATGTGCTTCAGCAAACAGATAAAAGAGATTACTGCTCTTAGCAATCTGCACACTTAAAGAAGAATCAAAACCAGAACAAGTGTCCATAATTCAAATGCTTAAGAAAAATAAAACAGGTTTTGGACAGAAATTTTTGAAGGAAAGCTAAGATCTATTTATTAAAATAACAGATTGCATTTCTGCCAAAAGCAGCGTGACCTTTAAAAAAAAAAAAATACTGATTTAAGTCACATGGAACTCCGAGGGATTAATTTTACTATGTCTCTATCAAGAAGGGGAAACTGAGGCATTAGTCATTTTACTGATTTGCTCAAAGCTGCACAATGAAACTAGTAAAAGAACTAGGAAAATACTTCTATAGTTGCCACTTTAATTTCTTTTTAATAAAAAATAATTACATTTAAGTATTTTTATAAGAGCCTCCCAATTACACTCTGGACTATGTCACAAAYATTAACCATCATTTTATATGTAAAAGAAAAATAGCCGCTAGAACTAGTTGATTTTCTTCATTTACTTTATGGTAAAATCTTGTTTTCAGTTCCCTCCAAGTTCTTTTTTTATTGTCAGTGATATAGACTGAAAGAGTACTATTTTAAACAAAATTTGATAAGCTTTGCATCGCTGTCCATCTCTCCCCTGCATTTCTATATCAACCCCTTCTTTATCGTCACACGAGCCATTTAAAGGTGACGTAGGCAAGATCAGAAACCAAAATCTGAACCAGACCATGTTAACATGTCAGCAAAATTCAAATTATTTTATTTACCTTTTCTTTTGCCAAAAATTATGTCAATAGATTAGATCTTATTTTCAGCGCCAGATGCTTACTCGCGTAGCAAAATATTCTCTGCCTGAAATCAATGGACACACAAGATACTGATCTATAGAAAATGGTCACGCGCTCCTGTTTCCACGCGTGCCGCTGCCCATCTATGACTTATCTTCTGACCTTTAGTTATCCTTCCTCCCCACCCATCCATTTTGTGAGTCTCGGCTCCACCTTTTCAGGAGCCTATATCAGCCTATATTTACCTAGTTCCTTTTCTTAGCTCTATTCCTTCCAGTATATTAGCCCTCTTACTTGTCTACTTCTTAACCACAACTTCTGCACCAAACTCTTCGCTAGAGTCGATTATAACTTTTACGATGAAACAGTTCTCCACTGACACTTTATATAGAGATTATATAGCAGGAAGCCCAGCATGTTTGGTAGTAGCTGCGGCCCCGATTTACCCAGCTGGCTCTCCAGATGAATACTGAACTTCCGAAGCTTCTGATGGTAGGTTACTGGTGAGTCCAAGGGTCCAAGGACTGGAAAAGATCAAAATTCATTTTGGAAACCTTAAGACATTCATGCTGCATGAATGCTTCAGTGTTATCAAAGTTTAAAATTACAAAATTTCAGTATTGAAATAAAATGCGTATTTTGTTTGTAACCCTGATTTAGGACCTACCACAAAATAATTTTGAAAATTTTGAATTTCAGTTCCTACAAAAATTTACCTTCCCACTTAGTTACAACCAGTCTGACTTTTGCTTATTTCCCTCTAGGTTTTTTTAGCCTCCTTCCCTCATTACTGTTAGCCACAAACTCCTCTATATCCTGAAGGAAGAGGAGGAATTCTGTGTAAACCCTAGGAATTCTGCATCACATATTAACAAGTAGAGCCACCCTTAGAAATAATAGAGAGCTGCAGCTAAAAATCCTGAAAAAAGTGAAAATGTAAAAAGAGAAAGACAGGAATTTGAAATATTTGCCAAGAGGGGCCTGTCAAGGGAAAGAATATGCTTACCAAAACAATAGTGAGAATCCAAGCAAACATGTTCACTGCCAAAAATTTTTGTGGAAACAGCAAATTGCAAGCAGACATCGGAGATTATTTGCAGAAACAAATTCTGAATTTATTCCTGTGATCCCCTGGAAACCTGATCTGAAAAGTCCCACTGCTCCCACCGCGGAGCAGAGGCAGCACTGGGCATCTTGCGTGCAAGCCACAGCGGCCGATCCAGCGCTCGGAAGACAAACCACCACAGCGGATTGCTCTTGAAGAACCCGCGGATGAAATAACGTTCATTTAAAGTACACGCATGTCAATAAAGGCACAAAGGTCTGCAGATGCTGGGTAACTGGGCAGCCCGTACTAAGCCCGCCGGAGAGGCTTCTCCCCAGCGCAGCTCTCCCACCCTGCTGCCCTGGGCCCTGCTAAGGGAGTAAGGACGGAGTAAGCGGTCACCCTCTGTTACAGTACCGGGGGGTCCGTGAAAGGCCTCTAGATTTTCCGTCCCACTTAAGCAGAGAGCGGTGAAAAGGCCAGGGAGGAGCTGCTCTGCAGCTGGGGCATTTGCTGACAGGTAGAACGAGTTCCCAGAACAGAATGGAAAGCCTGGAGATCTGCAGCAACCACCAGAGGCTTGCAAACAGCACCCCGAAATTACATGCCCCAGCTTTCTCTCCCCCCCTCCTTCCCCCCCCCCCTTTTTTTTTTTTGGGGGGGGGGGAGAGAGGGGAAGGAGGGGACGTGTTAGACTTTCAAAGACAAAGGTTCAACAAAAAAGGAAGATCAATTGTTATGATGTATGCTGGCGATGCAGGTTGCCACACTTTCACAGCAATGCAAGTGTGACCTATCACGCGATAATTAAACTTAACTTTCAGTTTCAGCTTTCCTTGTTCACCTCGTGTTCATTCAGGATGATTATATTATTGAAACAGAAAATTAGCAAATGCTGTAGCTGACATTTACCAGGAAACAAAAAACAACCTCAAGTTAAGAATCTTTATTGGTAACTATGTAAATATAAGCAGAGAAAATAAAACTTTAAAGAATGTTTTACACTGCAGAAGAAAACACAATTTGTAATACAGTTTTCTTCCTTTGTTTTCATTGGAATCATTAACTTCCCACAAGAGAGCTGGTGCATAATTGGGATTGAAATGTTTTAACAAACATCTTMGAAAGGAGTATTTTAAGAATAAATCTAACCACTAGATTTTGTAAAACTACTCTAATACCACAGTSTCTACTAATACACCAGTAAATATTCTGGATTAAAATGACTCCCTGGTCAAACTATTTCTCTGCCAGTAATAGAAATTATTTACAAGGTGGTTACAGCTGATATATCACCACCCATCTGCTTAAATTTGTAATTTTAGTGCTAACTTTTCTGGCCTGTCATGGATATCCAAGGTAAGTAGTTGTAGAACTGATTTTATTTAACTTCACTTACACAACCCCCCACACACAGCGTTTTGTAACCTAATTCAACTGTCCTTTGCTATGGGGAACATCCAGGGCAACTCTGCCAGCTCTCTTGGGACTACTCAGATGTACATACGTGCAATTTGATCAGATTTGCACATCTGCAAGGAACCAGAACAAGATCTTCTGCAAAACTTACCACCTTCTCAATACRTGCCTTTGTACCAGCACAGTTATTTTTGTAATGAGTATAAACTATTTACTCACAGAACTCTAAAGCAGAAGCAGTTTCGCAGATAAAGAGGTCACCTTTAAAAATTTATTACCTTTTCTTTACACAAGCTTATTCCAATGTAGAATTGTGAGCCCAGATCAAATAAGAGCTTTGTTTTTTTTATTTAATCATCACTCTTGTGATGAAAAAGTCATTCCTAAACCTATGAAGTTGGCCTTGCACAGGACTGTAGCAATGGGGAAGGTCTTGCACTAGCTCTCAGACCAAGTTTGATAAATTCACTACCAAAGCAGCATGTTGTTGCTGCATTTAGAAACTCTTGCAGTGCTCACACTCAACAGGAAGGTCAAAGACTTGGTGAACAAAGTCCTCTCCCTCCAGTTCTGTACAAGGATGGAATACAATGAGGGACAGGGTGWAGAAGCTGTCCCTGCTGATAACTGCAATCCCAACATTTGATGAAGCAGCAGTCTGTGTCGTTCACATGGTCCTTCTTTGACTTGTGCATCCCTGTCCCACCACCTCTGCCTGGATTCTGCAGGCACCTTCCTAAACCAGGGACTGTACCCTCAGCTGCTCCATTAGCCTTTTTCCCCCCGTTCTAAAGTTTAACTGGCTGCAACCGAAGCCACTTTACCATAGTTCAAACAAACACCCAGGAACAAGAGTTAAATTGACAGTACAGTTTATAGACAAGAAAGGGAGTTCAAAACTCTTCTTTCTTTCTACTAGCTACACCTCATGTACTCAGRGGCTGTGGGTATCAGTATCTGCAATGCAGACCCAAAGCTGTCTCTTCCATGGTGGGCTCGTTTCAGCCTTTCAAAGGAGCCGTGGCTCAGTCTCCACCAGCTCTAACCATTTCACTGAGATGACGGCTTCTTTGATTTTTAAAAGAAGCTATCGCCGTATCGTGACAGACAGATCCATCTTGCATTTCGCAGCACTTAAAAGCACTGTAGTTTGAAGGGTTGTTTTGGGTTGTTTTTTTTTCTTTCCTCCTTTTCCAACCTCTCATTTCTTCTTTGAGCAGGGGAACTTAAAAGGATCACTAGAGTGAATTGGCTCAAAATATTTTCTCAAAGTATTTTGTATGTAGGTAATGCCTTTTAGCACTTAGTTAACTAGCTCTCATTTTTATAGTGTAGGTAGTTTATCTCTATATTGTAAATGAAAGTTTAAACCAGAGGCAAAAATTATGTGATTTGAAGAGAACGTTCATCCAGGTGAACTGGTTATCTAGAATAAAATACTGCATATTGGTTACTATTTTGATTAGTGGTTCCAGCACATTTGTTGTATTCTCACAAGTTTTGCTTATTTAAAACAACTACTGCTATTGAAGCAGCTTCTTTCAATTTCAGCAAATAACTCCTCTTCTTCCTCAAAAGGACAATTTTCTCCAGGTAGGATTTTACACCATCTAAAAGATAGCCATTGTTCCAGGCTGCCCAAAACAAATTCTTAGGAATTTGGGCGGGGGTGGATCATTTGCCATCTACACACCTTCAAAGAGATTGAAGAGTATGTTTCTTTCCCTTGGTGTATTACAATGTGTTCTTCCTTGGTGTATTACAATCAAATCATGATGATAGGCGATACTAGTTGGCAAAGTAACTATGGAAGAAACACCTTAAAAATATAACACTGCAGCCCCCTGGTTCTAGACAAAAGCAGGAAAATACAAATCTCGCTCAAAGACAGAAGATTGTTGCCTAAATTGCCAACTGTTGCTTTAAAAAAAAGCAACAATTGATTATTTTAAATAGTATCATCATTGTATTAATCTGTATTGATGTATTGGATGGGGATGAGGCAGAAAAGGCCAAGTCCCGCTTTCTTAAGCTTTCCAGCACACAAATTCTCTCTTTTCCTCATGGGATGGAGTGCACATACAGCTGTGGTAACATACTATAGCACTTCTCATGTGTGCTGGAAGAGTTACGTGGCGTCTGTTCTCAGGCATTTAAGAACTACACACCCCTTTTCATTGTTATCCCTTACGTAATGCACATCAGGGCTATACTTAACTACCCGTGRAAATCTAGTCTATGATAAGTTTTATTTAAACTGAAAACATGCACAGCCTCCTGTGCTTTCATAACTCAAGACTCYGCAATTCTAAGCAAAATCAAAATATACAACTGAGGTTTTTTTTCATTATTTTGAAAACTGTTAGCGTTTATTCTTGAGGATGTGACATCATCTCATGTTACCGTACTAAGCTCTCCACAGACAGCATTTGCTACAATCCCTGTAACWTTCTTTTAAATGGTAACCATCCACTGAACTGCGGATACCTATGAGTGAACAGCAGTTTGAAGTACATTGCACCCATTTTCTCAGAACACTAAAAAAAAATTTAAATATTTGGTCCCTTTTCTTTTAGTACTTTCCCAACCAACCAGCTAGCCAATTTAACAGAAGGGGGTTTTTCTGTTTGTTTTCTTTACAACTGCAAAAATTGGCCAGCAGCATTAGTTGCTTCTCTTTACTTGCAGCTTTGAAATGAATAAATCATGTGTGAAATTGCATTTTTATTAGAAAAAGAAAAGAGGGTTGTATAGTTGACATTAAGGATATGTTTTCATAACAACAACAGTGTGGCTTATAGTAGCAGAAACAAAAATATTGTGGGTGGCACAGGCCAGCAAACAATCTATTATGTCCAAGGATCCAATCAGTTTTGGTTGCTACACTATGCCAAAGCTTGCTACAGCTTCGCTTCTACTGCTCTTTGAGCAATACTCAATATATTATTGACCTACAAAACTCAAATACTTATTTTTGCATTTAGAACTAAAAATTCAATTTGATTTCATATCTACCTTTTTTAAGTSATCTATTAGAAAGATGTTGGGTTGGGGTTTTKTTGTTGTTGTTGTTTCGTAGGKTTTTTTTTAAATCAGAAATTAACTCATAGGCCTGAAGTTCCCTGGAAAGACCCATCATTTCTAAGGTTCATACACTACGTAGACCAATAACAATCTCTTCTGGGTCTCAAACTTAGGTACAACAACTGTCAAAATAATAAACATGAATGGATGTGTGTCCTGTATTTACACACAAATAACTCACTACATAAATGCAGGGTAAGAAACAGATGGCTAAGCAGGCCATTCTTGAGGAAAAAAAGTATAATATTCGGTGTGCTTTTGGGGGTCACCAGCAGAACAGGAGTCAAGAGTGAGAAGCCAGGAAGTACAGAGGGATTTGGTCATGTGAAAATAATCAAATCTGCTTTTCACACTCATTGCAGAGGAATAAGAGGTAGCAAGGCTTAGTATTAGTGTCGAACGCTGCAGGAGTGAAGGACAAAGAGSTGTCCCATCTCCGTTATTGGATGTCTTGAAGGACAGGCTGGACACACACTTGTCAGAGATACTATGAAAACAGTCAGTCTTACCTTGCAGCATGACGATGAGCTAAATTAGTTCTTTTGGTTCATTCCAGCTGTATTTTGCCATGATTCTGTGACTTCTGGGATCATTGATGTATTTGTATATTCTCCTTTTCCATTTTTTCCTCACAGTCAAACAATATTAACTTTCGCTAGTATCAACACTAAGATTCTTAGTGCAAATCCTGAAACAYAATAAATTTGAATTTCCAATACATAGCAAAAAAAAATATCCAAACAAAAACCCTCAAGTCATTATAAAGAACAATTTTAATTAAAAAAAAAAAATAAAAGCAAGACTTTCTAGACCTTATGGGAAARAATTATGCATAAAGATTTTGTACAGGCTATACAAACTAGTATTGCTTTYGAAAGAATGCATAGTATGGGAGTGACATAGAAGTTTTACTAGCATGAGAAACAGTTGTAAATACATACAGATTTTATTAGCATCTGTATTACTGTGATTAACAGTAGGATGATTCTTGATAAAGTGCAGCTTCTCAGAGTTGTGACCTTCAATAGCACCAACATAACGCTGAGTGAGCAGCTATCAGATGTGATGTGACAAGCTGCTTCACGAGCTCTTACCTGGGCACCCCACTCCAGTAGGAATCCACCCGCACAAAGATAGCTGCTGCTGAGCGACTCAACTGCTTCTCACACCAGCAAAAAAACACAAAAGCTATGAAAAAAGCTTCATAGGTAGAAGAATTTCAGGCGTTACGGTTCTTATTTGCACAGTGCCATCTAATAAAAGACAATCAAAGGGTGGCAGTGGCCGTTGTATGACTCTGGTCCCTAGGACACATCAAGTAGTAAAAGATATTTTGGCACAATTAGCCAGAAAGTAGACCAGACTCATGAAAATATTGCATGAAATTTTCTTCTAGTTGATTATACTGAAAAGGACAAACTGAACAGTTCAGACTGAAGTAAAAGCAAACAAACAAAAATCCTGGAGCTAATTCAAACAAGGCTAACGCTATCATGGAAAAATATTTTTCTAATTAAGAAAATGAGAAGTTGCTGGTCGATGCCAGAAAGCAGAATACAGCTTTTTGGCAATAAAATTTAGGCCTAATCAGATGAAAATAYTTTTATCATGCTATATATGTAATGTTAAGCTGATTTAATTTATATATTCTTTCTGAAAAGATTAAGAGCCTGATGATTCAAAGACCAAGTAAGCAGGTGAAGAACATCAGACAATAAATCATACATTTAAGTTTTCTTTGGATCAGGTCTCACTTACTAATTAATAGTTATTGGATTACTCTTTTTATTGTCTATTTACTGTATCATCCTGTTCATTAGACTTTTTGTATTGTGGTAGTGCCTTGAACATCTTTCTCCATTCACTGAAGAAAACATTTGATTTTTGCAAAATAGTTTAGGCTTTCRTGCAAATCCCAAAGATTTAATTTAATCAGATCTTTGATTATCTGAGCATTAATGTCAAGCTTACATAAAATCGGATAATTGAATAAATAAAACATTATGCGAGTTCTTTTTTATGCGATTAAGCCAAATCTTATTCGCCAAGAAGCTACTGCCTGTAACTGAGTATTTTTTGGTATCATTCAGGTAGTCAGATTTTCTTAATTACAGAAGTATTTCACCATGATAAAGTTTTGCCTTTGGAATTTGTGCCAATTTTTCTCTTATAGTCTTACTTAATTCTCTCTTGCTCTTCTGAGTAAAAGCAACTCCATGAAAGTTTCATTCAACTGCTTTGTGAAACAAGTTTACTAGCACAAATGGAGAATACACCCAGAAGCCAATCTGCAAATTACTTCTCAGTAAGAACATCTGAGCCTATTATAGATGTACATATTAAAGACTTTCCATTCTATGGGGAATAACACAGTTCCTGTCTTTCRTTGTTTCTTACTTCAGATCTAAGTGGCAAAAGCAATGAGAGGGTGGGGACAGAAATCAGAGAGCTGGCTAAGATGTCAGCAGTAGCTTCCAAATCTGTGCTCTTATTAAGATCTGAAGAGTCATCAAATCTGAAATGCAACCCATTAATTAATTTAAAACCATGAAAACTGAATTCCAGAGTTAAGATCCAGACTAAGCCCCACAATTTCAGGTACTGAGTCTTGGAGTTTTAGCTCTCCATTGACAGAAGAGGGTCAATACATAAACTAAACCCTAGCATAAATTCCATGCACTCTCTTGACCACTGTGACTCCTCTTGGTTTGTTCCTCACCCTGCTGTAATGCTTAATAATGTGACTAGAGAAATCACTTACATCTGTTGGCTGCAACAGCCACCCCACAGATCCTAAAATCACAAGACACACCCTGGAATCATGGAACTGGCTAAAACCATATTTTTCAAAACAATAAACAAAAAAAAATCCCATTTGTATCTGCCACTGTTCTTAACACATACTGCAGAAAAGCAAACTAAAATAAAACAACCATTCGAAATGTGATTTTGACTATGAAAACGGCTATGATATGGAGATCAAAAAAATCCCCCCTTCTCTTTTTCTGGAGGATTTGTCAATCTCTCGGTGATTTTCATAGGCTCCTAAAATAACTGTCATTTTCAAATGCCACTTGCAGCTAAAGACGACTGATGTGACCTTCTTCAGATCCTTTTTAATTAGTTAGAAATACTGATTTTTCAAGAGATGAAGTGTTTCCCTTCTTTCTCTTGGGCTCTAAGCCTTTTTTAGCACAGGCMAAGTCAGCTGGGGTGAAGAGCAGGAGATAGAATCATCAAGGAATACCTACCACATCAATATTCACATCTGTAGAATTAAATAAGGGAGAAACAGTTCTGTAGTCAAGCCAGTACCTGTGAAAATGGCATTACAAAACTTAACATATCAAATTTTAAATAGCCAGGGATATCTGCCATGTATTTAGAAGTAGGATTTATTCATTGCTTAGAGGGGATAAAAGCATTAGTCCCCTGCTAGTGGTAAACCACTAGTAACAAGTATCCACTCAGAGGTCAACAGCAACTGAAACACAAACAAATTTTGAAAGCATAATTAACCCAAGCAGATAGCATTATTTTCTTCTATCCGTTTTACAAAGGCAGAAGAGAAGGTTTTATACCTATATGTTTTCATTGCATTTATTCCGCAGGCTGATATATAATATTTACCTGAAAAATAAAAGTATTGTTTCACATGTGTTGTACTGATGCTTCCAGGTCAGAGAGTGGTCTTAGTCATACAAGGCACTGTATACACACACATATCAAAAAGAAGGCACCTACCTGTTTAAAAGCCTATATACAGAGCACTTGCAAAAGTAGTCAACTGAAATAACTGAAAGGAGTAATAAAACAGGAAATAGAAAAATGCTTGCCCAAGGTTGTAAGTCTTTCAAACTGCGACACAGAATATGTCACATGCCTAAATCATGTTTATCCTTTACGTGTTACTAGAAGTCCCTGCTGTTTACTGAAGTAACACYTGATCTGGAAAATCCAAGTTATTCACCTACAAGGAAGTGGCAAGACACTCYACCTGACAAGTAATCTTCAAGTTGCAGGGTGTTAAGGTAGATTTGCTCAGGCAGCTTCCATCTAATCACAGAAGTCCTAGAAAAGTCAGCTGACCCATGCACAACAAAGATTAGTGATGGACTCAATTATTTTCTGTTAGGTCCATTTCTTCTCTTTAAATCTTTTTGCTATTGTAGCCTGTCGGCACTACCTGAAGTGCTTTCCAGCAAAGCACGGGTGCACGATCAGCATCTCTCATGTACAGGTAGCACAGGGAGTTCTTGCAATTTATTGGATACCAAGCCGGTCTTAAACTCTCTGTGGTGGAGAACCATTTAGTGAAGTTCTCAGTTGCCAGGAAAGTTTTGGCATTTCCCCCCCCTCTCCAATCTGCATCTTTCTTTCCCCCTACTGCTTCCTTATATTTGGTTTGATATCTAATGGCAGACATCCATGAAGTATAATTGCTCCTAGTTAGTTATGCATTGGAATGTTGCATTAATCATTATCATATTATTAGCATATGAGCATTTTGTTCTCTAGTYGTAATTTATGTCTGTCTTCATCTATTCTCCATACCTTTTCTGGTAGCACACCTTGTGTACATGTTCTTCCTGCTTTTGAGTTCCCTCATATTCCTTCTCACAGGTTCAGCCGTTTACAACAGAGGTGTCATCTCACAAGCAACATTTTGCCTGTTGCTTTATCTTATCGACAGTCTAGGCTATGCTTCCGAAGATGCCACTTTGGTTTTGTGCCAGACTGCCCAGGCTTCTCCTGTGCAACAACTGCCACTAGTTCCACGAGTACTACGTCAGCTAGGAATTTGCCTGAGTAGAGAGTCAATTGCTTATTCCACACCCTGAACCAGGGACCTCAGCTGGACAGCATGGATGCAGTTTACCACCTACGAAATATGCAGAGTGCATTTGAGGAACTTTTTAAAGATAGCATTCTCCAGCATAACTAGTGAAAACTGTCATAGAGCAGTTCTTCCAGCCATCCTAATTTCAAATCTGAAGGTCTGAGTGRAGGAACATCTTTCTCCCTTATTTACAGTCTCTTTACAGCAAAACAGGAACTATAATACTCAGGACACTGATCCTTCAAGCTTTCTGTTCATTTTGCTATTCATACTGTCACTTGACTGCAAGGTCAAACCATGAATTACATGACACAGYACGGTGCTAGATTTGATTATGGTGTATTCCTCACCAGATTTTTGTCTTGCATCAAGGTCAGGGGATCAGCACTTAATGCATGGATATTTTTTTTTTTCCAGGTAAAGTTATACTTTAATTCAACGTCAGTTATCAAAATGTTAACTGGTACCATATAGAAAGCTCCAATTTTTAATATTTTTTTTATAACCTAAATTTGCTGAAGAGTAGGAAAAAAAATGAGAAAGTACACTATGGCAGTGCCTAAGCTTTGCTATGCTAACAGCATTAGGATGACAAAAATCCTCCTGCAATTCACTGTCTTGGTCTATTTCCACACTTAGTGGCTTTAACTTAAATAAAAAAATAACCTTAGGGAAGTCCAATTATATTTACCTTATTTTGCAACAAACAGAAATACTSTACAAAAAACCCCAGCTCTTATCTGCTCTGTTTTTATCAACTGGCATCTGCTACTGCACATGCATTATAGCCATTTGCTACTACTAATAGACCTGAAAGCCACCGCCACGTTGCGTCCCCCCCGAATTCCCGGCCCTGGCGCAGCCCCAGCAGCTCACCCCCCCCCCAAGGCCGCCGCGGCCGCCGGGCGGGCGCCGCGCCCCCCCGCGTGGCTGGAGCCGGTACCGCGGCAGCAGCCCTCGCGGCTTCGCTCCCGCCGGAAGAGGGTTTCAGTCAAGCCTGGAACTACCCTGCCTTCTCAGATGCTACATGGTCGAGAGAAAAATCTCCATAGCAAAGATTGGTTTTTTTAAGCTAAATGAGGCTTGTTCAGCCGGTGAGCTAAGGACTGCTCTTTCACCCGGTTTAAGCCTCACCTACCTGGCAGCAACTTCTGCACTTGAGACGCATCATCTGCCAGTCAGAACAGCTCTTTCACACGTAAGCTTTGCAGAATTATTGTACTCATCTGCTATAATTTGAAATAAGTTTTATAACTAGACATCCGSTATTTAGGTATTCAAGTAAAACAAAACACCCAGACCCAAATAAGAAATAAAAATACTAGATCCAGAATCAAAAGGCAATGAATAATGCCAAAAAATGCAGGTAGGGAGTTCTTGGTTTTAGTATGACCCACCTTTTTATTTATAAATGGAACAAACCTCTTTGGCTTGAGCTCTTTCCCTAAAYTCGTGCCCTGCAGACCCAACCCGAGATCTGGAAATTTTAACAATTTTTTTAATGATGTAATTTATCGAAAAAGACTGACAGGAAAGTTAACTTTCTTTTATATTCTCAGTATAAGCAAAACACACATTACTTCCCTCCAGCACTATTTTCGAAAGTCACCAAGATGCAAAAAAATCATCAGCGAGTTACCACTGGTTTTGTGTAATGAAAAGCTTATAAAGTAGCAGCAATAGGAATTAGTATTACAACTGGGGGGGGGAAAAAAAAAAAAAAAAAAAAATCAGACTGCGGTACTGGCTCATGCGAGCTGACTCTTACCTGAAAAAGAAGTTCAAAGCAAACAAGAACATTTATATTAGCCACTCGATAGGGTATCTTTAGCTTAACACTTTGTACAGAAGACTTAAATAGCTGTATCAAGAAAGATCCTGATACTACAGAGTATAATCAGTGATTTTGCCACTTGGACAATCGTAACAGGAAGGACACTGGTTAAAGTTTCCTTCTTACATGTTAATGATCACAACAACCTTATGAGCTTCCTGTTTATGACTGTCTACTTCACAGAGTTTTTGTTTTAGCTGCCCTTTGCAGTCCTCTATTAATAAAGTGTCAACATGGAAATAGGCAACTGAGAGTAAACCAAGCTCATTGCCTCCTAGTAACATGGAACTACATTGATGAAATTCAATTTTGAACACTTGCATTATATATATTAAAAACATGACTTCGGAGAGAGTGGATCAAGCATTAAAACTTTTTTATCATTGTATAAAATATGAAATTGTTTATAACTTTATTTGGGGAAATTTGCTCTCATATTCTCCTTTTCCCCCACCTCAGGCAAGCAGTAGAAATATGAGAATCTGATTCTTTTAATCACAGAATTCCAGGATCACAGCAAGATAAATTATCAACTACAACTACCCAAAATAAAATAAAAATCAAACCACCTATTCCTACACTGAACTAGTGGCCTAATATGAACATCAGCCYGCTTCAGTGATGCAGCTTGTAGAACCCTAGAATTTCGGGGAAGTGTTATTCACTCATTGAACAATCTGTTCACTCTGTGAACTAGAAGAGAATTAGCCACACAACCCAATTAAAAGTATTTGCCTTGTACACTCAAATCTGTAACGTAAGAAGATTTAGGCTCAGTGCTAGAGCCTTGGTATAACTAGCATGCCTTGTGTTTCAGCATTCCTACACTTACTCAATAGCTAGCTATATAAAGTGGCTATGGTTTGGCTCATCAGTAAGTCCCACTAAGTCTGTTAAGCAGGTTATCATATTAAGCCTTTCTTTCAAGCGCAAGATTCTTCCAAGTTTTAACTTCACAGTTTGTCATTTGTCAGGCAGCTGAGTGAGCTCTAAATCAGAAAGAGGAAATCAGTCTTCCCCCCCCCCTCCTTCACTGGAAAAGCAGTAGCTTGCACCACACAACAGGCCAGAGAGCAATGAAGGCTAAAAACTGCTACAGCTGTTCCCAGTGTTATGATCTGGGTGTTTTCTGAATGCTACTGAAAGTCATTCATATTCTCCCAATGTGAATCCCCAGCTTAAAATGTTTCCCGATTTTGGCCACTTGCAGAGACGATCGAAAGTGTTACAGGACACATGCAAACAATTCCTCCTTCATGGGATGCTCATATAGCAGCTTGTCCTAGGAAAAAGATTCTTCTTAAAGGCAAACTTTTCTGGCAAAAGCCACCACATACGCACACAAAAGCAGACTAAATTAATGCACCTATGTGAAAACAAACTGATCAGAGCAGCAGAAAATTTAACTTTCAAGTTACTTGTAAGACATTGCTATCAATCCAGGTTTAAGAAGGCCCAATCAACTGTTGCCAAAACTCAGGTGAGAGAAAGCAACCAGTACTACCAATCCAGGTCAGGAAAACAACTGGCTTCAAACCACGTATTTCTGTTTTAGAAAGGTGAAGGCAGAAGAACAGTTTGTCTCAGCGCTGTTTTCTGCACTAGTTTAGACTAAGACTATTAGCAACACAACAGAACGATTTTTAAAGGGAAGAGACAAAGATAAATTTTGTTGTACTGTGAACTTGTAGGTCTAAGAGGAGCAGACTTCAACCTTCTTGGCATACAGCTTTCCAGTCGTTGTAGAGAAGTGTTCTCCAATGTTTCCAAAAAAGATTCTCTGTTGAAATCCTGAGAGATGCAAGGGCAACCCTAGCTTTCCTAAGGAGGCCTTTCACACTCCATGTAAAATTCAGTGAGAAGTAGCAAAACATTTCCTCTGCCAATTAGTTTCTTAACTAATGCTTTTGCCTTACCTATTTTGCACATGCACTAGTTCTCCAACTACTCTTCTAATACAACCCTCTCGGCTTGGACACAAACTTTGTCATGGAACTAGGAACAGTAAACAGCCCAGGACCTCGTCCTGCTTTTGAAAGTTAAAGCTGAGCATGGTCTGTAATGACAAGTTACGAAAAACTGATCTGAAACCAGAGATCCTGTTGTGTAGGGAACACAAGAACCCCTGTAATTAATCTGGTCTAACCATACAGCAGCCAAGCAAGCAGAACAAAGCAGGTATTGCAATGAAGGATTTCAGTCTCATCAATTCCGTCCTGACAATGGCAGAGCTCTAATACAGACTGATGTGACTATTTAGTACAGAGGTTCTTAGAATGCAAGTTTTATTTTCCTCATTACTTGACCAAATAGATAAAATTTTAGTCTGCCTAAATCCAACTACTGAAAAACTTCTTAGAAGCGTTATAGTTAAGGAACTTCAACTGAGGAATCTGCACATGCATATTAAGGCTACCTGCATATTAAGGCTACCTGCATTCTTGATAATCAAAAATTAACTGGGGCTAAATGTGACAAACTGAGTATAATGCTGCAACAAGTGGACTTAATTCCACTCCCAGAACATTTCAAGTTGAATAGGTTAATTTACAGCAGGACTAGTATTACTGCCTACTTCAGAGGTGAGTTTTTGTGGACTTCAAACTAACACTGAAGATTACAAAGCAAAGCTCATAGCAGTTATATGTCTTTAAACAGCTATTTCACATTTCATAAATCTTTTCAGCTGTCTTGTAGGAAYTCATACTAAGGCTAGTACCTGTGTGCAGCAGGCAAGTTGAAAAGACGACAACATACACACACTATGAAACAACACAAATATAACTTCAGTGCTGCTGGTTTTTTTTCTTAAGGCATATCAATACTGCAAAACTACTGACGTTTTCTAAATCAATGTGTTTTTAAGCAGTGCATTTTCAGAAGTGAGACAGCTTGAAGAGAAAAAAGCTACCACACCCAGTAAAGCAGCAGCAGATAGTCAAGCTAGCAGTATTAACCAAGATATGCACAGGTAAATTAGTAAACACTACCAGCAAGAACCTACAATATGAAGCTAAAGCAAGATCATTCAATGGAATGTTAAGTGGGAGTTTGTCTTTTTACAAACTACGTGTATGACATTCCTTACTTTCATTAATGAGTTTCAGGTCCTAAATACAACTCAGCTTCTCATTGACTAGCTAAAAAAAGAAAAAATGAAAGCAAACCATGGAACTCCAACTTGCACTAACTTAAAACATGATTCCTTTACAACAGTATTGCATAAGTAATAATCATAGTCCATGCTTTTCAACAGTATTGCATTAATCATAGTCCACGCTTTTTGCTACCATGTATCAGAATAGTTGAATAGTTAAATATTCAAGTAGGAGTTATGTACACAAACATGCAAGTTAAAAGGAATAAATGAAATGCTCCACTTTATTAAGAAACCAAAAATACAAAACTGAAGAGTTCAAGGCTTCATGTACTCAAACACTACTGAAAAATGTTATCTTAAACTTATGGTTTTGTTTACTAGCAGTTTACTAATATTGACCAAGGTAGTGTTAAAAGTTGACATTTTCCATCATTTGTGCTGTAATAAGCTAGAGTTTCAAATTAAGAACTCGGTGCAGTTACAGTAAAGTCTAGATATTTATATAAATCTGGTTTTAGTTAACATACTGTTTTGTAGCCAAGAGCTTTTTAGCTCAACTACAGCTGTTTTCTAGTTAGTGAATTTTAAGATGCTTAGAGTTTGTTTACTCAGCTATAGCTCTACTGAATGATGTTCCATGCAAAGATAAAGCTTTTAAGTCACCTAACAGACCTAGATGCCATTTGTTTATGGCTACTAGAAAAAAAAAAAAAAGCAGCTCTGTAAAGGCATGTTGTAGAACTTAGTAAAAGTTAGATAGTTG
This sequence comes from Oceanodroma leucorhoa, assembly GCA_030449065.1. Classification (NCBI taxonomy): domain Eukaryota; kingdom Metazoa; phylum Chordata; class Aves; order Procellariiformes; genus Oceanodroma; species Oceanodroma leucorhoa. Next base: position 1,241,679 of record JASVER010000073.1, on the reverse strand, counting down.
AGAGACTGTAATGGTAGCATATGCAAGCTGAACTACACTTTTCTCTCAAGACACCCTGCAGACCAAAAACATTCCCATTTGCACAGGAATGTTGATCCAGTCACACTTACCAGTCAAGTGTTCACTGCTTTAGTTCTACCTGGCAGTTAGTTCAGCTTTCCTCWGGTGCTTTAATTATATGCTTCAGGAAATCAAGGGAAGGTTAACTGTTAGCTCTGATTTAGCAAGAAGAGCATAACATGAGAAGCAGGAGGGAAAAGGAGAACAGGGAAGGAGAAATGCAGTAAACAACCAAGTATTGGCCTCAACTGAAGAACAGAAGACACTTTGAAGAGTTTTCCTAACAATGCATGAAAGTTCACTTGCTTAGAGATACTTGAAATACAACTTTATTATCTAAACAAAAAAGAATGGGAATGACAGAAACAAGATTTACCACTTAACACTCTGATGTGACTGCAGCAGTCTTATATTTGAAACTCAAAAGGGGAAGTAATTGCAGTCCAAAAAACAGCTAAATATGCAGGTCCAAAATATGAAGTTTTTTGTTTTGTTTTTTTTTTTTTTCATTTTTTTGTTTTGTTTGTGGGTTTTTTTTTTTTTTTTTTTTTTTTTAAACTGCCACATTCACTCCGAAGCCCATTCATCTCTTTCAGCATCCCAAAGATTAAGCACATGTTCTGCTCAGCTAGATAATAAAGTGGCAAACACGCTGCACCACTGACATCACAGGACAGTTGCCTATAAAACTAGACTTCTGACGCTGGGCTCCAGCTTCATCCCTTCACAGGTCATCATCTTCATCTGGCAGTGCAGTGGTTTGAGCAATCTGGAACAAAGAAGTTACACTTAAGAACTGTTCTTCAGTTATTTGCCCCAGGAGCCCAAACACTAGCTAAGAGGTGATCATTTGACCTTTGTGCCCTTTCGCACTTACCTGTAAGTCTTGCTCATATTGTGCTGCCAGTGCTGGGTCCATAACAACTTCAGGTGGTGCAAGAGCAGGCATGGCAACAAACTCCAAGTTAGGATCTCCAATTAGCTTTCTAGCAAGCCAGAGGAAAGGCTTCTCAAAGTTGTAGTTACTCTTAGCTGAAATGTCGTAATACTGCAAAAAAAGTACATATTATATACATCATTAAAAAAAAGACAGACACCTAACTGATACATAGGGCATACCAAGATTAACATGCACATAATCAGCTCTACTTTTACCTTAGTATTCTTTTTGACTGCATGACTTCTGTTTAAGCTTTCAGAAACAGTTATGACCTAAGTGTCTAGAAACATACAGTTTCAGGCAAATAGGCAGAAACTGATAATTGAAAAGTAAGGTATCCAATTTGATCAAAGACAGAACTTTCAGGATGCAATAGTGCATCTATCTTTTTCCTGTGAATTAATCTACTTGAGTCTCACTTCTGTGTCATCKGATGAGATTCTGAGCAGTGAAAGCCAAATGCATATAAGCTCTTTAAGAGCTTATCATAGCTTCTGCTCAAGACCAGTGATGATCATCTTTAACATCATCACTTCTCGCTTCCCTGAAGTTAGGTTCAAGCGGCCAACAGGATGTAAAGTTGAAATATTATAGCCTGTAGTGATAAAGGCAGAACACTCAATTACCACATAGAACCCAACTGCAGTCAACAGACCCAACAAATTTGATTCCTACAAGCTGATGCTAACATACCTGAAGATTCTTCTTCCTGTGGAAGACAATGGATTTTGCCTTGACTTTTCTGTCCTTAATATCCACTTTGTTGCCACACAACACTATAGGGATGTTTTCACATACTCGTACCAGATCTCTGTGCCAATTAGGTACATTCTTGTAAGTAACTCTTGATGTTACATCAAACATTATGATGGCACACTGAGCTGCAAGAAAAGAATAGTCAACAGTTACATCAGGAGAGTAAGCACTTGCTTATAAGATGGGAGAAAGAAGACGTACCCATGGAATTCCCACATTAGTCTGCATTAACTTTTCCCTCTCAGCTTCACAGTTCTGAGAGCCCATGATCTGTTAGCAAGTGGCCCAGGGCCATCTCATCTCACATCTTTAGGGCCCAATCTTAAACACCAGCTAGTTTTATCAAAACAACTGTCCCACTGAGTAACATGGAGTTGCATGGTGTAAGAATATACAAGCATTACAAAAGTCAATTTTTATTTACACAAATTTTTGACAAAAATTWGTTAACACCTATTTAACTAGTCTCAGACATCCTATTGAGGCTTTCAGGTAGGCCGAGAGCTTGTAGTCCACACTCTCAAGCTGCCCTTGTCCAGAACAGTTTTTCAAAGAACACAGGGGCTTGACTCGATCCTGATACTTCTAAAGGAAAAACAACGTCAAACTCTAATAATCCCTTGCAAAATTTTAAAGATACGCAGGTGACTGAAGTACACACAGAAAAGAGCTCGGACAAGCAGAAGTTAAGGGACACTATCAGTACTTCTTTAGAAAGACAACTAGACTCTGGCATGGAGACGTACAACTTCATCATCGTAACCAAAATCTTACAGCTTRTGTGTTCCAAGTCCTTGCCTCGGCACAGTACATTAATACAGATATAAATCTGTACTAACCAAAGCACATACTTTCATCACTGAATTTCATCAGCAATATCTTGTCATTTAAGGTGCACCATTACTCTTCATTAATACCAAAGCCTGCAATAGCATACTGAAACATAATCTTACAATATTCCTACATCAGCGCAAGTTGCCTAGCAAAGGAAATTATCGTATTTACATGAAGAGTTTGAAGACCCAGAAACTGACTCATCACTGCAAGCCACACTGACAGCTTTCAGAGTGGCCAACATGAATAAAATGAAAGATCAAATTGTAAGAGATTCAGAATATTACAACATATACACACATCTTACCTTGGATGTAATAGCCATCTCGCAGGCCACCAAATTTCTCTTGGCCAGCTGTGTCCCATACGTTAAATTTAATAGGGCCTCTGTTAGTATGGAACACCAGAGGATGAACTTCAACACCCAGCGTTGCTGTAGTAATAAGAAAAAGCAGTGCACTTAGCAAGTCATGAATTGCACTTCTAATCGTAACATATTAGATCTCACATGTTTCTTCAGACATACCTACATACTTCTTTTCAAATTCACCGGTCAAATGACGTTTTACAAATGTTGTTTTACCAGTGCCACCATCACCAACCAGGACAAGCTGTTGATTGATAAAGGCAAAAAAAAGTCAGAGCAATACACTTCTAGAAACATTTATTAGTCATTTTAGCATAAATACTAATTATTACTACCTTAGTCCTACAAGATCCTGTAAACAAAAGACTGAATTCCCCATAAAGCAACTCACTGTATTGGGACCCAATTTGTTAAGCCTATCTTGCTATAYCTCTAGTCAGACTCACTTAGTTCCTATAGCTGAAAACTACAATGCACTGTGAATGTGGTTCTACTAAACTACAAGTGATTGAATTAAGAATATTTGGGGTTTTCAACCTGAATGTGACCATATTTAGAGAGGAACTCATTTAAGCACCCAAATTAGAGAAACCCAGCATAATCTTACAATTAAAACAAACAAAAAAACCCCAAACAACTGCACTACTAACAATTGGAATGCTCTAGCCAAGTATTGTAAGACACACAAGTTAACAGCCTTTCATGAAGCAATCTTAATGACTTCTGGCTGTTAAGATAACACCCACACACACAAAACACCAGAAAATTTTCTTCTGAAATATTTTAAGGGTTTTTCCCTAAACAATTAATACACAACAGAAAACAGGCTATTCTAATTCACTCTAAGTACTTCTTGCTTGTTGCTGTGAAGTTCACTTCTGAAATTTAAAAATCACTCTACAGGCAAAGCATCACTAAAATTTCTTGCAGTAAACTACAAATAGCATCAGATTGACACAGTACAACAGAATATTTTTGTACAAGTTATATGCAATACTACAATAAACTAACTGCACCGTTAAGGAAAGACCAGCGCTTCAAAACCAAACCTACCATCCACGTTGGCACTTGCGAGTCGCTCGTGCTACTTTTCTACTGAAGGGGGAAACAAAAAAAAAAAMCASAAACAGAAACCAACAAACTACTCCCTTACCTTAAACTGCACTTGGGGCTCTGCTTGGGCGGCCATGCTGGGTCTGCAGGGGAAATGGAAGCATGTGAGCTCACAGCAGGCGAGCTGACTCAAGGCCCAGCCGGAAGGGGCTGGGCGCCGTTTTCGGTTCCCAAATCGCCTCCCAAGGCGCGTGCTCTGCGCGCCAGTCAGCACCGCCAGCGAAGAGGCCGAGGCTCAGCCCACGCCGCCGCTCCCCCCTCCTCTCCGGCATTACGGCGCGCGTGGTCCCGGGCCCATTCATGGGGCAGGAAGCGCCTCCACATCTCCCCACATGCGGCGGGAGGCCGCGCGGTAATGGCGGCGGCGCCTCCCCGCCCACCCCTGAAGCCCCGTAACGGTAGGCTGCCGCCGCACCCCTTTGGCTTTCGGGCTCGAAAAAGGAGGGACCGAGCCGTGGCCGCCGAAGGCCACCTCAGCGAAAGCCGGTCCCTGCCTCGCTCCACAGAAAGTCCTCCCCAGCCCGCCCAGAATCAGTATGCCATGCCTCACGAGAATCCACCTCCGGAGCGGGAGAGCCCCGAGCGAGTCCTCCGGGGCTCCCGAGCGCAGTCGGAAGCCGGGCCCCAGCCTCCCCCCAGCCCCCACCAGCGGGCCTAACGCGCTCTCCCCGCCATGAGCCACCATGACTGAGCAGCGCGCGCCACCTCCCCTCCCCCCTAGACTCGGGCCGTTGGAGGCCCCTCTCCGTCTCCCCTCCTAGATTCCGCCCGCCCTTTTACCCGGGATGGAGCAGAGGACGGCTCCTACCCTTCCGCCTCTCCCGTTCCGAGGGGTGGGGGGCGAAGGGACGCCACACAAGTCAGGTATCACAGCTGCAACGCTCACTCGGGCCCAACCTCGCCTCGCTGCAACCCAACCCATCCCCTACCCCCGCTCCTAGGCGGTAGCTAACGGTGACCGCCATCCCCACCGCCCACGCTTCTTCAAGCGGCCACACTTCCTCCCACCCGCTCCCAGAAGGAAGAGGAGGCCGTCCCGACCCCGTTACCTTTCCCGAGGCTTCTCTCCGCGTCGCTCCCTTCAGTGACTGGGCTCTGGGAAGATGGCGGAAGCGCGGTTCAAATACCCGGAGAGCGACGCCGCGCGGCCACAGGGAGGGGGAGGGGCCGGCCGTCACGTGGTAAGCGGCGCGCGGGAGGGCGCCAGGCGCGCGACTGCTGGGAGGTCGTGCAGGTACCGCCGGCCATGAGCGCCGGGCCGCGGGGCCTGGCCTCCGCCGGCGGCCGCGGATCGTCCTCCGAGCCCCGGGCGGTCCTGCTCCTCCGCGGGTGGCGGCGGCCTGGCGAGATTCAGCCCGTTGGATAAAAGGGAGCGGGGGAGCGGTTCCTTTGTGGTGTGGGCGCGCACGCACCGTTGGCGGCCGCAGCAGGTTCCAGCCCGGCGCCAGCCCTACGCACCCCSGGGTGTTAGAGGGGGCTGAAGCCCTGCCTTAAGGAGCACCTGCTGCTGTAACGCCCGAGGGCTGCTGCTGAGGGCTGAGGCAGGGCYGCTGTGCCAGGCTGAGCTGCTCCGGGAACTCGGCAGTCTCCCTGTTCGATCATTAAAATCCCATCAGAAAGCGTTCTAGTGTGTGGGACCAACTACTCGGCTAACGGTACTCAGTTCCTGAGTTTAAAAATCGCATGTAGTTGCTTAGAAAAACCTATTCGACTGCTTCCAGCACGGTTTAATAAAGCCGTCTTTAAAAGCAGCAGGAGAATTTAACTGAACAGCTTTCAGGTAAAAACGGCTGTGTTCAAAAGGACTTTCCTTAAATGTACCTTATGACCATTATTTTCAGTTCTTCATACAAACTAATCTGCATTCACTAGAGAGTGCATTGACGAAAACAGAAGTTGTTTTGTAAGCCCTGGATTTAGACTAGTTCTCTAAACTCTCAAATCCAATTTTAAGTGGAACAAAATTGTTCAAAAACTGACAGAAAGAACACAAGTGTTTTGCATAGGTCTATAAATATCGAGTTCATGGACTCACACTGATTTTTAAGGTCTTTGATTTTTGTTACTCCAGTATATGTAAACAAATTTTACGTGGTCTGCATAAAGTTTGTTGGTGCACACCATAATCTAGAATAAATAAATGATTTTTTTTTAAGTATCTCTGGACTGAATTAACGTAGAAAGTATTTCAAAGAGTGGCTGCACTTTACTGTAATTTTTGCTTATTTGATAGTGTAATGCCAATCCAAATGTTGCGTAAGATTTTCTTTGTTGGAAAAATCACTGGCCTGTTGAACTTGCTGTCCTTTTTTTGGACGAGTTGAGTTTGTGGGTTTTTTTGCATTTTTGCTGATCGCCTCTAGGTGTCAGCAATGATATTTTTCAGAATATGTAACTCGTCTTAAATTTTTCTCAGCACAATGTTATCTTTACAAAATCCTTGTGAATTCCACCTCTCTTCTTGACAAATAGGCATGCGTTTATAAATAGGAGCCCATAAAGCCACATTAGTGGAGTTTGGCAGTTTTTAAGAATATAAACTCTTCCAGGGAAAAAAAGCAATCTGTAACTGTGTATAGAACACTCAGTGTACTTTAGAAACTTCTCAATATTGTTACAAATTTATTAATAAACTACTTCTTTTCCTGCTGACAAAATGGTAATACTATCTGATACTTTAATTTGGAATAATCAAAATAGATTTCGAATTAAAAAGTCCCCTATCATATCATTTCAGCTCCTGGCAAATATTTATTTCATTGTTACTAAGATAAATTACTACGTAGAATCTAGTTTTTATCATCTGTTTCATCATCATGTATAAGTAAGTGTTCAGTTCAGAGGATCCACAAAACATTTGCTCCAGATAACCCCATTCAGCAAAGGCAACAAAATACTTCCAAGCACTCATCAGCAGTGTTAGATCACTATCTAAAAGATTAGAGTCCATAAGATATCACTAGGTAATCAGCAGAATAATTACTTTAAAAAGATTTTTACATTTCCTTTATCTTGACTCAGGTCAACTGCGAACAAACTTAGCATCTCATTGATGCAGATAAATGCACAAAGTAAAAGGCAGCCCCTACTAAGTAAGTGTCTGAAGATGCAAACGAGGAATGGTACAAAAGGTAATACTGGAGATAAAGAGAGTCACAGAGCTCAACAGCATATTTGAATATAACGGCTATATTAGTAGGAAGCAAAATAATTTTGTAAACTGTAAAAGAAGGCAACAATGTGTGCAGGCAGGCAATGAAAAGGAACATAATTGTACTTCCCAGCTGAAGCAGTGATTGTGGAAATCTCTGGAACATGAGCTCAGGCAGGAATGGAGTCTGCACACTGGTGTTCAAGGCAACGCAGGAAATTACACTAAAACGTTTGAAGAGGAAATTAGTCACTTTCAGCATGGATTGGTAAAATGGATCATACAGTAGCAAAATTCAATCAAAATACATACTCAGACAAACTTTATTCATTTTTTCACCAAGTAAAATATGTCTGACTCTGGGTTTCATTAAGAAACTACACTCTTGGAAGATAAGCATTTACTAAGTCAACGATGAAGGGCAGATGTAGATCTAAAGTTTTTCAGAAAACAAAAATTCAGCAATTTACTGTCATTGAAGCGGCTTACATTGCTAATTCAGGATCTTTAAATTCCTGATCCAGGACTGGAATAAAAGTCTTTAAATACACGAGGAAAATTATGCATTGGATTATAATGCTCAGTATCCAAAAGTAGTATTTTTAGAATTTACAGTTGCTGAACATGTAGTCTGGAAGATAAAGTCTATGTATGATAGAACTGAGATACTAATAATTACAGGTAATTGACTATAGTCTGAAGTAGTACTTTTTAGCAAGCACCTAAGAACACAATACCACTGAGGATTTTCTGCCTTCCATAGTATGTGCGAGCTCTATGTCCTAGGAACTCCCAGGCCTTTATTGTACAGATTTAGGACTTTGGCAAAGTTCTGGTGTTTTACTAGAGCCCCAAATATCACTAACAGGCAACGCGTGTCAACACCTTTTAGCTGAAGAGTTAAAGTCGATGGGTCATCTTCTGCTCCATGGAACGGGAGCGGGCAGCTTTCTTTTAATTTCCAGTCATGATATGGACCACTCTTAGCTGTTCTGTGGGTGAAGAGCAGACTGCAAGCCATAGTTTAGAACGGCAAAGAGATGTGTCTCTGGCCTGTGATGAGCAGCGGTGTCCACAAAGCCTGTACGCTTTTTGGACTACACGTGAATGACGTGAAGTCCGATCGCAGCCTGCCCACACCACGTACCAGCAAAGAATGAAACAAAATTCAACTAAAAAATAATCATATCACAACTTTTTACAAGTCTTTCTCTCACGACAGTCTCCCAAAATCGCGCGTATTACAACTTCTTGTTGGGATATGCCTAGCAGCTCAGCTTCCTCGGGGCGGGAAGGTGGTGCCGTTCAGACACCTCGGTTCTCCAGCACGGGCTATTTCTCTCTTTCGAAGCGCCCCTCTTGGACATTTCTGTGGCAATGCTCCGCTCGCTCGTACCTTCCCGACCGCTCYCGCATGCTGCTTCGCAAACACTAGCGCGGCTGCCTGCTCCCTCACGGCCTCCCCGCCGCCGCGACGCGGGGAACCTCCGSCGCCATCGCCTCAGGACCGCGGCGCGGCTGCGCCCGCCCGACAGCCGGCCTCGCCGTGACGTCAGCAGCGCGAGGCGGGCTCCCCAAGGGGATGGTTGCCGCGCCCGCCCGCTCCGCGCGGGGACGCACGCTCGCCCCCGCCCCTTTCCCCGCATGCGCGGCGCGGCCGGTGGTTGCCGTGACATTGGGCGGCGGGGTGGGTGGGGGCGTGGCYGCTGCCCCTCGCACGGCGGAAGGAGAGCGGGGAGGTGGCGCGGCCCGTCCGCAGCGCCCGGCCGAGCGGGGAGGCGGGAGCCAGCGGCGGGGGAGGCGGCCCCGGCGGCAGCGGGCCGGGCGCGGGCGGCCCTCAGCAGCGAGCGAGGAGCGGCCGGGGAAGCCTCGGGAAGGCGCCGAGCGGCTGCGGGGATGAAGGACCGGCTGGCTGACCTGGCAGAGGTGAGGGTTCGGGCTCGGGGCAGGTCGGGAGCGGCGGGGCGAGCGCGGAGAGCGGGGAGGCTCCCGGGGAGGGGTCTTAGCGGGCTGAGGCGAGGGGCGGGAGGGAGGGGACAAAGGCGGCGGCGCAGTGCGGGGGGCCGAGGGCCGCGCGGGCCGCTATCGCCGCCTGAGGTAACGGTCAGCGGCGGGAAGGGAGATGTTCCGCTGCGGCATCCGCGGAGCCAACGCCTCGGCCGCCTCCCTGGGGGCAGGGAGGGCTCCGGCTGCCGCACGCTGTTTTCCAGCTCCCTTCTCGAGGAGGGGGGCGGCTTCCTCCCGGCAGCCGGCGAGGCGCGGCGGAGCCTGGGGAGCTGGCTGCGGAGTTCGAGCCTCTCCGATTTTTGTAGATCACCTTCCCCGCTTCCTCCTGACCTCTAGCGCGTTTCAGACGTTAGCGTTTTGAGTGGCAGATAAGCTGGATAATAATTCTGTTTTCCAGCTGCGCGTGGTGTACTGAGGTAGATTTWTCTGCCTGGGAGCTGTTTAACCAGTAATGCGTCAATAAAGCTACTTGCAGATTTTATTTTCCGCTTGTTTACAAAATGGTAGCTGGTTATGTTTGCATGCTCTTTTCCTTTCCCTTATTTGTGCTTTGAAAACAGTATCCTAAAAAAGAAGGGAGAGTTGGAGGGAGGTACCATCATGTCTGTCTTCAACAGGATATGGCTTGGTTAAAATAAAAGGATATTTGACTTTTTTTTTCCTGGAAAGAAATGGAAATGGAGAACACACAGGAGTTCCTGTGGTAGTTCTAGGACTCCACATACATGTAGAAGTTGGCCTGTGTTGAGCTGCATGCAGGTTTGGGGCTCGTTCATCTTAATTTTAAGTTCATATCTTCTGGATCCCAAAATACATTTTGGAAGGTCCATCTCTAAGTGAYGGAATTACCAGTCGTCTTGTTTTCCTCTCCAAAAGGATGAATTGGCACCCGAAAAGTTTTCGCATTATTAGATTACAGTATCTTTACCAGGAAAGATATTTTGGAGTCATGCCAAAGAAATGTGTAATTTCTTTCAGGTATAATTCCTTTTACTATTTCTAAACGTGTTCAGATTGTAGGAGTATGTGCCAAATTTCAGTGATGGTGCACACTTCCCAGAAAGAGGAAGCAGCAAATGCTGATCTGAATTTGTTTTTTAATTTATACTCTTAAACACATGGACCTCATTCTGACTGAGGGGAAGCAGCAGTGGTCTGTTGTATGGGTTTTTTAATTAAAAAAAAAAAAAAACAAAACAAAAACAACAAAACAAAACAAACCCCAAACCCTAACCCCCCCTTAGATATTGTTAAAAGCTTTTAAAGCAACTGTACATAGGGATTTCTAAGCCAGCTTTAGTATTTGACATCTGAAAATATTACTGTACTGCAGCAAGCTATTTCTTTAACTGAAACATTACTGCAGCAAGCTACTACTTTAAACACAATGRTCAGTATTGCTCAAGTGCTTCCTATGTTCATTAACGTAATTTCCACTGCCTGTAGAATTAATAAATWGCTTAGAGACTTAAAATTGAAGTTTTCTTCTAACTAGAAGAAAATATTTAAACATCAAATGAAGGTAGAAGTTATTGAAGATCCAGTCTACATTTTGTCRCTTCAAAATGTGTAGTTGACATGAAGTTTTGAAAAGTTGCGTACCCGAAGGAGATGGCTTTTTCAAAACTTGATTTCCAACAGGGAACTCACGGAAGKAGTAACTTCCATCTTGCATCTTTATCTGAAATACCAAAAAAAATMATGTTTTTGTGAAGTGATTTTCCCTTACTAGTATAAATGCTTTGAACAGTGATCCTTGATCACACATAGATAAGATTGCTTTGAAAAGGAATAAATAATCTGAAGAAATAATGTATTAACATTTATTTGCCTATTTTCCAAACTSTTTCAGTTGGTTAGTGTCGTTCCATTGTATTTTATTTCGCTAAATCATTAATTGAAGGTTAGAGCATATATGTTGTGGCTTCTAAACAGGCCTGGGCCTGCAGAATCTTCAGGAATAAATATGCCTTGCCTTTTTCTCTTAATATAAGAATGTCTTTGTGTATTACTTTGGTTGTACCTTATATGTAAGTTCCATCCACACCCTTTCCCCCCAAGACCCGATGTGATACACAAGTAGTTTAAGAGATCTTAGTACTTTAGCCAGTCTGCACTGACCCRTTTTAACTAGATACAGTATTCCCTTTAGCAGAAATGTAAATTTAAGTTTACAGTCCTCATTTGTGTGTTCCTGGATTTTATTTGACAGCAAGCAAACTGTTTTGTCATTAGAAGCTGTAACATCTTCCTAGATTTCCCTCTCTCCTTATAAAGAAGAGGGAGAAATGTTACTTATCAGTGTTTGCAGTCCATTAACATAAAATTATYGTAACTTTTTGATACTTTTGTTAATACACTGTATTAAGGCAKTTAAACAGTGCTAAAATAGTTGCTGGAGAAATTGTTGAAGACATRCAGATTATATAACCTCCAGATAATGTTGCTGCTTCTTATTTTCTAGTTAGAAAAAGTCTTGTAAAGTACATACATTTTCAGAAGATAGAAACCATAATTGTATTTGTCTGATTCTAGAGGATTATTTTAATGTCGTTTCTAAATTATTCCAAGCAGGCCAAAGTAAACTTCTTTCAGCTGTTTGAATTCTCCTTTAATACCATTAATTGGACAATCGATCAAATCCCAGGCTGGTTTTAGTTATTTTGAGCACAAATGAGTGTAAGATTAAAAGAAGAATAAAAGATTCTCTCTGATCTAATACGCTGTTTTCAGCAGTGGTTGATAGTAGATATTTAGGGAAGAAAAAAAACRGGGCAAGTACGTAGCGTGATTGTGTAAAATATTCTCCTAGCCTTCAATGGTTTGCTGTTCACAGATACAAGTCCATCTTAAAATGACTTAAAAAGACCTGTAGGATGTGTGTTCAGACACTCAGTTCAGCACATCCAGCCAGTGTCAGATATTAAAAACATATGTCCTTTTAAAGGTCTGTTAATAAAACTCATTCAAACCTTTTTGTTATTGTTGTTAAATCATTTAAGARAGAGGTGGGATGTAAACCTTCTCTGCTTACATGTRGTGTTTTAGATCYGTAGTTTGGGGTGCATTGTTCATACCATCTTGTTATATGCTGACATGGTTGCAGAGCTATCTGTTGAAATACATTTTTCTTGCTTGATCAGTGAATAATTTTAAATATATCCTTTTTATATTTCTTTACTCCTGAGTGTTACTGAGGATGTCTTAGACATAACCTTTGAAAAATACGTTTATATTTGATTGTAGCTTTTTTTTTTTTTAAAGGACCTGTAACTTGAACAGAACTGTGTTGATTTTTTTTGTAAACTATTTCTTGGACATTCACTTAGTGTGCCCAAAACTGTTCAGGACTGAGTGAAGAACCATGAAGTCACAAAAGTTAAARTTGGTAGAATTGGGTGGTATGGAAAAAAAATGCAGAAGGATCCTTTTCAGAASGAGGAAAACATTACTGAGTTCTTTTTTTCCTGGAGTTAACCTCTCACATTAGTATTTGTTCAAACATGGAATTTTCTGGGGATGAGCTGTGTTTTTTCTGTGTCATAACAGCGTAAAGTTATTTCTTGTAGATGGTTACCATATGATGTTTTTCTGGTTGTACAATAATGCTACTAATGCATGTTAATGATTGACCTGCCAAAGCTGCCCGACAGATCTCCTTGGCCCTCTGTAAGCCCTCCTTGGCTACTCTGATATAAAAGAATTCCTAGAAACACTGATGCTATAAGGAGAAACTCTAACACTCTATAACCCACTCTTTGGGTCTGATTCATTGGGATGATGGTGGTCAGTTATTATCCTTGCAGCCTGCCAGAGGAATACAGGTGATGTGGACTGAGGAAAAAAATAACCTTGACTGGAATTTCAAGGGCAAGTAATAGTCATTTTTAGGTCAAAAGCTGTTTTCAATTTCAACGTTCAGCAAGTAATTTGGTAAAACATTTCAAGCTAGCCTTATTTCTGCAATTCTGTAAGGTGTGGGAAATGTCAGAAGTTTAATAAACYGTCAGGATAGCCCCTACTTGGAGCTGAGAAATTATGTTGTCTGAATATCTGGATTCTGTCATACAAACCAACTTTTGAGGGAACCTGATATAYTTTATAAGACTATGAATGTTTATGGAGTTGTATGGCCCAGACTTTCAGTCCCAAGGTCAAGGTATGAGCTGCAAACAGATTTTATTAGATTGTTCTTGGCGTTGACGTGAAACTTTTTATCAGCTTTTTGTGATACTGCTTATACTGAGGAGGTAAGGTCTAGGAGAAGCAATATGTTTCTACTAAACTTGACACAAGTGAGTCCTTGGTTGAATTGTGTGCTTGTCAAAAGAAGGTGCATTACTTAAGTTGAAGAGAGTTAGTAAATAAGCTGTATTTTAGGTAAGTGGTGATTTAAGAATGTAGAGAATAGAGGTTGACAAGTCACCAGGTGTCTTTCAAGTGCTGATGTTCAAGGTAGGCTGTCCATAAATCCTTCAGCAAATTGATCTGTCATTGGTGTCATTGCAACCAAATGTGAAAGTGAAATGAATGTGGAACTGACTGCAGGGTGAGCAATCATGATTGCTTCTTTCCAGCYGAGCATCCACAAACAGGACTTCTGAGTAGGACTTTTGTATCTTTCATTTGTTTAAGATTCACTCAGGTGTTAATGTTTTACTAAGATCTTCTGACTAAACTAAACGCTGACAGGCTGAATCTGTTAGCTGATACTATTTTCATTATTTTTTGTTCAATTAACTAAATACAGGATGTGGTTATAAATAATTAGAAAAATTATTCTTTACTCAGTAAATGTAAGCAGGAGGTGTTCTTTTACATAGATAATGAAATTAAATGTCTTTAAAGTGTAGCTCATTCTTAAATATTAACTTATAACTGGTAGCTTTGTAGCACTGCAGTCTCTGATATGAGTAAAAGTTGAATAACTTCATTTGGGCACAGATGTCATTGCTTATTTTTATTAAGCAAGACTGTTAATTGATTACAGTCCCTAAGGACAGATTCTTTAATATTGAGTTCTAGCAATCGCCTTCCCAAAATGAATAACTACAAGGAGTCTTTAATGAGAGACAACATTATGAATGATTGGAGGGTGGTCCAGGAGGGCAATAACATCTAAATTCCTTTATTCTAGCTGAGGCATTGTGGTTCCCCTGAGCATAAAAACCAGATGACTTCTGACAAACATGTTGTCATAGGGCTTTATGCACTCCCTAAATTTGCAGCAAAGGAACTATCACGAAATATAAGTAATAACTTTCCTTGAAGATTTGGAGCAGTCTTAGATTTTGATGTGTAAATCATCATTAAGTATAACCTTCTTTATTAGATAATAGCAGTGTTTGACATTGGATTAAATTGGAGAATTGTCATGCAAATAATACACATCTTGCCTAATTTAATAAAACCAGAAACAAAGGGCTTATTGGGTAATAGGATCAGGGTTTAGGAGCAGAAAGTGGGTGTTAAAAGGTCAAAGGCAGAGGGGCTTGTAAGAAAAATGGAATTTTGAACATGAAAATCCCTTGATGTTACCTATCTTGTAGGTTTTTTTCTAACAGATAACCCACTGACTTTATGGTAGAATAATATTTTGTTGTAATTTTGATTCAATGCAGTTCAAACAGTGTGCTCTACAGAAGTAACTAGAGAACACGGAAGCTGGAAGTCCTTGCCTTTATATGATGCACGTTAATTCTCTCGTCCTTTGAGCAAATGTGAATCTCAGTTACTGTCAAGATCCATATATTCTGCTGGGCTGGCGTAAGGGTCAGGGAGGTGTGACTCAGGGACCGTATTGGGCTGTGTGCGCTGGAGGTCTGTGAGAGCCTGTCGACTCGAGCTTCTGCCTCCTTGGTTGCTGTTCTAAGGGTTTATCAGTTATGTGAGGCATGTATAGTTTAGCGTAGCATAGTTATGTCTAAATTGGTGTGGGATGGCAGCCTTGAAAACACCCACGGGCAAAACTAGTAAGCAGATGCTGATAGCTTTTTGTTCTAGTTTTCGTTGGATGTTTAGCTTATTACATCACAAGTCAGTCATCAGCACCCCTCTTAGTGTTTCTTTGAGAGGGTTCTATTTACTGTCTCAGTAAACCAAATATTATTTTCAGTTCATGTGGAACTTACTGTGGAATTATCTTTATGCTGTAAGAGAACATTTATATGCCAAATTGTATTTTAATAATTTTTAAGACAGGCAATGAGAACTGTGGCATCACTGACAGACTGCTTCTATCCCAGTGTTGTTTACAGAGGAGTACATGCCTTAGCATTCACAACTTCGTGGTAGTCAGGTGACTTTCTTTGACCTCTGCTTATTTGTTTTTAGATTACAGTCCTCAGGAGAAGAAACCTTTTTTGACTTTGCGGACTATTGACAAACAATGTGGAAGAAGTTGTAGTTGTTTCAGAACAGTGTCCTGAGTTTTATTTCATAGATTTGTCGTCTTGTCTTTTGCAGTGTAAAGGAAATGAAGATGGGGAGACAGTTATTGTTGAAAAAGACCATTTTATGGATGACTTTTTCCAACAGGTAAAGTTACAGTTTTCACCATGCATTAAAGACTTAGAGTTTTCTTTCTGTGCCTTTTAATTTCTGTAATTAAGTTTAACGGTTCATCTATGCACACACACCCCAATATGCTTTGTAATGGTTTGCCAAATCAAATGTTGGTAGTACTTTTGCTTTTTTATTTCAGGGTATTTTCTGTCTTTACTGCATAGAAGTGTTTTTTACTCCCTGTCAACAAGGAACTTGCTTACAGAATTTAAAAATCTTTTTTATTAAGAATAGTAGCACTTAAGTTTTTAGCCATACAGAATATATTTGCTATTAAGAATACCATTCTTTCTTAAAAAAAAAAAGTGCAAGCTGTTTAAATGTCAACGTTTCTGCTGGGATTTCGGTCAGATACTTATAAATGTTGCAATGAAATAGTTTACAATTTTTAATACCAAAGATTTAAAAAAAAAAAAAATCTTTGCCCTGAATTATTCTAACGTTTTCATTGCCGTACTTCTCTTCCTCTAGGTTGAGGAACTTAGAAATAATATAGCAAAAATAGCACAAAATGTGGAAGAAGTGAAGAAGCAGCACAGCATTATCCTGTCAGCACCAAATCCTGAAGGAAGTGAGTATCACTTTTTTTAGGTTTCAGATGTGTGGGGCTAGATATTGTGAAATAAATTTTTTTGGTTTAGCTATCCGTAGGAATAGAACTTCAGGTGTTCAGAATGCAAAATGTAACACTATTTATTTAAATATTTCCATATTTGATATTAGATTAATATTTTCATTTGCTTATTTTTACCTTTTTTAAGTCTCATTTGAATAAATACATTTTCAGAATATTTGTTGCATCATCCAAACTTTTGCTAGACCACAACTCAGTTTAATATGGTATCTTGAAATTGATTGTGTCTTGAGAAACTTAGAGGCTACTTGCACTTCTTTTAATTTGTGAAAATGTTGAAGTTGTCAACTGAAGCTGACATAGTAGAGCCATCATCTTCTCTTTATTCTTCAGTAGGGGCAAGATCCTGTCTAACACTAACACTACAGCCAGCTGCTTCAGTGGTAGTAAGAGTTCCATGCTGGAGCCCTATTTTTAGAGGCTGTAACCCCAAAGCTGAAAGTGAAGATGTGCCTTCTGAACAGAGAACTCAAGTTCAGGGAGCTTACCCAGAAACATGGAACCTTCTCTGTCCTCAACACTTCTTAATTCAAGGCTTGCCTCGGTTTGTGGGCAGCCTTTGAAGAAAAGGGAAGGAAAGATGCTGAGATATTTTTGTGGAATGTTGCAATGCTAGCTTAACATTTATCTTCGTGTTGATGAAAACTGAACTGTGGATGTCAGTTTTTAATTTTCCCCCTATTTTCTTTGTTTATGGATGGGCATATGTTTGTATTCTTACAAATTATTTTGCAGACTGCTTTTTGTCTTAAAGATTGTATATGGTCAATCTCAGGTTTAATAAGGATTTATGTGAATGTTTAAAATCTGTGGTTTCAGCTCATTTATCAGCTTGTGTTTGTGTTAAAAATTGTGCTCATTAATGCATCTGAATTGTGTAGGAACATGACATTGCTTGTAAGTAGTGTATGCTCTTGTGAATCTAGTGTCTGCAGTAAACCAAATAACAGATCTAGCTAAGTTCTTCATGAATATTCTATATAGTAATCTTCAGAAAATATAGGTAGTGCATGGTATAATTATGCTAATAAGGGTAAAAGCAATGAGTCTGGGGTAAACAACAGAACTAAAATAAAGTGAGATAAATATGTATTTTCATTTGGTAGACTTCAGTGAGCTTACATTTTGACCAGCAAATGAATATTACCCTGAAAGTGTTATGTTGAGAAAAAAGGTGGAATATTTTATCACCTGGTTTAGTTGGTGATTTGGTAATAACATTTCCCAAGTGTAAGGGCCTGTCATAAGAAGCAGGAATCTGATAGTAAGCTGTTATAAAAATGGTATTTAAATTACTTAGGAGTATAATAAACTACTACTCCACATGGTTGTGCTGAATACAATTATGAGATTGCAAGGTAGAGTTGTAGATGGTTGCTGGCTTACTATTACCAATCATTAACAGTTCTAAAAAAATAAAAAATCTTTTTTTTTTTTTTTTTTTTCCTAAAGGAACAAAGGAAGAACTTGAAGAATTAAATGAGGAAATAAAGAGGATTGCTAATAAAATTCGAGCCAGGTTAAAGGGTAAGTTGTGAGGAGAAATAAAGCGACTGTCGCTTGTAATGATTCAGAATGGTAGCAGTGTTACAAACTATATGYATTGCAGCTGAACTTCTAAACTTTAAAAGCTGCATTATGTATGCATAAATTGTATTGTACAGCTCTTTTAAAAAAAAAAGAGAACCACCTCGCTGCAAACTAACGTACAGCCCATGTCAGTAACAGTATTGTCCTCTACTTTATTCCTCCTGGGCAAGCTTCACTACTGATAAATACCAGGTCTCAGCATAGCCTAGTTTGTGGAACAGGACAAAGAGCTTGCTAGTTTTCGGAAATAACCTAGAAAATTACAATGCAAAGTAATTCTTCTGTGTAGAAATGTATTCTGCAACTGAAATGCTGTTTTTTGGTCACGATGTTTTGGAAGAAGATTAACTTTAACCGCAAAGACAGTCTCCATGGCATAAATGTCTACATAGTGAATTGCTCTAGAGTACCTATTGTATTTTAAATTCAGACTAGCTGATTTTGCTGTGGCTTCCCCCTATGAGTACATCTTAATTGTTTAGCGTAGTTTTTGAAAGATATTGAGTGTTTTAATGTTACTATATTACAATTACTATATGCTTTTGTCCTTCCATAAACACTAGGGTATGATTTTTATTGTTTAAACTGTAAGAGCAGCCCATTTTGCTATAGCGTATGAAATTTTTCCAGAGTAATAGACCGTAGTGTGATTCTGTTAAGAGTACTGAAGTAGTTACTGTGTTTTAAGATCTGTAGCAATTATTGAAATTATTTAAAATTTTTATATCTATATATCTATTTATATATCACTACCACCCTCCTTCTCCCCCTGAAATGTTAAACGTGTCTGTGGGGAGCTCGTACATGAAAAAAGTAATAATTCATAGTATTTGCAAAGTAACTGAGCTACACCATTAAATAATTATACTGAACATTGACTCATAATATTCTTGTAYTGTTCTTAGCTATTGAACAAAGTTTTGATCAGGGTGAAAATACTAATCGGACATCAGTCGACCTGAGGATAAGAAAAACACAGGTATGATCACTTAATAAGTTTAAAGAAAATAAAAGGATTCTAGTAAATTGGATAAGTTGAGTTTCACTTTCTGAAATAGTTTCAGAACTTTATGTTCTGTTTTGTTGGAATGTAAATACCACTTTCACTTGCTCTGCAGTAGTATTTGCTGTACCAGAAAATAAACATTTTTGTTCCACATTTTTAAATCCTCAAAAAACAGCACTCTGTATTAGCTCACAAGTTTGTGGAGGTCATGACGGAATACAACGAGACCCAAACTCTTTTTCGAGAACGCAGCAAAGGTCGGATACAGAGACAATTAGAGATAAGTAAGTGACCTGAATATGCTTTTTTAAAAAAGATGCATTGTGTTGTTAGTACCTCCCTTGTTTCTTATTACTTAAAGATGGTACAAAGCATCATACATCTTGGACATCTTACTGAAGCACGTGAGGGAAAAGAAACAATTTTAACGTATGGCATAAACTCTTTGATACTACTCTTCAGAACATCTGTAAAGAAAATAGAGAAAACTCACTAAATTTCTTTTATGTTGAAAATTATTAAAGAAAATATCTTTTTCCTTTGTTTCATTTATTTCCAATGTTGCAACTTTAAATGAAACTTTAAGAAAAGCTGTGTTCTGAAGATAGCAAGTGTTATTAAAAGCCATTCCAAAATTAATGTGCTAAACAGGACAACATCTCTTTTTATGCTATGCTATTATTGTCAATAAGAACACTTGCTAAAAATTCAGCTGACATAAAATCAGTGCTGCCCTTATGTACTCTATAATCATTTGTTGACTGACTCACATTTGACTTATTTCATCACTGAGTATTACGAGGAGTATTCAGAAACATACCTGACTCTACTCTGAACTACAGCATCTACCTTGGAAGGTGTCTAAAAAAAAAAAAAAAAAAATACATAACATTTTGTACCTAAAATTCGCCTTTTTGAATATCTCCTGTAAAAGCAAATACATATATTGCTGAAATAGGAAATGCGAACAGAGAAGTTGGCAAATTATAAGAAGGCTTTGCTTTTCATGTGCTTCTCAAATTTGTCATTAGCCTCTCATACTAATGGTTCGATTCAGCATTTCAGTAAGGTTTATCAGGCAAGTTAAATTCTTCTTTACCTATACGTTTGAGAGGAGGGACCATAATACCTCACGACATGGTTCTTATTCTTTTAAATTAATGTTGTGATAACCTAATTAGAGCCTTCAGCCTTTCCTCAGCACTAAAAATTTTAAAGCAGGTTTTAGAGCATTCTTGGGTATTAACATCAGAAAGTAATATTCAAACTGTAACTTTCTTCTAATAGGACAGAATTATATGTTATTACTGATATTCAACTTATTTTACACAGGAAGAAGAGGGATTTGATGTGTGATTTTTAAAACTGTACAATACAAATCACTTGAATGTGTTATGTGACTCATAACACTTGGATTTGTCATACCAGTGTGATCAATAGGATTCCGTTTGCTTAAACATGCAATAATAAACTACATCAATTGTTAGATGTATTATGAAAAGTAGAAATGATGGTTTGCTATGGGTAATCATCTTCTCTATGTGGAATATGAATGTAATCCTACGTTGGTAAAATCAAATTGACGTAAAGATTTTATTGCCCACACAGTGGTGTGGGGAGCAAGTAAATTCGTTGCCAGTGTAACATGATTGACTAGGTAAATATTGAATGTTATATAAATACTCTACCTCAAGTTCTTCCTTCTGAAGAACACTCCACTTAACAAGGTTCATATGTACATTGTAAATGATTCTGATCAAACTCTTCAATTTGATCAAAAAAAGCCCCAAACAAACAAACAAAAAACCACCACCAACCAGGAATTTTTCATCGTAGCTTTGAATCTACATTTGTTTTCTGACTATTACTTGATATTTTCTGTTTTTTTTCATATGCTAAATGGCACTTGGTAACGGCTAAACACTACGTTGTTTTATCCTGAAGAATGCTCGCTACAAGAATTTTGTTTGAATTGCCATCCTTCTGGTATGGTAAAATTTTGTTTGATAATGAATAAGTGACGTTATATGAAGTACTGTTGTTTTTATCCTAGCTGGAAAGACCACCACTGATGAAGAACTGGAAGAAATGTTAGAGAGTGGTAATCCTTCAATTTTCACTTCTGATGTATGTATTTCTGGTCCAGTTATGTCCCTCTTCTATTCTGCTGCTTCTGCTATTTAGAAGTGTGTCAGCATATACTTACTTATGTCCGTATCTTTTTTCATTCTCCCGAAGATTATATCAGACTCTCAAATAACTAGGCAAGCTCTGAATGAAATTGAGTCACGTCACAAGGATATTATGAAACTGGAATCTAGCATACGGGAACTACATGAAATGTTTATGGACATGGCAATGTTTGTTGAGACTCAGGTAAATGAACCAATTCAAACACATTTACGTAAGTGAGATTTTTTTTTTTTCCCCCAGTCTTCCTCTTTGAAACATGCAGAAACAATTGCTTATATTCAGATAATACAGACTTAAAGTGGTTTTTCACTGTGATTAAAATATATGAAAGTTAATCACCAAAGGTTTTTTGTTTTGTTTTAGGCAAACGTACAATCTAGATCGTACTCGTATATGCTATGAATAACTAAGCATAGATTTTTATTTTCAGTTGGTATACTTAATATTTTCTTCAACATGCTTATATTGCAATATGCTTGAACATCTTGTGCACGTTTAAGTAAGAACAACTCTCTCCTGGAACGTTGGCTAATGTCTTGGGAATTTAGGATTCTCACAGACATGGTAAAGGACTACTGTGGTAGCATAAAGTGTGCATTAGCAAGGACGTATGCAACTTGAACATAATATAAAGGTATATTTACTGTTACAACTAACATGAATGTAAAGGATTGACAAGTCATTCAAGTCGTCTCTTATATTCATAAGCTTTGTCTTGACATGTACGTAAATTTGTTCTATTTGTAGTCTTTACTTACCAATTATCTAACAAAAATATTTTTAACTTCTGTTGTTAAAATTCGTTGACTTATACAGGAAAATGAAAAGAATAATGTTCAGGAGAGAAACTTTCCTGAAAAGGACTATTATTTTTTTTTTAGTTGGGTTTTGTTCTAGAAGTCCTGTGTTGCTTTAATAATAAATATGTAGCCAAAACAGATTGGTAGCAGTTTTCTTTTGAATTAGAAATGAACAAAAGTTACTTGTGCATCATTCTTTAATGCTTTGCTGTTTACTGCTGCTGATTATTTCTTCTGATGGACAGAAACACAGGTAATAGACTTAATTTTTCACCAATCCTCCATTTCATTACCAAATTTCATTCATCATAATTAATTTGAATTTGTTATGTACTGACATTCTAAACGCTCAATTCTGAGGAACTTTTGAAGTTGCTATGATATCTGTGCGTTTTTAGATAACTGTTGAACCTTGTGTCAAAATAGTCAATATCCTTTCCCACTTCCAGGCATGTCAGGGATCTCTGATCTCTTTAGTACGTCAGTTGTAGTTTTGGCTGTTAAAACATACCTCATGTTCAAAGGTATGTTTTCAGGTGTTCAGTATTTGTTCCTGCAAAAGAGAGAAACATGCCTGCCCTGCCCATGAATGTTACTTGCTTAGTTAAACTTTGAGCCTTTGCTTCTCATTCCTTTTTTACTTTACACATCAAAGCAGAAAAAATGTCAGCCACTAATATGTACATTATTCACTTGTTGAAAATAATCATTGATATTCTATAGCCTTTCTTCTCTTAGGTTTATTAAACAAGGATCCATGGATTCCAATAATAAAATTTTTTCTTCAAAATTTCATTTTAAGGGTGAAATGATCAACAACATAGAAAAGAACGTGATGAATGCATCAGATTACGTGGAACATGCAAAAGAAGAGACAAAAAAGGCAGTTAAATATCAAAGTAAAGCACGAAGGGTATGCTGTCTTTCTGTAATTGTGCTAGTCAGTATATTAACACAGTATGAAGTGACCTTCAATTTTAGTTGATTTTTTTTTTTTTTTGGGTTATTGTAAACAGTCCTTCAAGGTAGAATTAATATATGCATTTTACCTTTTGGTAGTTGTGATATTTAAAATTAGATTAGAAAACATTATAAATTAGTATATGACAGTGGAAGATTTACCAAAGGATTTTACAAACAAACAAAAAGCCATAATCTGAAAGAAATCAGGACATTTCCAATGTGAATTAATTTGTTATAGTTAATATTAAAAATTGATATTACCAGTAGAGGACAGAAGCTTCTTGTACTACAAAAACAGATAAGCAATTCATGCACAACTAAGGCTATGCTCACAATTTTCCACTCAAAAAGCTGTCGCTACAGAGTGTAAAAACCCCAAAAGCAGAATTAATATATTATGCTAGTAGATAAATTCACAGGTGGTTCTTATCAACTACCATGATACATTAAATCTTTCTGACTCTAAATAAACATAAAGGTTTTTGAATCTTTATCACTGGTAAACTTACCCGGGTTTATAGCTATAAAATCACCATGTTAGCAGGAAAAACAAAATTACTGGTTTTGCTGAAGCAGGCTTGCTTTTCTAGAATTCCATCTGTAAGTATTCTTTTGACAGATAACTCCTTTTCTACTCTTGTAAAAGTACTGTATTAGGGGGATCTTTCCTCTGGAAAGGGTGTGATGTTAAACCATGACAATTTTGCGGAGGAATTGAGTTCAAAGTAACTGGCATGGAAAACTTGGCATGGAAACTTGTTTTGTGTTTCAGTAACACTCTTTCCATCAGAAAGCCAAATAATGTATTCTGAAATCAAACTACTAAGTAATTTATATTTTGTAACTATATGATTGCAGAGTGAATGAAGTGTTCCTCTGACATTATAATTTCCCCTTTTGAGATGCTGTGCAATTTTGAGGCTTTTTATGTATTTGAGGGAATAATACATCTTTATATAGATAGACAGATATCTACATATAGATAACATGCCTGTTACATTTAAAAAAATTATTTAACAAGTGTCAAAAGAGCCCACTTAATGTATTTGTAAATGGTGGTTGTCTCATCTTTGATAACTATATGGCTATTAATCACACTAGTTTACCTATAAACGCTGTTTAAAAATGTTTATTCTTATGCATGCAAGAGTATACAGATAAAATTATCTCAATTTGAGAATACTGCAGGCTTTAATAAAAATGAGTGTTGATCTAAAAACCGACTATTTTAAAAATTGAAAATAAATGCAAGTCTTAATGTGCTTGGTATTAAAATAATAATGCCTTGTTTTTTGACAGAAAATATGGATAATTATCATTGTCTCATTGGTGTTGATTGCCATAATTGGTCTAATTATTGGTTTGTCTGTTGGTGTTCAGTGATGCTTGGATAACCTCAGCATGCATGACTTCCTGCCAGTGTGGCAGTAAGTAACTAATCAACTAATTTTGCTCTTGTTTTGCTCTGGTAACTTGTATTGTTCTACTGACCCTTAATATCTGTACAGTTAGTATTGGGGAGGTGGGCTTGAGATGAATTGATGGGTCTCCTCTATCTCTGCATACTAAGAAAGTGCTGTGCATGTGTATTGAAAACTGACATCTAGTGGTAAGCAGCTAAATTTACAGAATGCAATTACTACACAAGGCTCGTATACACGGAAGGAAATGAGACCAAAAATCCAGTTATCGTCTCGCAGTCCTTTGAATTTTGTTTTGTACTGAAAGTTCACATCAGCAAATGATCTGCACTAAGATATGGAATACTAGTTACGCTTGGAACTTTGTCAGATGGGGTTTTCTATCGTTTTAAGTAGAACTTTCATAAAAGTAGATGTCCACAACCATGAAGTGGCTATTATGCCTTGCAGAACATCCTAAAATGTCTTACTTCGAAGCTGTTTATTAACACTAGATTAAACGAAATGGAAATAACAATGTATTTGTAAAAGGAAGTCTGCATAGGTTCCAACTGGAATTTTAGGATGAAAGTTTGAGAATTCTTTCAGTCTTCAGATTTTTCTGTACTAATCTACCATTTCTTGTCAAGATAACACYTAGCGAGGCTAAATAGAAAATAGCAGCTAACTCTTCTGAGTCCAGTAGAAACTCAAATTTTACATGTAGTATCTTCAAACCATATCTGAAGCACTGTGAGCGGGATGTCATTTCAGACAGCTAATCAGGATTCAGTTTTCTGTACTAACACTTTTAATGTCAAAGTTTTTAGTTTTGACGTTACAGTTTCTTCTCAGCTTTGGTTTATGTGCAGGTAACAGGATTTACTGTATCATTGCTTATAGTCAGAAGTACGTGACCTAATGTCGGACTTTGGTACACTTACATAGAACCCATCTCTTTTTTTTTCTTTTTGCAGCTCTTTTGAGCTATTAACTACACAATGTTTTTACTGACGTCTTATTGAATTCCACTAAGTGTGCAATTGTAAAGGATTGAGCAGGCTACAAATATTTATCCAAGGAGAGTGGCAGTAAGCAATGTTACTGTACTTAGACTTGACCTTGATAAGTAAATGTTCACTATTGCATCTGTTTCTATACGTAATGATATTTACAGAAGTTGGGTATGAGTAATAACAATTATTCTGTGAAGCAAAATACAGAGATGTTACACAGATAGCTCTATCTTGTAACTATGGTTACGTCTATGTTAGAAATGAAAGACTAACAATAGGAAATCATAGCAGTAAGTATTCTTTAGAAAGAAAATCCAAACACTCAGATTAGGTATCAGTATTATTAATTTTCTGTGGCTATGCATGTATTTAAACAGTTCTGTATCTGACAAGGTATTTCAATCTCAACTTTTCTCTTTTTTTGCAGAAATTGATGTTCATAATTATATGTGTAACTGTATTGCTTCTGATACTTGGAATTATCCTAGCAACAACACTATCATAGCAAGCACATTCCAAGAGTTACGGACCTTCAGAAACTCCAAAATACATCTTCAGTAAAACCAAACCTTTTTTAACAAATGATGCCTTACACTGTTCCATGATGATGACCTATCACTAATGGTTAAAAATGAAAACAACGTCACTCTTAATGTTTACTCATAAATGAAGATCAGAATGTATTAGGATATGTATGGATTTTCATCGTAAACTATACATTTGTAAGACTGAAACTTGCTCTTAATTGTTTTGAACTAAAGTAACTTAGGATTTTTTTCATATCTCAGTGTTACAAACAGTTTAAATAGGGAGTTGAGAGGCTATTGAGTTTTGACTGTTTGGCTTTTTTTCTTATTGCTAATATAATTTTAATCATGAATTTTAGTACCTTACCAGTGCTGCTTTTGTTAGCACTCTTGTGAACATTTTCATGGGATGTAGCCTTGTCTTTAAGTATATTAATTATGTAGTCACCWTAATCTACCTAAGCTTTATCCTTAAAAATTTTTTCTCCAACAAGTACTAAAATATTTTATCCTGAAAAGACTACTTATTTGTCTGCCTATTGCCTTATAATTGAGAAGGAAAAAAAGGCTTTTTTACACTTTCCAGGTTTTTTAATTTTTTTTCTTTCAATGTGACTAAGGTTAATTGCTTTAAATATTTCCTTGCCTTAATAATAAAAAGTTAGTTGCAACATTTCTGCTAAAAGAATGCAGTAMTGAAGCACACCAAATTTGAACTTGAGCAGATAATTTTCCAAATAATCCTTGTGCAAAGGAAACTGGTGGATCAGTTTAGCCTTACTGTTCATATGAATATGAGAAAAATCACATTTTTTCTCTGTAAAGCCAAGTCAAGATTTCTTATTCAGAAGCTTGCTGATGTGGGAATATAGCACATAGGGATAAACTCCCTCAGAAAAGTCTGAAACATAATACAAACTAAGACACTGATTTGTTATCAAATGCATGTGCTATATAACATATATGAAGTGTTTTAGTATATCCATACCTGTTGTAACGCTAGCTTGCAAGACTTGAAAGCTTGAAAGACTTCAAATGTAACCAAATAACCGCATTTACTGTTACAGGTTATTTTTGTATTTTGTGTGTAAAAATATTTGTAACTTGAATTTTTGACTTCTCATTGTTTAAGGATATCCATGTAGATATGTAGATACATTTACACTGTAAGACAATTAGAGGAAAGTATAATGTGTGCCATTTTAAACACAGTCTAAAACTACACTTGTCAATGTTTCCAAATATTCAACTATAATATTAACTGCAATAACTTGGTCCTAAAAGGTTAGACTCCTTAAACTTACGTTTTGTTGAAAGTGTCGGAGATCAAAGTTAGTCAGTAACCTATAATTCAGTCTGACTTAATGAAATTTAGCAAAGTTTACAATTTATAGTGTATGTATGAATATTCCTGCTTTGCTTTCCAAATATACTGTGAATGTGCTGGAGCTATTCAGATGTCAAACATGTTTAAAAAAAAAAAAAGAAAAAAATATTATTATTGGTCTTTTTGCAAGTCAGCCATAAAGAAGTCGCTTGAAAAATTTCGGCTTCATTAATGAACAAATTTCTTTACCTCTAAGTCCAGAACACTCACTGATGTTTGTGAGGAAGTTTACATGCAAAGTAGGGAAAGATTGGTTGCCTTAGTACTTGTTCTAGGTAAAATATATTTTTATTCTATAGTTGTCTAGATTTTTATCAGTAAATATTATTTATACAGATACACAAATTAGATTGGGGGAAAAAAATGAGTTCTGCTGTTTAACAGCTGGTTACTTAAAATGACCCCCAAAATTCTGTCATGTTGAATTTTTTTATTTATAATGCAATAATTTGCCCATCAAGACCAGAAATTTGAATAGGCCACTCCATACTTTTTACTTGTTGTTATATAGCTGCCTCAATGAGTTTGTTTTAAAACAAAACAAAACTTGTTTTCCACATGAACCTCTTTGTCCTGTTAATATTGGAGGGGAGTAAATCTCTAACCTATGCACTAATAAATTTATCTAAGCAAGTATCTTGTGGCTATTTTTGTATTCGTGATGTTGTTGTGACCTTTGTGATTATTTCCAGTAAGTGTTTGAATAAGGCTGGTATGTTTTTGCAACGACAAAAACAACCGATACCTAGGTTTTAGAGTAAAGGTAGTGTATTTCCTGAAACTTTTTACCAAAAAAGGTGTAGAGATGATCAAAGTAAGTGTAGAGATAATTACGAAGACACGAATGGGATTTATTCATTTAAACTATGCTCATGGAATTTTGCTTTGATATTAAACTTGAAGAATATGGGAATGTTTTATTTGAATACAGCTATTGATGTATTCTCAAAAATTCCTCAGAAAAGCGCATCTTTCACAGTACAGAGTTAAAATAACTTCCTCTTACCTGCCTGCTCCAGAACTGGAAATTCTGGAATAGATCCAGGGTTCTGACGTACAGCTGGTAACTGGAGTCATTCCCCCTGTCCCCGACGTTTAAAGCGTCGCTTAGATTGCCATTGTGCCAGCTCTTCGCCGGCACGGCAGAGTGCCGTAACCCGCGCGGCGATGCCGCCCCTGCCTGCCCGGGGCACCGGCTCCGTGCCGCGGCAGCCGCTCTGCAGCACCCCGGCCCCTCGCCCGGGTCTCCAGCAGTGGTGGGAGCCAGCCGCCTGCACTGGGTGCACGGGGACTGGTGCTCCTCTCCTTCGGGTRCCTCTTTTCCCTCGCCTTCCCCCGCCGTGTATCGCATGTTGGGGTGCGTGAGCCTTTCACGTGGTCAGTGCTCTGGCAAATGCAGTACCAGTGTCTGTGTGGTGCTGTGGGAGGGGAAAGGYGGGTTGTGCTGCTCTTGTTGTGTAGGGGCTTTTTTGGAGAAACTTTGAGGAAAGGATGCCCAAGGTTTCATTTGCGTTCATTTCATTAAGTGCTACCTTCATACAGAAATAAATTGTGGTTATACMTTCTGTAACAGTCTAACACCGATGAGGATAGCCATGCGGCGCTAATACCAAAGCACTTCGAAGTTGGGAATTGGCCAGCTTATGACTAACTGTAAAAGAATTGAGCGGTTATGCTTAGTTCGATATTTCTTTGTGTTATTGGGAAAATTGGATAGGAGTGGGAATGTTGAACTTGGCAATTAATAAGGCAAACTTGTCCATAAAGGCAAACCAAGAAAGTAAAGTCTTAGCATAGGGAGAATGTTAAATGGCTGTTCTTACAAAGATCCGTGCAACCAAAACRCTCAGGTTATTTATACGGGCGGGTATCTCTGCTGCTTCTCGCGGTGGTGCCGTACCACCTCTGGAAAAAGCACCAAATCTGGATGTTAATGAAGTCAATAGAATGAACTAAAGCTGTTTCAAAAATTCATCTGTCTTTATTCTGCTTCTCTTTGCTCTGTAGTGTAAAACACAGAACAGACATTTCTAGGCAACGCAGGATTTGTTTAGCATAGCACTACATGAGTTTTGATGAATACAAGCCTGATAAATAAAATTTAGAAGACTAAAGGAAATGAGGGAACTGCTGCCTATGAGGAAGGATGTTTTTCTGTATAAAAACAATATTATTAAAAAAAAAAAAAAAAACCACCCTTTCAGACAGTTGTGCTTAATGTGGTTTTGAGAGAACAGTTTGGATGTGGGTTTGGTTTTTTTTTAGGAGGGTGTGTGAATGGGGGTTTAAAGATTTAGGTTACCTAATGTTAAATTAGATTTGATGCGTTCATGTGGCTTGTATGCAACTCCTGAAAATAGCCGTGGCGTTCTTCCTGGTAGCGCAGTCCGTGGGCCGGCCCCGGCGCCTGTGCATCAGCTCGGCCGCTTCTGCCGCGGGCAGAGTGGCTGCCCAGTCCTGCGGTGCCACTCGCAGCCGCCTGTAGCTACCGCTGTSCAACATGCACAGCGCAGCGCTTACAAATGAGCGTTTTGCAGTAAAAAGAGCAGTTTATAAGCACTTGTAACTAGGTTCTGAAGAACAAAAGTACTTCTGGAGTAAAGGTTTTTACAAAGGGAAATCTATACAAATGGTAAGTAATTACAGAATATTGTGTTTGTTTTGTAAAGAATGATTGCTTTTATTGGCTGCATTTGAATTCGTTTTACTGCAAATAGGGGCAAAGAAGGATTTTAATGTTCACGAGAAAGTAGTTCTTAGAAAATGGCTAAGTTATGATACAAATAGCTAACAAGATATAGCAGACTTTGTGGGTTGGGAAGACAACAAGGATTACTTTGCATACAAAATTATATTTCCTATATCCATACTTTAGAGAGAACATGAGACTATTGGGTCAGCYCATGCCAGTTACTGTCAATTGAAAGTAGATTGAGCTGGACAACATTAAGCTAACGCAGGGTGCAACTCAGTTTAGCGAATATGTCAGTATGAATAGGGACTCGGCAGAGGTGCTGTTTATGTATTAACAGCTCACTTTATAGTCCTTTTATGTAATCTTACAGAAAATGGAGAGGCAACTTAAATAGATATTTGGCAAGGTTATTTGGTAGTATTGCACAGAACTCTTAACTTTCTGTAGTTACAAGGTTTTTACTTTAAGTCTGCTATTATGTAATCTTCATCAACATTTCTGACATCGAGTAAGTCTGTTAAGGGAATTATATCTAAAATTTCTGAAATGAAATGTGGAAGCTTGTAAATGAGAAGGCATACAAGAATTAATGTGTGTATAATAACATTGACAGCTTGTTGTAAAGAAATCTTTGGCTTCTTTTTTAAGCTTCCTCCTTCCTGAATTGTGACGTGAGCCTATGGTGAACATCTGTGTATCATAGAATCAGAGAATTACTGAGGTTGGAAGCTATCTCTGCAGGTCACCTAGTGCAGCCTCCTGCTCAAAGCAGTGTCATTGGTGAGATCAGACCAGATTCTCATACTGTGCTACATCACAGAATGAAACCCCTCTGATTTTGATTAACTGAAACTTTTAAATATAAGCATGAATTTATTTAAAAAAAAAAAAAAAAACCAAACAATCTTTTTCTGTCATGACTGTTTGTATAGTAGAACACTGTCTCCTAATATTCTATGGATTAATGGCATTGTTTTTCTATAGGAAGACCATCAAACAAAGTAACATTTTGCTAGTCTAAAAATTCGTAAGAATAGAATCTGGTCTTGAGAAGAATTTTTTCCTTGGCCTATTTGTGGAACAATTTTCTGTTAACTTAAGGATATAAATGGTTATTTTGAAGGGCATACTCTAGACTAAATGTAAAACACATGAGCTTTAGGCAGGGGGCAGGGGTGACTGGCTATGATACTTCACAACAAAGATAACCAGGTGGTGGTTTCTTCACTGTGAGTTGTTTCATGCTACCTGAAATATGTCCTTGTCCAGTCAGATACTGCGAAGTAGAAGTGAAGGAATTGCAACTATTTGAAAGCCAGCTCAAGGCTTTACTTGGCTCCCGTTTGTAGGTCACTGTAGAACCAAACACTCATCAGAGCTGTTACAGAGCTGTTCTGCTTACCTGTAGAATTGGAAGATTAAGTCCTAGTTCGTCCAAGTCACTGAGATGACCTGTCAAAGATGACACAGGGTCTGTGTGGCAGAGCACCGTGTTTGTACTCGGGTGCCCATCTCAGCTTACGAGACTGTCTGCCTTTGGTGTGTGCATGAGAGAGTGTTAAAAGAAATACTCCTAGGAAACTTTTAAAAGTTCATGGTATGTGTTTACTGCTGTGGTCAAAAATTTTAAATGAGATTTATGTTTTGCCATCTTCCTAGACCGTAAAACTTCATAAACTTTTTATTTGTAAGAGGCATCTGTATTTTGAGATTATTTTAGCCAGAGGAAGGGAAATTACCTGTAGGATTTTGTAAGATTTGTGAGTAACTCTACCACAGCTGTGATACTTTTTTTTTTTTTCAGAGCTACCTGGCAGTGTTGGATTGCTTACTTCTTATCTAGAGCATGGTTAAGTAGTGGATGTCCAAACTGGTGAGGACAGCTTTAAAATCTCAGGTTTCCAAGTGCTTTACAAAAATTCACAACACTATTGTGGAAAAAATTGCTTGCACTTTATAGATGTGGGAAATGATTCAGGGAAGGAAGTCGAACTGAAAGAACTAGTACTGACGCTTCAATTTTCTGCACATTTTGTTCTTTCAATATTAAAACTTTGGACCACATATACCCCTTTGCAGTCACGAGCTACTGCTGTAAATGAGGTGTAAATTTGGTTCCTCGCTGAAAGTGACAAAGGGCTCCCACCGAAGAAGAGAAACTGCCATTGCAACCTTGCGCTCCGGCATCTGAGGGAGCTTGGGAGTGAGACGCCCTGTCCTGTGGGAACACGGGGATGCGGGAGGGAGTCTTTTCTCTCGTTAGTTGTAACC
This sequence comes from Oceanodroma leucorhoa, assembly GCA_030449065.1. Taxonomy (NCBI): domain Eukaryota; kingdom Metazoa; phylum Chordata; class Aves; order Procellariiformes; genus Oceanodroma; species Oceanodroma leucorhoa. The sequence continues at coordinate 1,209,405 of JASVER010000073.1, read as the reverse complement.
CTCCGTCAATGATGCGTTCAAAAGTGACAAAACCCTTTACTATGAGTCCCATTCATTCGGTGGTCTGGAAGAATGCTATTTTGCTTCATGGCTCATCTTCTGAATAATTGTATGCGATTGGTTTAATCATCTTAATCTGCATTTCTCTCTGCAGAGCTTTTCACGAGGGTTTTCCAGCAGTACTCTTCGCACACACCTCCRGGAATTTGGCCACAATGTAGATGCTGTGCGTTGGCTAGCATGTCGACTGACTTGGCAGGTTGACTTTTGCTCTGCCACTGTTCCAAAACAGCAGGCTGCCGGGTATGAAAGGTGCTATCCTTTAAAAGTATGACTAACCCCTGGTTTCTTTTTAATTTATCGCTAGGTTTTATATTGRGAAAGTGGAAAGCAAATCCTTTGAATGCTGGCAGTGGGGTARACAAAACCATTTCATTTAGAGCTCCCTCACAACCTTGTATATTTAATGCTGTAAATTTCAGCTGGATAGAAATGATCTCAGAAAACACAATTAATGCCAATTTTATTCTTCCAGGCTGTTCCCTGGSTTTTCTGATTTGAGCACTGCTAGCAATCTGGACCCGAGTCTAGGGAAAAGATCTGATACCTGGGCTGTATTTAGTGTGAGCAATTAAGCTACAGTACCCTCTGCAAAATCAACGTGAAGCTCAAAAAAAAAAATAATCTCATTCCCAAGAGCTGCCTTGGCAGAAGCAGGTCTCTTATCTCATTGCTCTGRCTTACCTGAGAGCTTTATGTGAAAGGGTAAACTTTGGGTGAGTAGGGGAGTAGTTCGGAGAATGGTACTCTTGAAACTACGTTGGGTACTACAGCAGGCCCGCTTGGGTTGATGCCYGCTGTGCATCTGATCTGTCTAACTACCTTTTCTCCTAAAGTGTCACAGGCGCATCTCTGAAACGTCCCTGCGCAGCCATCTGTGGGAATGGTCAGTTGACAGATCTTGTAGATCTGCGTCGGTGAGAAGAATTGGAAGTTTTGAGGGAGAGGAGTTTAAACCTAAGGAGAAAACCCTGTATCTTCTACATTTACAGCAAATATCGTAGAACCTTTGAAATCTGCTGAACCAAGACGTGATCTTCCTTTTATAGTCATTTTATTAAAAAAAAAAAACCCACAACCTCAAACCTTTGTACAAGGGTGTGTTTTTGGGGTTTTTTTATTAATTCTGAATGAAAATTTTGGTCACTGAAAAATGCATGGGAAAGATCAACAAGAAGCACATACAAACCAATGAAGGCAGTATTAGTCAGCATTGATGATTTTTATTTTTTAGTTTACTAATGTGAACTACCTAGGTCAGATCTTCAAAAAATGAGAAAATTAAGTCATCTACATAGATGTGGGATGCAAGGAAACATTTTAAAGGTTTAAACCCGTATATACCAGATAAGGTTAATTCTGCTTAGCTCACTTTGTAATGGGCTAATGCCCCCTATTGGCATGGAAATTAATTGGGTTCCTTATGTTTAAAAGAAAGGACCAATTTGCACACAGGTGAGTAAAAATTCAAAATTTGAATTCAGTATCGGTTTGTTACACATGCATCTTTGTTAGAGTGGTAGTCTGACTTGCTTAGAAATTTAGTTTGKTGCTGTAAATCTAAGTGAAGCTCAAGCTCTCAGACTGAAGCATTCAAGTTTTGTGATTAGCTAAACAGAAGGAGGAAGAAAAGAGGTTTGTCGTCCTGGTGTATCACACTTCAAGCTGTGAAGTACTGACAGCTGAAGGTACCGCATGAAGATGCATCTTTTGGTTGAAGTAGTTTTACTTCGCAAACAAGGAAGCCAACGGGGAGTTAGCAGTCAAATCCTCTTGTTCTAACTGAAATAGCATTGTATGTTTAGTTTTAAACCATAATCATTATAATATGGTTTAACAAAGACTAAGTTCACAACACTGTCTTACGCATTCACTACAGGTGTACCATAGTCTCTTACTAGGTGATCGATAGTGTAATAAAGCGGGAAAGGAAGAGAACTGGAAATTGCAGGAAACCAAGTCAACGTTTAGCAGCCTCCCATGGTGATGGACTCTTGCAGGGTTACTGTTCAATCCGGAATTCGCCACCGTGTGGAAACTGCTCGTAAATGCTGACATCGCAGAAAAACTGGGTAGTGTAGAAGAATACTTCATTGGATTTGAGTGTTTTTTTTTTCATGTAGCCTAACTAGAAGTACTCAGCTTCTGACAGTGGTTGAAAGACTGGAGAAAGAAGTAAGATCCCTTTCCCCTGTACGATTCACTTTTTTTTTTCCCCAAAAAACAAAATTAACAACTACTCTAGGGTTTGGAAACCAATTTCTGGGATGCATTTTTTTCTAGTCTTTTTGGTGGTGATTGATTGATGCCTAGCAACATCRTTAGGATAGCCTTCTGAATTTTGCAGTAATGCAATCTATTTAATGTTTATTACTTCAATCTTTATACACCCCAGCATTGTATCAGGGCACATATCATCAGTTTAGTCATGCGTATTTACCTAATGTTAGCTTTCTAGTCTCAAATGATGTCTATGTAATGTCCATTAACTTAACTTCAGTATCTTCAGGTTGCCTCTTTGAACAGGAACTTAAGCGCCCTAAAACTTGCTTCTTTCTTCCAACACCAGCAAATTAGTTGATTTTAAAAAACCCCAAAAGTATGCATCTCTGCAAAATGCATCTCAGTTCTCTCTGGGCTTTGTGGTTGCTGCTGATCTCCCTTTTCAAAATGTCAGTAATCACCTTTGTGAAAATTAATTCTCTTCTCTGTTTCAAATGTTGCTGATTTGTCTCCCATGCCTCTTCTGTCTAAAGGATTGGATGATTGCTAACTTGCTCTGCAGACTTAACATTTTCCTCTTGCTACTTAATTTCTTTAACGGACTTTTGGCAAAGTCTTTTTAAAATACCATGACTTGTATCAGCCTTCTGCAGTGCTACAGATTGTCTTGGGACCTGACCAGGAAAATATTTGCCACTTTTTCATGCCATTGCTTTAATTACTGGCAGTACTCACCGAATGCTATTGAAAAAAGGTATTCACTTTTCCGAATGCAGACTTGCTTAGCTATTGAGCCACCTAATTGCAGGTCTTGGATTTTCTGCCCATTTCTTCTCTTGGTCTTTGGCTTTCCTTTTGTTTAGGCTGTTTTTTCTTCACACAAGAAGTACACATTGCATTTCCAGCTCACATGCTTGCTCTGCTTTTGATTTTCCCTTTTGGCAATTTATTCCGAGTAGATTTAGTGGATGGAGTCTCAGAGGAGAATAAAAGCCAGTGTTTTGAGAACTAATGAAGTAATTATCTAAAGCATTATTTACAATGATTATTTAGAAGATAATGAGACCCTTTAATTATGTTTGTTCTGCATAGCTAGCCTTTCAATAATTCAGGGTATTGCTGTACAATTTCCTCTATATTCACTTTGTACATCGTTGTTTAGAAAAACGTCACAGCTGTCTGTAATGCACAAATATGGGCCCTCGTTCTGGGTATCATTTGTCACGTGAGAATCACCTGCTCACTTTGGTTGGAATAGGAGGCTTTTAGGTTCGGGCTTCTTCAATGTGATGGGGAACAAAATAAATTATGGGTGAAATAAAACTGAGCCTATTAAAGGCTGTTATGGCTTTATAGGAGCACTGCTATAGTATTAACATATATGCATTAGTCTACTAATGTTTCTGTTAGCATTGATCTTATTGGAGGTGAAGTTTGTCTCGCAGTTTATTTTCATTTTGGCAGCCATGATAATTTTATTTCAAATGTAAGTTTTGTTTTGTTTTGTTTTTTAAGAGCCTTACTCATTTGTGTGTAAGAAATTCAGAGCATCATTAGCTTTTTAGTAGCTAATAAAAATTTCACCAGTATTTTCATGCGCATCTGTGAACTTTCTGCTAAAATAGACAATTCTACTTAAGCACATCATTAGCAATGCCTAAATAGTATATAGTCCCTGAGGAGATGCAATCTTTTGTCACAGGCTAGACCTTCATTTGGTAACCACTGAAGCATTGCTTCACTGATTGCAGTGATGCTACTCCAGGTTACAATGGCTGGTGATGTAGTCCGTGATGATTAGAAATGGGTAAGAAGAACCTTAACCTCAGAGAGGGTCTGAAGGCTTGGAGTTTCTGTTCCAGTATAGCTGGCCATTTATTTAGAATCAAATCAACTCCTGTAGGAATCTTTCCACTGACTTCAAGAGATGCTGCAAAGGATGGTTGATCTCCTACCTACCCTCTGTTCCTTTGAGGCAAGTAGACAGCATGAGGAGGAGTATATTTTAATTTTACTGGAGTATATTTAAAATATTTAACACAGGACCATTCTAGAATATGGTAGAACTTAAAAAGGCTTATTAAGCAATACAGTCTTGGGTTTCACATGGTTGCATGAAATAAAATCTAAAAACAATGCATTTAAATAATGGGGAAGGCTACAAGTAATTATGAATAAAGAGATGGCTAAGTGAGCTTCTGAAATACCTGTACATGTACAAATGAGCTGCTTCAATCTAGTTTCTCTGCTGGACTTTTTGTCTGCTGAAGGAGGGACTTCTACAGCCTCCCTTACTGAAATTCATAGCAATGCTCCTGTTAGCTTCAAAGGTACTTGGTTCAGGTCTCCATGCAAAGTGCCTTTAAACCTGTGATTCCTGAGGTGAATAATTTGTGCATTAATTTATTGTGCCAGTAAGCACAATTCTAATTTAAATCTGCTAATTTTCCCCCAACATTTTCCTTCCGTTAACCACAGAAAGCACATTTTTTTGCCCTTCTGAAGTGTGTAATACGACAAGCACAGACTGCAGATGAATGCCAGTACGGGTATTCACACCAGCATTAAACAAGCTATACAGGCATTAGTGAACTTGCATCTTCAGTATGAATCTTTTAATTTGAATCCTGTAGACACCAGCTTTTCAGACCCAGCTGGACAACCCAGAGCACATTAAATAGAGAGCTCTGTGTGGCGCTCAGTAGGAGCAGTCACGATTCTGATTGCTTTCTCTCTTCAACTGAGGCGGGAAGCTTAGACTGAATTCCTCTGTACAAATGTTGCAAGAATGACTTCTCTTAATGTGGGTTTTAGCTGTTACTTAAATATAAGGGTCCTAACTGGACATATGTGGCTCAGTGGCTTGGTGCCTGACCCATGATTTTAGATAAGAGAAGTGATTTTTCTTTTGGAACTGCATCGCTGATCCTGTGCTGAATTGCTGGAAAGTAGAGCCATTTTTTTCCCCAGGAAAGAGACCTTGTTTCTTTCTTCTTTTTCAACTTTCAATTTTCCATGCACTTCCATTTTATTTTTGGATAAGTTTTCACAATAAAAGAGCAATGGTTTTCAAAACTCAATGGGTTTTATGTGTTTTGTGTGTAGTTTGCAGATAAACTTTCCTTTTAATCGCTTTTTGATGGATTTTTAAATAGTCTTTTGCAAAATGCTGTTGAAACTAAGCAGTCTATGAATTCACTGTAGTGAAAGCTAGATACTAGCTTCCTAGCACGCAAATGCATCTCCAGTGATTGGGAGCTGCATATTGCACTCTTCTCACTCTTGAGCTCTTTCTTAATCGAGGAGAAATGTCATGCTCTGTCTGTACAGAGATTTCTCCTGAAATCTGTTCTAGGCTTTTTCATCTCAAATTGGGTCACTGTGCCGGCAGTTCAGAACAAAACAGAAAGACAGGTGGAAAGCACCATCTATTTTTGAGGATAAAACTTGCAGCCATCAGACTACCCCATTCTGAAACCGTTTGAAGTATCAAGTGTATGTTTTTAGTAGAAATTTACCTTTATTTTTTAAATATGATTAAAGAAAACCCCAGAATATGTTGCTAGGTGTTGATGCACAGCATTTTGTTTCGCCTGATATGAATCTTTTAGATTGCTGGCCTAAGAAAATGTTACCTACCTCTGCCCCAATTCTGGGTGGGAGGAAAATGACTCCCTTTCTAAAACTCTACTGAAACTGTAACRTTCGCTCAGAGTATCTGTGACTATGCCTTTGGCTGGCACGCACTGCCTTGCCGTATGGACGTTATACTCAGCTGTTGTAAATAGCAAAGTAAGAACAATATATTATTACTGGATATAAACCACGGTTCCCAATGGGTGGAGAATCTCTGAGTGCTGACAGGAAGCTACTTGCTCTCCAAAAGGAAAGGCAAAGTGCTGCTGCTTTTAAGGAGTTTGTTAAAAGTACTAGCTTCCAAGGTTCAAAAGCACTTTGGCTGCTCATCTGCAATAAAACTCCTTGAAGGAAAAGGGAAACTGAGCCATGCTTATTTCTCCTGTGACTAAATACCTTGGTTGTCCTTTGAAAAGCCCTGGGAGGAGAAAGGGAAAGGCAGTTTCATTTACAGCCGTGTCAGAATACCCACCCAGCATCTCCAAAGCTTGAATTAAAGATGCAAGACAGGCCAAGAATGTTTTGGAAGGGAAGGAGGAAACAAAAGCATATAGAAAGGAAAGAAGAAATATTCAAGTAATATGTCTGTTACCTTGAAGCTGTAACTAGTGAAATGGTGCTGGCTGGCTTGGTGAAAAGTCAGAAGTCCTGTAAGCCAATTTAGGCTTCTCTCTAGAGAGTTTAAATGCTCTCAAGCCACTTTTCCCTCTATTACAGAAGAAGGCTATCAGTCGCATTCTGGATCATGGCTACTCTGTACTGGATTCCCCCAAGGCAAATCAATCATTTTCAGAAGCGGATAAGCCCTTGACTAAAGAACAGGAGGAAGACAAAGTGGTGAGTAACCATTTCCAATCCAGGACATGCCAGAATTTGYCTGAAAACTTGCCTGGGGTGGTTTTTTTTTGTGGTGGTTTTTTTTTTTGAGGTGTGGGGTTATAAGCAATTGTTTAAAATAAGCATATTTTTAAATCTTKCCGTTAATAGTTATAGAGGAACTATGTAAAGCCTTGTTAATAAAAAGATTTATATTGTAGGATATGCACCTAGTATGCAAAAAAAAAAATTAAAAAAAGAAAAATCCTACTATTTGGCAGWCAGCTTAGAAAGCGGAGATTTATTTTAAGCAGAAAATATGTGGATGATAAGCACAACCAGAATGCAGCTTTTTTGTGAGCTATAAGGTCATAACATTTACACACCTCCTTTGCTTACAAAGATGGGGTATTTTGGTTATGCTGTGGCTGTAATCATGATGCCAATTCTATCAAAGAAGAGCTTGTGAAACTTTTGCTAGCAGGTAAATTTTGGTGCCCTGGTAAGTCTGAAGTGAGATGTAGATCCAGTTTTTGAAAACCAAGCTCATAGTCGCGGAAGGCCATGGCTGCTTTTTCAATCTGTCCCTATTTCTTGCACTTCTGTTGAGGAAATATTGTTATATCCACAACAAATAATTCACATTAAGAATTGTAGTTTAGTATGTCTAAACTAGTCGTCTAGTCTAAACCCAGTCTAAACTATGTCTACACCCAGTAGTCCCCTGGATTTGCCACAAGGCATCATAGTAATGGTTTATACAAAATGATTGCCTGGTCTGTCTTCAACTATGTTACCCACGTGTGATATCACCATTCGTGGTGGACTGATGTTATTGTCCCYGCTGCATACATTTTTAGGCATTCATTGTTTAAATAATTGTAGCTCCTTTTCGTGTTCACCGCATAAAACAAGTCTCTGCTTCCTAAGCTGCCTACCAAGTGGTACATTTATTTTTAAATAAATTAATTTGCATGTGTAAAAGAGTACATTTAGTCTACTCCTACAATATAAAGCTATTTCTCACCACGTATTTACACAGCTTCTCAATAGTTACTGATGGCAAGATTTAAAAAAAAAAAAAAGTTCACCTAACATTAGGTTCAGAACCATTATAAGAACTATAGCAAGTTTCTACAAAAGGCTTTCAAAGTGCTTAGCAGAATAGTGTGTGATCAGCATTTCTGAAATGAAGTTGGATAGTTCTGAAATGAAGTTGGATAGTTGACAGCCTGTGTATGGATTTAGGAGGCTAATTTTAGGTTACAGTAATCTTGCCCTGTGCCTGAAGACTTGATCCACCCTGGAGAGTCACCCACTCTGTCTGCCAGGGCAAGCTGGGAGAAAAGCTCCGATGTTCTGCTCAGACCAAATGATGACAGCTGAGCACACTTGTGCTCACTTGACTTTGAAGCTATTTATAAGACTTTTGTCAGAGTTCCCATTTACACAGTTTCCCCTAGTGTATTTTTGGGTCTGATTTTCCTTCCAATATGAGGCAAACGAAACCATGGAACAAATCAGTCTTAGAAAGAAAACAGATAAAATCACAGGATGATAAAATTCAGCAAGTGTTGAAATGCATTTTTAATTACAGCTGATATATTTATTTTTTTTAATCCCTAGAAATAACAGAAATTACTGTAAACTTCAAGTGAGTTTGAAGAAAATAAAGGCAAAGTCTCTGTTTCCCTGTAATCCAACTGGATTCACATATCCATAGACAAGAGTCGTTTTTAGATGATATATTTGCTCTCTACGTTTTTTCTCATCTAAGTTAGTTCGTTGCTAAGCTATAGGCAAGCGTGTGCTGCGCAGAATGACTCATAGACTTGTAGGCCAGGATGCTTTTCTCGTGTTTCTATTGAGCATTCTTTTTATCCTACACAGATACAAATAAGTGCCCTCGTTGACTTCCCTATCATTTAGTAACAGGAAAGTAAATCTGAAATTATTTTAATTACATTAAAATATGTTTTCTGTGATTAAAGGGGAACTGCTTCATTACCATCTGTTATAACCTTAAAAGTTCTGCGCTTACATACTGATATACGCAGTGCCACAACACAATATAGTAACTTATAGAAGAAAAATAAAAACTGAACTGAATTGCTGTAAAATAGTGGTTATTTCAAGAAAAAAATGAATACGTATGTAATGTTCTTACTAAAATGAATTATTTTATTGCAGTTTGAGAGAAAGCTGACAGCTTTAGGAGGAGGCAGTGAGGTTTCACAGACCTTACTGGTTTGGAAATGAGAGCTCAGAAGGGAAAATGGYTTTCCTATTTCTTCCTCTACTCTTGGGAGGTGAGATAGGCTATAGGAACAGAAAGGGACAAAGGAGGTGTGAGCAAGCCCGGGAAATAGAAGGTCCCTTTGAGCACGCCTTCACTTTTGTTTTTGCTAGGGGTGGCGGTCTATGGCGTCAGTGCCAACTGCTGCTGCTGTGCAGACTGCTCCTGGTACCATTAGCGGTATCTCCCTTCTGCCCTCACCAGTCGCAATGAGCTGTGCCGACTTCAGCTGCACCTGGGGCCAGCTCAYGTTCCAGCCAAGAGCTCATTCCGTTTTATTTCTATTTTAATCTGGTTTTATTTTGCAGGTACAGTGGTGAACTAAAGAAAAGGTATTCATACTTGGCTGCTGTACCAGCCAGGATTATATAGATGATCTTACTCAGGGTCCAGCAATGACCATTTTAATTTTTTTTTTTAAATGTCTAATTCACATCAAAACACTTCGGATGATTATTTCAGATGTAATAAGTTTCTTTGCATATAGCCCCCTGTGCTCTTCCCTCTCGAGTACGTTTGCATTTGTTGTGTATATTTGCTACCCCTCCAGTTTCAGTGTCGTCTTTAGATGTGGTGGGTTCCCACCAGTGGAACGTCAGATGAAAACAGGAAAAATTCAGAGAATATGGGGGGAGGGGATATTGTTTTAATTTTTCGGAAAAGACTTCTGGATTCCTCCCAAGCATCCTGGCCTATAGCAGAAATCATCACAGCTAAAACAGCGACAGATGGTTGGTGTTTGTAGTACGAGCAGTTCTAATGACCACCTTTGGTTCGCAGACAGTGACTGCAGAACAGCTACATGTAAGGTTTCTTTTCAATTCCAAGCAGCTATCYGCTTTATTAGAACCAATTCACTTTTTCTTTCTATTTGGTTTGTTTTGTTGCTTTTTCCTCCTACCATCTTCTGCTGGTGGGTAATTAGATAATTTTGAGGGCTGATTAGAGRAAAGAATAAACCTTCTTTTCTGAATACATCTTCTTGCTTGGTATTRCAAGGTTCACCTTTTCTGAAATATGAAATCCACACCTTAAATGGTACAAAATGCCAAGTCATGCTGGCCAAAYAGAGACAGCCTGACTCACCATCAGCAGAGAAAGGATGAAAACAAGGGTAGTGGTGTTTGGAAAAACAGATCTCAGTCATTTTGTTTACCCTCTGGGAGCGGTCTTGGTTACCCAAGATTAAATGCTATGTAAAGTTAAGCATCAGCAAAGTAGCTGGTTTTTTATAGGCAGCACACAGTGAGGGACAACAGGAAACTCCATTATGAAATTTCCCTTAAACATCCACGAACAGAGGAAAGAGGGATCAACCTTACTAAAAGAAAGAGTACCGAACTACCTTGAACTGAGCAATGTGGTATGAGGCCAATTCCCTAGCTGCTTTATGTTGTTTATTTAGGTTTGTAAGTTCTAGGAGACAAGACTGTCTTACACTGAAGCAGTAGCATACTGTAAAATTGACATGTGATTTCAGCAATACCTTGAAATTTAAAAAAGAAATCAATGCTAAAATCTCTTAAGCACACTTAAAATAATACTACATACTTATTCTGTACCTTGTAATTCTGTGTTGGGTAATAGCAGAAGGACAAAGGTCCCTGTTTGTGCACTTCTTTATCCCACTTAATTCCAGGGATGTAGAAGAAAGTGCCCTCTTTTGACTGAGTAATCTGATGAAGCAGTGYCATTTACCATTTAACTACATGCTACTTATATCCCTGCGGTTTTACCCATCTTCCATATAAACCCAATATGAGATTCTTCCTGAGACTGATAAAAAGACAAAATGCCACGCAAAGAACAAATTGCTCCTAATAATAGTACTTACTTGGATTGCAGTGGTATCTAGTCTCCCATTCTGTAGCATTAGCACGGTTTACACCATGGTAAGCGCTGCACAGACACRGGACTAGTCACTGGGCTCTGCCACAGAGGTATTATGTCCTCTCGTGTTGACTGAATGCCACATCTAATTTGTTCCATTAGCCCTCTTGAGCTTCAAGTCTATACTTTGAAACTTGTGTTTTACCATGCAAGAACAAATTGATTTAAGACCAACAGAATCACTGAGACATTTTAGATGTGTTGTAATACATTTTAATGAGCTATTGATGAATTTTGTTCCACAGCCCAAGAAGGGCAACAAGAAAGCAAAACAAACATCTGAGAAGCCTCCACACTGCAGGTCTGAGGGCAGAAGCAAACAGAAAAGTAGCTCGATAGCTGTTAAGAAGAGCAAGGTGAGTGTTACATGGTGYAAAATCTTCCAGTGGCTTTACTGCCAATTGCTGAAACAGCTGTCACGGCATTGACACGATCAGAAGTGATTACACGTCGGGGGAAACGACCACCTGCACCCTCCCTGGCACCTGACGCACTGAGGTTTATGTCACTTTTTGCTTCCCTGATATAGAATCATAGAATCTTTTAGGTTGGAAAAGACCTTTAAGATCATCGAGTCCAACCATTAACCTACACTAAACCATGTCCCTAAGCACCACATCTACACGTCTTTTAAATACCCCCAGGGATGGTGACTCCACCACTTCCCTGGGCAGCCTGTTCCAATGAYTGACAACCCTTTCRGTGAAGAAATTTTTCCTAATGTCCAATCTAAACCTCCCCTGGCACAACTTGAGGCTGTATGTATGTTTTGGTTTTATGGTCCAGCACAAATTACTTTRCAGTTTTAGGACTTAGGCTATGAATGTTAACCAGTTACATGACTACATCACTATAATTTTTTTTTTGTTTTTTACTCTCCTAATTACAGTTATTTACTGCTTTCATTGTAAGATACCCAATTTAAAATATTGGTCAATTTGAAGTAATCCCCCAATAAAAAAATGACACCCTGATGTTAAATTCCTTTTGTCATAATTCCAGCATATTAGTTTGCACACGAGGCTTCTGAAAGCGGCGGGTCAACACCTTTCCAAAAAGCCCCGAGTCTGAGATTGGCATGGAGAAAGGAAGCGGTGAGGATAACCTGAGGACGCCCTCGTGAGCGAGGGCGAGCACCCTGTTTATCTACAAAGAAACTGCTTTTCCAATGACATTGGGGTGCATTACTGATAGGGAACTTTATCTGATGTTTACTCTGATCCATCTTTTCTATTCACTAATGGATTCGCTCTCCAGAGCTTTCAATGCTTCTCCCTTCAGCAGATAGAAACACCATAAAAATTGCTTTAAAAAAAATCAATAAACACTTAAGTGTTTGGCAACTCTCAGACTTTTTACTGTGTCATTTACACAACAGTTTAATGCTTAATAGAAGAAACTTGCCTGTTCAATATTCATGTGCAGATTTAGCAGATATAACATRCCACGGTTTGATTCAGTTTTTCTAGCTCTTTTCATTCATGAGAAAATTGTTTCAGAGCATGGAAATTACATTTGCTGAAGAGTAACACCTGATTTACTCGTTTGAGGTCAGTGTCAGGATCTATTTGTGAGAACCTKTCAGTATTCCAGTTTGGGGCAGTAAAGTTTTCATCATTCAAAATTTGGAGCCTTTTTGGCTTTAGAAATGAGAAGTCAGTTCAAGCTGACCCAGTCTGCACAGCTGTATCTCGTTTGTTACCTGCTGCTGCCTGCCTCACGGAGAGACTGGTTGCCGTGCTGGAGCTCCGCTTTGATACAGGAGGTGAAGAATGCTGACCACTTCAGCAGGGGTTATCCTCTGATGGTTAGGCTGTGGGACTATATTTTAAATGCATGCACTGGGTGCCCGTGCCCAGGCGCTGGGGGCTGCCGGGGCTCTGAGGGGAGGCCGGGGCCGCACACAGCCGGTTCCAGCCGGTTCCAGCACCCCAGCGCAGGGCACAGCTGGGCCCCGCAGCGAGGCTGGCGGTGCCTCTGGGAAAGCACATTTAAGAAAGGGCAAAACGCTGCACGGAGTGAGGAAAAAAGTGTGAGAAACAGCCCTGTGAGCACCCAGGGGGAGGGGGAGGRGGKGGGGGGGGGGGAGGAGGTGCGGCAGGTGCCGGGGCAGTCTCCCCTGCAGCCATGATGGGGGGGAGCCCGCGGGGGAGCAGATACCCGTGCTGCGGCCTGTGCCAGAGCAGATTTTTCCTGAAGGGGAAGGTAGAGCAGTTGGGAATGAAGGTTTGAAGTTGAGCCTGGAAAAGGCGGGGGGAGAAGGTGGTGGTTTAATTTTTGTCTTTCTTTCTCGCTACCCAAACCTATTTTAATTGGCAATAAATTAAATTAATCTTCCCCAAGTCGAGTCTGTTTTGCCTGTGATGGTAAATGGTAAGTGATTTCCCCGTCTTATCTCAACCCATGAGCTTTCTCATCTTATTTTCTCCCCCCAACCTGTTGAGCAGGGAGAGCAAAAGAGCAGCTGGGTGGGCATCTGGTAGCCAGCCAAGGTAAACACATCACACTGCAGTAGAAAGAATTAATATAAATGTTTGAACAATCCAACTTAAAATATTTTATTTGACAGCTATAGCAGTATTTCAGGTTGCTGTTAAAATATGAGTAACTGCTGATATGACTCGCTTGGGGACATATTTACATTTTTATAAAATACATATATCTTTCAGGTTGTTTAATATTTGAGAAATTATCTTTTCTTTTTTTCTTTTTCTTAAATATGTCATCCCACTGTTTCTGTAAACATTCAATTTCCTGAAGCTTTTTGGGAGATACTTTAAAACTGGGGTATCTCTGATCAAATTTTGATCCTGCTGAACTAATCCAAAGTTCATGGATTTTTGTTCGGTATCTTGCAAATGTAAATAATATTAAAAATCGAATATCCAACTTTTTATTGAGTATCCACCAAGTTTGGGTATGTTTGAATTAGTGATGTGTGTCTGGCAAAGTTATGTTTACAAGGTTCACATTAAGTGACCTGAAATCTGGACTTTGCACCTCTCTTTTATTTTTCACAGTTCCAATATCAAAAAAAAAAAAAAAAAAAAAAAAAAAAAAAAAAAAGAAAAAAAGAGAGAGAGAGAGAAAAAAAGAGGCCAGGCAAGATAGATGGTACAATAATGTTAGTAGATACTACCTCAGACAGATCTCATCTTAGACGTTTCCAATGGTTACTATTTCAAAATTAAGAGAATCCTGAGGGTTTTTTAATTATTTGAATATTAGTGTTTGCCATTTTACATGTAAAATATGCCTTGTAATGTTTACTGTAATTTAATGACTTTGATTACTCAGGCTTCTAAACCTCTTTATCGCACCAACATGCAATGGTGCCCCAGCTATGCCCTTGGAAGGTCTCTCTTGGTCCCCTGGAGGGAGTGGGCAGGGCTGGGGTTTTGGGTGAGCTTCATTGAGCTTTGGCACCGAGGAGGAGCCATGTCATGGGCTGGCTGAGCAAACACAGAGAAAGGGCCCTCCTCACTGTGAAACTGTAGTTCAGATCAGTTGAAAGTTTGATTTTGTTTTTTCACCTGTGATCAGTGTCTGGGCCTTTATCAAAATGTGGGTTTGAGAAATTGAGTGTGTTTGTTTCTCTAGCCCAAAGGGGGGGGGGGGGGGAAACAGGCAAAACTTGCATAAGGAAAATAAAAAAACATACGTATAGACTTTGGGGATTGCACATCACAGAATAATGAACTGAGAATCCAGTTGTCCTCTCTAAAATTAGGTGGGAAATACAAGAACAAAATTTAAGCAAAGTGATAACCAAAAGAATGTTTAACTCTGCTATAAGTAAAATCTGACACAATCTTAAATTATAATGTCAGTTTTCAACCACATTAATATTCTTAGCTGAATATGACACAAATTGGGGCAAGTTATTATTTCCGTATTAAAGCTACACCAAGCCGGTCTTACACATAGACTGTGTTGAAAAATTAGTAACTTGTTCAAATGATGTACTGGTTGTAAGTGGCAATACCGGGCTGGAAGTGGTATTCTTGCAAGTCTCCTGACTTAGTGCGAGCTTAATTGTAAAATGAAAGATCTTTAAATGGGTCTGCCTTTGTATATTTATTGTTGAGTGCATAGAATTAACATAGAGGACACTATGTTTTTTGAAAGGTTTTACTCAGTGATAATGGATTTTGAGAAAGGTGGCTAAATGTTACAAAAAATGGGATCTGGATAGCTGATGGGGGTACCAAACAGCTTAATTTCCCACACAGAATAATACTTTTTGTGCATTTTCCATATATAGAGATATCTAGACTATTTTGGTTAAAAAAAAGCCAGAAGAAAAAGATTCAGTGAAGGGAAATTTCTGTTACAATCATGCTGACTTCTAGGAATGCCTTTTGTTTTAGCAAAATGGCTCTGTATTCAGCAGCAGAACTTCTGTGAATGTCTGGAGGACTGTGAGGCTCCTACACTGAAGCACCTAGTATCTGTTTGTTTTAACAGTACAGATGGACCCTCCTAATCAAAACTAAATTTATTACATGACGCTGAGTATTATCTTGCCAAACCAATCTGTGTCACTCGGCTAGGTTCTCATGCTGTTGCTGAAGTGGTATGCTACCTTACTGCACAAGAGAGCCATTGGGACAAGTCAAGGAGTAAGGTAATTACTGGGTGTAAAGCAAGAAGACTTGGGACATAAAGAGTTGTGAACTGCCTAGTCTCGGAAGGGAGCTTCAGTTTCTTCCACCGCTCTCATGCAGTAGGTTTGACTGCGTAACAGCTGATTCCCAGTGAAGGGTGTGCAGCGTGGTCAGAGATGCCCTCTGGAATATGGCATCTCAGATGTAGCTGGAGCACGGCTTCCAAGTGAGGTGAATGTTCAGCGGCAAGGATAACTTCTTAATTAGCTGTGTGATAYAATGCTGAGTGAAGGACCAGAAGCAGTGGCTGAGCAGCAGCACTATGTTGCCATCAAGTGGTAAATACATTGATATCTATATAGTCAGAGTGATCATGGCTGGCTGGTATCCAGCAAATGAAGAAAAAAAAATATATGAAAAGAAATTGTCTGTGTTTCATTTCTTTGTGTTATTCCTATCCCTTTGCTGGCGATTGATCAAGTGAGATTGTCTCTTGCTCACTTACTGTTTGAATGAAATATCTGAAGAAGAAAAATTCCAAATAATGCACTTATGGTATGACTTTTGAAAGAATTTGAATTATGCTTTTTCCCTCAGACACAGCTTTAGCAAAAATGACATGAAAAAATGTATTTTCTCTTTACCAGGATGTCAGCCGTTCAACTTCATTGACATTGTCATCCAATAACACTGCTGTCATCACAAAAACAATTACTGGAACACTTCCTTTAAAGCAGAAAACGCAGTTTGTCAATGTTAAGGCCCAGCATCTGCAAAATATCAACAAACAATCCAAAAATGTAAAAGATCTGGAGATCCAATTGCTGCAAGTGGAGTGCAAAGAACTCAAAAATCAGCTAGGATGCCTGAGGGTAGGTAAAAATCCACTTCTGTTCTTAATATCTAAGTGTGCCGGTAAACAGTTACATTGAAAATAGTTTACTCATAGAGGTGTTAAAACCAAGTAGAAAAAAAAATGTTGTTCCACTCAGTTCTCATCCGAACAGCTTATTAATATTAAATATTTTGTAAATTATCATGTCTAGAAAAGAGTTTGGGTCTGAATTCACAATACTCCTGGTTTAGCTTCAAGTTAAGACTTTCACTAAGGTTATAAACTTATACTTTGGATTACTGGGTGGCATTCCTATGCTTTTTAATTACTAGCATCAAACTCTTCTCAGCGTTGTCTTCTACTAATTTYGTGCCCTACCATCAGCATCTCTGAGCCCTTTGTTACAGCAACATATCATGTAACAGGAACTTCTTCCAGTTCTCAGATTGGAATTGCCCATGTTGTTTTCTACCTCAACCTAACCTGACTTGATTAATAGCCAGAGGAACTTTACTAAGCGTGAAGTATTAGGGTAGCTGAAGTGTAGGACATTGTGCTGCTGATGCTATGAAGAGACATCTGGCTTCTTAGGTGGCAGAGGATTATTAAATTAAGCACAAAAAGTCACATGCATAAATACAGATACATGGCTATAGCAGATGTTCTTGTTTAGCTAGAGATTCAGCTATGACAAATCATATGTTACTATCACCATATATTTGAGAAAACAGAAATTGAAAATTTCCTGTCATGCAGGAAGGACTGATGGGGCAGAAGCCAGGCGACACAGAGGAGCTACTGAAACAATCTCAGAAAGAGCTGTTGTGGCTTCAGAGACAGCTGTCCTTCATCTCCACAGGAGGCCCTGTGTGTGTTTTGGCAGCTAGCAAGGTGAGCTCCTTTGTTATTTTTTCAGTCTACCTCACTGTACAAAGTGGAATTAAGAAGGGAAGGGTTTATCATCATTTTGGCTTGTTTTATTGAAAYAACGCACTGCAAGATTTATTTTTCGTACTAAGAGGAAGAGGAGGTATTTTAAATAATTGTTTCATGTAATTCAGAAAGACCGGAAAGAACATGAAGTTCATTATGGCCTGTGAAAGGTTACATAGTTAAAATGGCATTTCATAGAGCCCTATTGCATACGGAAAGATGTCTTATGTTTTATCTCTTTTTCTAAAGAAAACTGGGTATCAGAAGGTAGGATCATTATATTGGCATTGTTATTCTGGGGGGATTTCTTGGCTTGGCGTACAGAACTGTAATTCCCTTTCTTCTCTCAGCAGCACTGTTATATATGCCTATAAGAGCATAGCTGCATCCAGCCCTGAATGGGCAAAAATTACTATCAAGATATATCATATTTGATGCTGATATTTGGCCATATAAACTACAGAATTAATAATAAACTGTTTATGTTAACAACATCCTAACATCTTACAGTTCCAGCAAAATGTGAGTTCTCATCTGCTGTGGCATAACAAGTTGAATATGTCAAGTTTTGATTCGAGTTTCTAAACATTTACTTGAGATAAAGAATATATTTTAAAATCTTCATAGGAGTAAATCTGTGCTGATAGTTGCTATTTTTATTTCAGAGTGACTTAATTCAATTTATTAATATAATTTTTCATATTTTTAAAACAAGATTTCAATAAATTRATTATAATTTACATATTTTATACATATATATATCCATACACACCCATTTTAAATCCACCTATGAAAAGGAATGAGAAGAGTTGGTTTCGTTCAGTGTAATGCACTAATAATGCCATTTTACAGTGATCTGACTTATTTCCAAGTATGAAGTTAGCTTAGCAAATTTTTGTTTTGCTTGTACAAATGCACATAAAGCAATAGATACGTTCATCTAGTATCCAGCCTAGACAAGGCAGATTTCCAAAATGTGCCACCTGGAATCTTCTGGTATCACTTTGTGTCATATGCTGCAGCTCTGTATTTGTTGCTGAGGCACAGTATGATAAGTGCTGATATAGTCATAGTCAGAAGGAACGTTTGGATTTAAAGCTTGTATGTAGCTCAACTGAGAAAAAAAATCATCTAACTTGCCAAAATTAGACTTTTTTTTAAAAAAATGAAAACAATTTATGCCACAAACTGGTTATAAAAGTAGGAGTGTACTTGCCTGATGATCAAAGCCATAATCTAATCTGGGAAGGAACATATGATCCTGAGTACGAACAGTTTTTCTCTCTGAAAATACCAGAGTTTTCTTGTTCCCGCTACAGTCGTGAGTAATCTCAGGGAAGGTCATTTGTGGCTGAGATTTGCACAAAAAAGTGGTATTGGATACCTTCTTTTTAGATGGTGGACTTTCCATTTAGAAAACTCTGGTCTTTCTAGAATGTGCCAAGGTAGACCTTCAGGGAAGAAAGCACTCATTGTCTATAACCCTTTTCCTCTTTTTCTTTTTTTTTTTTTTTCTTTTCAATATCACAGACCCAAGGATCAGATTTTTAGCTGTTTCATTCGTATAATGAGGACAGGTTTTTCAGAAGCGATCGGTTACTTTAAAGATCACACTGTGATACTCTGCACCATACTTCTAAACCTCTGAAGAGAAATGCTTTTCATCCAAGTGGGAGTGGTGGTACTCAGTGTTGCTAGAAGCTTTGTGGGTAACGATCTTAATAAGGCACTCAAACAGATTGATGCTTGGGAACTGGAATATCCAGAAATATAGGCAATGCCATTTTGGAAGGATTCCTTAGCTGGTTAGTAAACATCATGGTTCAAGGTTCAAATTTATCATTGGCTGGAAATCCAGATAAGACAAAACTTGAGAAAGAGATCATCTGATGAGTCGTTTTTCCATGGCTCTTAATACCTTCCAGTGAAGCATCTGATGCTGACAGTTCCTGGAGATCAGGGTACTCTCCATGCATTTCAACTTCATAAAGAAGTATTAGGCTTTGGGGGAAATCTGGCTCCTTTTGTCAATGCCAAACTTTTCTGAAAATTCTCCTCCTCTTCCTCATTATGCCTGTTAGTAAAACTGTGGGGGGAAGACTGATATTTGAAAAGGAACTATAAATTCATATAGCCTGTTTCAGTTGCATGGACACAATTTTGGGGATAAAGGGGAGACATTATGAAATGGAGAGATGTATTTTTGCAGATACTTTAACAGAAATCAATAAAATAGTGCCTTGAGAGTGCAATATTTCCTTCCCCTGTTTAATACTGAAAGGAAAATACAGGAGTTCCGCTCAACATAACTTCGTATGTTTTCTTGACAATTTAACCTTCATCAGCCTTGAGAATTCAGTTACGTTATAGTGAATGAACTCCCAAAGTGGTCAGATTCTGTGAGTCAGATCACCTCTGCCGGGGGGAAAAAAAGAAAAAAGAAAAAAAGGGGGGGGGAAGATTAAAGCTAGATTTTTTTTAAAAAGGATTTATTTAAAATTTTTCCCTGTATCACCTTACAGTGTCTCCCTCTAGTTGCTGGGGAGATGGTCATTCCATACTCAGAAGTTTTGTGTGAATATATTGCATACAGTTTTCTTGAGAAGAGGAAAGACAGAATGGTTAGGATGCTCCAGGTAATCTGTCTTAATACCCTTCTGCATTTGAGTTTCTAAGCCTTCCATTGGGCAGGCTTGGGAGTGAAAAAAAAAATCGCAGCTCACACTTACAGTTCATTGGTTCGTGCCAGTAGGCCACAGATGACCTACTGAGAAGATCCTGTGATAGCATTACTTGGAGGTAAAATAAAATCTCCCAACACCCGCCTCCCCCCCTGCCCCCCTCACTGATACACCCCCTTGCTGTGATCCCACTTGCTGCTTGTCAGCTCCTGTCTGTGCTCCCTGCTGCTGTGTCGGGGTTAATACTGTGTGAAAGGGAAACTGGCAAATAGGGAAAGCCATCTTTGCGTGCGTATGTGTGTGCAGGCACTGCTGTTTCATAGGCTCTGGCAGCTGCTGCATGGCCGATGATGCTTGCTCTCTCTTTTTCACCCTGCCTCCCTGCAGACAGCTAATGAATCATTTCTAGCCTGAATACTAGCAGTGCAAACACACCGATGCTGCTGCTGCCGACGCTGCCGCCTTTCTCTACAAGGTTGTAATTTGACACAGTAGACTGCAGTTCTCTCTCTCGGCAATGATCTTGCTGAACATCGGAAGCACTTGATTTGAAGGTACGCTGAGATTTCACCCTTTCTAAAAATAGCTATTTCTGTTAAATGCTTTATGGGCCAAATGAGGGTGGGAGGGCTGAAGATTTGTAGGTGTGTGTGGGGGAGAATCCTCTTTTTAGTTAGCAGTAATGCAGCAGTAACTCTTGTTGGAGGCAGACAAACTTTATTATTCTGCTGTAATTTGATGATGCCCTTCACTGGATCTTTTCTTGTAGGTGCTGCTTAGAATAATAAAATGTGTTAGAATCGTGCACAAGCACTAGGTAAAGGGATTAAACTCTTGCTAGATTATTCCATTCTCCCTCCTATTGATGTTTAATCTGATGTCATTTTCCAGTCACTTTTAAGGTTTCCAATAAAATAAATACTATATTGACAGGTTTGACGGTGCCATGTTTCTTTTCTGTGTTAGTGTCTGTGGGCAAAGTTAGTAATTATACTGGCTAGCAGCTCCCCTCCTCCCCCCAAGCCCGGTACATATTCACAGTATCTGTTTGCTTTGCAGATGTATATTGTCGTGTCATGGCAAAGTCATCAGTGTGAATACTCTTCCATACAGATATTGTTAATGAAATTATATGTGGTATTTGTCTGGCATCTAATACTAAATTAGACCAATTGCAAGTAAATATCTCATCCTTTTTTGGTAGAAGGGAGAGATCTTCTGCATCTATCTATCTATCTATCTATCTATCTATCTATATATATAGACGCACTATACATAACAGTATTTGTGGGAAGTATGTTATGTATACGAGTATGTAGAACAGAATAGTAACATTTTATTATATATGCATATAAATACTAGTTAATTAGTTAGCACGAACCAGTATGCTGTGCTCAGTATTATAGGGGATACTGCAGGTTTTTTTATTAACCTCTTTTCAAAATTGGCTATTGCCTATAGCRTTGGGCAGAGAAGGTGTGCCTTTCTAAGAGTGATGTGATGGTCRACATTACAGTTGTACGTGGTCTTAGTACAATTTTAACTGAGGAAAATGTAAGTGTATATGAAGGCTTTGGTTTTTCTTTTTAAGCTACTGCTGTCTGTTAGTTTAGTGGTAAAGCACTGTCTGGGCTTTTTTGTCCAGTGCAGGTMGTGATGCAGAGTATATATATATAAAATAACTCAGCAGAACAACTTGTTAATGAGTCTTGTCACTGCATCTAGTAAATACAGAGTCTGCTCCTTAAGTGATTGGATGTATTTTGAAGCAGTACCTAAAATCAAAGCCATTGATCTTAAGAATTGCACCAAGTATGCTGAGACAGGGAAAGAATGACTATGATTGCCATTATCAAAATACAAATAGGGACTATTGCTTAGCAAGATAGAAGAGCTGCCTTAGGAAAACAGCGTGAAATATTAAAACACAGACCAAGCGGTACAGTGGAAATTAAAGTATCTCCGTAAAKTCAATATAATAAAAAATAGAAGTGTACATGAACTGATATGAAAGTTATTGTAGTCACTTTATATTTCAGCTTTTTTGATCAGGARGTGTTACATTTTTATTAGAGGAGGGCTTTCAAGTCTACCCAGCTGGCAAATGAGGAAGGCAATTCAGATCAAATCTTACAGATGTCAGCCAGGATTCACCACTGTAGACACCCTTTGAAATACATATGCATTACTTCTAGTACCTTAAAGGAAGGTGTTGGATCTTTTTTAGGTGACTCTGTTATTTTTGTTAAACAGATCTGGTGGTCCTGAACAGTGGCTTTGTGCATACTACTTTCTTTTTAATAGGAAAAAGACCTACTCTAAATGAAACTAGTGAAGTGGTCATGCTGCCTGCAGACTRAAGAGCAACCCTGATTTTTCATAGCTGTATATCTGAATGGGTTCCAGCCTGCTAACATGCAGCATGACTGTAGACTAGAGGCAGTGAACAGAGGTGCAGTGCTATTACATACAACTTTATATATTTCGGTGTACCTGGAGTACCTTTTCCAGAAATTTAATATGTTGAATTTTCTAGAATTCTAACCAAATTGCATCTTTAAAATGGTACATGGTTTTTATGGGTAGGAAAAGTGAGRTGGAACAAAATATGGGACAGTGCAGTGCCACGGATCTCTGTGTGAAAATGATCTGAATAGCTGATACATGCTACTCTAGTTAACTGACAATTACAAGCTCAGAAATCTTAAGCATCTCTATATGTGGCCAATCTCGTACTGATACAAGCTAGGTATGTACTTTTGCATATATACAAAATATGTATCTCTTTGATTGTCAGCTCATTCTATTTTAGATATGTGCATACTCATTGTAGTTTATATTGGTGTGTGATATTGAGTATGAAATGAATGTATAAGCACAACAGTGTTCGTTCTGGTAATAGCTTATTACAAAATTCCAAGCCTGGATTGCCAGAGTAGAAATAAGATGCCTGCGATCACTGGATAATTAGTATYCTCTGGTATAAGGGGTTTTCCTTTATGTGTGTCAAATGCTCCACCACATATCAAAATTAAATGTCCAAAATCACGCTGACTTTTTTCTGAAATAAGAAACTAGCTGGTCATGCATCACTGTCCTGTCCTTTCAATATTTATGTTGAATGAAGTATGGTTTGAGAGTCAAGGCTGTTTTTCATTTAATTGAAATTGTTATAGGCCCTTGTTGCTACTACAAAATATGTCAGAGTAGCTGACTTGATGTTCTAAGCTGACTGTCCACCACCGATGAGAATTGTTATGAAGCATTGCTGACAGTAGGATTTACTCATTGCCATTAGAATTGAAAAATGTATACCAATATCATGATTAAAAATAGAATTGGAATGTAGCCACAGTGCCGGAAAAATGCAGCTTCTTCAAAGCAATGTGTCATGAAACCAGTTTCTGTTCACCAGTGAAAAAGAGGGCTTTTGTCARGCTTATTTGCACAGAGTGGGCTCTTGGGAAATGGCAGTGATAACATTACCCTGGGAGAACAGTTAATGATTTTCTGGAGCAGCTGGTTGACACTGAAGTTTGAGTGTGGTCATTGAGGGTTTCTTCGCTAACTGTAACCATCCTGTTAAATAACATGTTGGAGTAATGTTCATTTTGTAAAGTGTGATTGTAAAGCCACCTGTGGTTGGCATTTTGGTGAGGAAATTAGAGTGGCTTACAGACTTGTGGCTCAACACTTTGACTTGTGCCTGTGATGTGGCAGTTGATAAGGAAATCAGAGTGTGACTTCCAGCTCTACCACAGATTCTGTGAAGGGCCCTGGGCAAAGCACTTAGTATCTCTTGGGCTCTGTTCTCTTTCTGTAAATGGGAATAATAACGAACCATTTCCACTACATTCTATTTATTTTATCTGCTTAGAAAATGAGATCTTCAGACCAAAGACTGTTTTCTCCATCAGGATGCTAAATCCCAATGGAGGCTTCTAGATGCTGCTTATAAACCATTTGACAGTCTGCATTGTATGTTGTTGATCTATAGAAAAATATTTCCGAGTGCCAGAAGAATCTGAATTGATTCTGAGCTTTTTGGAATAATATTTGATTTGCTAAACTTTCTATTGTGCTCATGGGTATGTTCAGTTTGGAGTGAAGAGCCTAATTTCCCTGATGGTGGCAGCGATTTGGTAGAAATATTTACAGTGCAAAAGTCAGGACAGAGGAAGTGGGACTGTGGGTCCGATTTCTTAAATTTTTTTTAATTGTCATAAAGTTTTATATTTTCTGTGTTACAAACAGTGTAATACTTGGTTTCTAAGGCAATATTACTATGCCAAATGTTTGATGTTGATTAACAAGCAGCAGCGGTGCACGATATTACGATGAGGAATCAAGGGAAGGCATTGCAAATATAATAGCATGGCACAGTCTCTCTTCTTTGTTCTCATCTAATGACAATTAGAAACTATCTTCCATTTTTTCTTTAAAGATCATCCTGTAGCAAGCTCTTCAGTGTGCTACTTTCCTTAAGGTCTGATCTGAGCACAGTGGGCTGATGGGCAGTCAGCATATGAATCCCTTTCCTTCCACGCTCCACCTCCACTGGGACTAGACTGATTTTTTATTTTTTTTTTTTGCTGAGGAGCATAAATAATTCTTATAGGCAGCTTCAATTAAGTTTTTACACTGGATGTGTGGGGGAAAAATGACAATAATACCCCTTCTTGCCAATTTAGGAAGGAAAATAAGGCCTTTTTGAACCAGGTTAATTTGTTTAGGGTTGGTTTAGAAAAATCCTAAATTGAGATTAAATTCCTCCAGGATCAGGAATTTATTCTGTGGCTTCATCATTGCAGCTCCTGCTGAATATTTCTATACCTCCTTTTTGTATAGTTGAAAAATGTTATTTGTTACTTCTGTATGGAATATCATGGTGCCTTTTCACTGACATGGAAAGTGCATCTTTAGTAAGCATTGTCCAACTCGCTTAAAAATATTCTCCGATGTTAATCAGCAGGGACTTTATAGATCTGTGCTAGTTTACACCAGGAGGGATAGCTCAGCACCGTACCTCTGGGAGGGAGAGTGCTAATGGGCTAAACTCCTACTGAAGAAGGATAGAGTTGATGGTGCTTAGAATTCAGCTGGATGAAGCACACAGTTGTGACTATAGCAAGCAACATGAGGTTGATTCTGTCCCCTGATTACTGCATTTTCCCTTTTCTGTGACAGTCACAGTTTTACCTACTTGTTAAATCCTCATTTTTGTTCTCCCCACTTCCCTGCCCCCAATTCTGCATACAGTTTAGAACGTTAAGAATATTCTCTGTCAATTCCAGGAGTGTATTTCTTCCTTTCTCTCTTGTTTACTGCTTGCTAATTAAATTTTGTAGGTGGCAGTTTGAAATCTTAGTGGGACGTGTCATGTGACTGCTAATGCTCTGCAGATCTCTATTACATAACCTTTAAGTAGTTTGGGAAAATGTGCTTGTGTCATACTGGGCCTGACATAAGGCTCTGTCTGAAGCCAACAGTCTGATCGGGTTTTTTATGTACAATGACTGTAGAAATCTTGTGGATGGTTTGTTCTGGCACAAGATTTGTGCCCTCAGTTGTCAGGCCAGTTGTCTTATTTCCCTGAAACGCTTTGCAGTCTGCACTGTCTGCCTTTCCTGCAGGGTAGAAGAGGGGGGGAGGGGTTGGATTTAAACACTCTGACATGCCAGGTAATGATCAAATTAATATTAAATGCAGTATGCTAGGATCCCTTCGGTTTTCCTGATAGGTTTGTTCATTTGAGTTTTCAAGTGACCAGAGTACAGAACAAACATAGAAAACCTCTCAGTCTGTCCCCCCACCCCTTTGCCTCCTATGGATCATAACTGGGCTCTGGTGCATTATGGAAAACAAAAACATAAATCAATACAGAATTAAAAAATGCTGTGTAGGGATGATCAATTTTTAATGCATGGTAATTCATTAGGTTGCTATTTTGCAAAAGAAGTACTTTTATAAATGACAGCAATGTATCCACTCATAGAATAATAGCTCCTCTCGCTTTTTCTGAACCAGCACCATCTTTTGGTCCTCCTTCACATACAGTTTCACATTTTTGTTGCCTAAAACATACTTAATACGCTATCCAATGCAGCTTAAGCACTCCATTGTTGATGGACCAGCTCTGTGCCCTGAAGAAAGTAAGTCTCATTTTGGTTTCCTGGCTAGGATATGGGCCTTGGAGGCTGGGTCTTGTTTGGCTCTCACATTTGACATGCTGTGTGTTCTCAAGGAAATCACAGGAGATCTTTCTGCCTCAGTTTCTTTATCTGCTGGGAAGGCTCAGTGGCAATGAGCTTCTGTAGCCTTGCAACAAAAGTTGGAGTTATGAACTAGGAACAACTAGATGAAATTTTGGGTGGTGTGTTTGTTTGGTTTTTTTTAAATGAAGTAATATTTTCAAGTTTATAATTTCTTATTGAAATCTGTGATTGTGTGAACCTGCATTTTGTTCTAGAGTAGCCTTTAGTTTGTAATAGCAATTTTCAGTAAAAGCTCTTTACAAAGTGCTTAAGAATGATGGTTGATACTATTGTATCCATTTTGCAGATGAGAAATTTTCAATGTGCTTCAGGTTTATTTGCCCAAGATCATTCAGCAGGGTCAATGCAAATCTATGGATATTGTTTGCATAGTCCTGTCCAACATGTTGTCCATTGTATTGCTTCTCCTAATTAAATGTTGTATAAGAAGGGAGGAGGGGGAAATATTGATTTTCTAAAAACAGGCTTTCTTTTGTTTCACTCTGAATTAACTGACTGTTTGCCTATGTGCTACTCATAGTGAAAAGTTTGTGAGTGTATTAATTTTTTTTTAAAAAATTACTACTATCATAAATCACAGTGGCTATAGTCAGTTTGTCTGTTCTCCTAATGGCTGCCTGCTTAACTACTGGGTGTACTGAAACTACAAATGTTTCATTGCTGGAAGGGATCTCTGTTGCTCAGCAATCTTAAATCACCTATACAAATGTATATACTATAATTTCTCTGTGATTCGGTAGCTTAGGCTTATTTTAAGATTAAGTGGTTACAGTTAACGCTGCTGGGTTATCATGGTTGTTGGCTGCTGGATGAATTAGGATGACAACAAAGCAAACTGTAAAGCAGTTTTGTGTTTGTATGGTAGGGCAGATGGGTACACCTAATGCTTTTGTGTTTTAAAGGAAACCTGTCATTAAGGCATTTGTTTCTCTTAATGACGTGCATAGATGAGCTCTTCAGGATCTGGACTTCTTCCAGGTAATATGTGCTTTACAGTCATAGAGTGAGAAGAGAGCTGTCACCCTGGCAAGCTCCATCCTGAATTGTTTCATGATGCAACAAGTGGCTGACCCGAACAAATGAAGGTGTGAAACGTGAAGACTTACAATAGAAGATGATTTTTTTCTTGCACTGTCAGCAATAACCCAATGTCTCTCGTATCTGGACTGTCTGTGCTCTGTGGTACCTTGCCAGTGATGAGTGTTAGGGAGCAGCAGCTGTGACGATCTTTTCCTGAGGATTCCTACCAGGGAGGAAATAGGAGCATGGATTTTATAAACTTTAGAGTAACATCCTGTATAAACACTGTTGATGAGGGAGAGGGGATTTGGAAGGAAGGGTGGATCCTTCATATCATACCAACTGTCATAGCTCTGATGGCTCAAATGGACTTAAGCTTACTTCCTACAATGATGGTAGCTCAACGCTTTTTTTTTTTATAGTTCCAAAAGGTGAAGTATCTCATGCAGCCAGAGTAAAGTAACCCTGCCCATTGACTTCTTTGTAGATACTGATACCAGCTGTTAGATGCAAATGAGAGTTTTGCCAGCTTTGATATTGATAGGTACTAATTACCATAAACCGTAAACCGTATGCTTAGCTTGCAACCTTTCCAGCTTTCCTTTTGAAAAATTTCTATTTAATTTCAGTAAATACTGTTAAAAGGAAATGAACTATGAAGAGCTCCAAGCTGCTGATATTTCTATGATCTAATGATAGAAGGTTTGTAAATACATAATTTTTTCTTGATATATGGATCATGGAAATTGTCTTAAAATAAGACAGAACAATTTATAAAACAGAACAAGACAGGAAGAAAAGCTGTCTATGATGATAAGAGCTAAAAGAATCAAATAGTGAATGAGGTCATTGTACTGCTGACACCAATGGTGTAACACACTCGTGTCTACAAGGCTCAGGTGGTTTTACTGGTTCTTTGTGAAAATCTGGTGTGAGCACAGAGCAGTAAACATTACTGTAAACATATTATTTGTGTACTGTAAATAAATAAATACTCACATGTCATTAAACATAACTGTCAATGTTGATGCAACAAGTGTGTGACGCTGAAAGTGACACTGAACAACTGAAGCATTTCCGATTTCTGATCTGCAGGAAGAGCTGCTGGCCAGGTCCTGAGTATCAGCCTCACTGAATGAGGCACTGAACACTTCTCAAAGAACTGTCAGTCCAAATATCCAGTTGGACACAGCAGAGTGATGCAGAATTTGAGGGAGCACATAGGAGAAGCCTCCTTCTCCTTCCCCTCACCCCACTTTTTAGCCACTTTCTGATGTGTCGTCTTTCCCCTCTCTCCCCATATTCTGGTTTGTGTAACTAAGATTTAGTCTGTTAGGTAAAAAGTTACCAGCACATTTAGACAAACAATGTTGTTGATTTTTAATACCATTTTATTTAATGGCATTTAAGAGACTGTGCTGCTATTGAGAAGGGTATTTTCTCAGCTCTGATTTCCTGTAACTAAGTAACAGGAAATTTTCCCTAACATGACTGAATTATATACTGTAATGTGTGGATGGAACTGGACTGTAGTTGAATTGGAGGGGCTGTTAAGCCCTGTGTGCTTTGGTGTTTTGTTATCATATATTATTCCAGGCCCTGTAGGAGACTAGAGATTATACTACAGAAATTTACTATGGTTTTCATGTGCCTTATTCTGAAGCATCTGATACCCAATTTTGCCTGGACTGCATGGGTCAGGAATCTGATCTAGTATGGCCATTTTTATCCCTTTTCCTTACAATCCCAAAGAATGACTTTTAGAAAAGAATCTTGATGTACGTTACTATCTGAACAGGGTTTGTGGATTTTTTAAAAAATGGGAGAAATAATTATTTAGCCACAATAAGGGAAAACCAACTTACTTTCAGGAGCTGGAGGTAGTCGGTTTGGGGTTCTGGAGAGGTTATAATGCCATGGTTAGTTTTTAGTCTCCTCACCTACAAGAAATGACTGTTTGAAAGATTAAAATCTCATGCAACCCCTTAGGAGACATTATTCATAATATATGCATTTTATTCTGCAAAGAAGAGAGGGCTTCTGTGCACAAGGAAAGGTGTCTGGAGCAAAGCATACACTTGCGCTGGTGTTTGAACCAGCTTTGTTTGCCTGCTTTGTAGCTCTGTGTACTAGTTCTTTGTAGAAGTTAGATCAGATGCTGTAGGATTTCCCAGGCAATTGAATGAGGAAGGAAGAAGTGGAGAGGCTTAAAGAAAAAAAATACAGAGAGACGGCAGAGTGGAAAATGAAGGAAGTGAGGTAAATAAGAAATCTTGATGATAAACCTACAGAATTAAAAGGCAACATCCATTTATTTTCCATATGTATGAAGAGGTTCTCCTGGTGTCTGTCCAGACTTGCATATTACAATGGTTTCATATACGTGATAGCTTGGTCGATTTAATACCAAGTTCAAAAATGCTCTTTATTAAATACTGATGAATGACAGTATCCTCCTTAATTTCTTGTCATTGGTCCTGTCTTTGTCATCAGTAATATACTACAATTTAGTTTTTTGTAAGCTTATCATTTGTGGACTACTGCCCCTTCAAAACTAAAATTCACAAGTAAGCAAAATGGGACCGTCGACATCAAATCTGCCTTGAGGACAAAAATGATGTTTTGTTTGTGGTGTGGAATAATTGCCAAGAGGACAGAATTTTCATAGCAATCATGACTCTTTCTCAGAAAAATACAGATTTGAGGCATGTAGCACTATGTAATTTGTTTCTATTATCTGCAACATTCATTAAAAGCGTAATTGCTGGCATTAATTAGGAAGAATAATGCGTGCCCATGAGCTGCAGTGCTTTTAAAGGTCCATGTTGTTCCTATTGTCGGAATTTCTTAATTGATAGGAATAACTTCAGGGCTGAAAAAGTTTTTTCATAATGGGTTGGTGCAGTATATCTTTTTCAGATAAGTGCTAGATCTTTTCTCATGTGCATGAATCCCACTGTTGTAATCCAGTACAAGTGTGCACGGGAAGAAATACATTTGGATTTTTATAGTCCCATCAAACCTACTTTATGGAAGAAGGCATGTGGAGTCCCACAGGAACATTTACCTATCACTATCCATCATTATTGGATTGGTAATAGACTGCTATTACATAAATAATACAAACATCAGGTAAATACTTCAGGGGAATTATCACAACATCCTATTCTGTGTTGCATGTCTCTTAAAATTACCATACACATTCAAAAGGGAAGGAGAGAAATGTAAGAAACGAGACATGTTATTTCTATCATGAATAATTGAAACAATTTACATATACTGTGAAATACTTAAAATGTATTTTAAAGCTCTACCTTTTTGTGTCAGTGTAGGGTTTATGTTCAAGAAAGGTGAACCGAAACAAGCAAAAAGAAAGGGCCATGTGAATAAACCAGGATTTGGACAGCTTATGCTATGAAAGAACACTAAAAGAGCTTATTCTTTATGTTCTAATAGTGACAAAACAACTAGGTAATAGTCTGATTTCATCACTAATTCTGCCTCTTACAATTTTTAAAGTTAAGCATATACTTAGCACTTAGTGCTCCAATTCAAACACTGCAAGATTGTCAAGATGATGGAAGTGTTCAAAATTGTTATAAAGCTGTTCGCTTTTATTGTAATTTGTCAGTAGCATCTATCTGTCTAAGGTTTAATCTAGCTTCTGTTTTCACCTTATCTAAGTGCTTCATGGACTTGTTCACTGTCTGAATTCAGTAATTCTCAATGAACCCTTTCTTCAAAGTGCTACATGAATGTTATTTATGTAAGAAAAACCCTTTTACTTTTGCAATCTTTACATGGTTCCTGTGGTATTTTTCTCAGTGTAAGTGACTGAATATTTTAAAATGCAAAGTTCCTAACTAAACGATATCTCTGCTCTGGAAGCCCTAGGTTTCTCCTAATCTCTCGCTGCCATAATATTTGCTGTACTGTGAATAGTTCTGCTGTTCATTTTTAGGGTTTTCCCAAAGGTGTTCCTGGGAAAAGGCAGATTCTTATTTCAAATTGTTATTCCTGTGCGGTCAAATATATTGGGTTATTATTGATACTGTCTCAAGAATACCTGCTCAGGGTTTATGCCAAATGAAAGCCAATCATGAAGATGGGGAGGGAAAAGTATCCAGGGAAATTTAACACCTTAATAGCAAACCCAGAGGGGAACATCTGTTATTAAATTGAAAAGATGGGGAAGTGATTTAAAGAACATAACAGTTGATAGAACTCACTAATAGCCATGTAAGGGTAATTTAAAACATGATGTGTCTTCATGCCAATCAAATGCAAGGCATCAGCAGTCTCTGCACAAAAGGCAGTGAATAACTGGTTAGTGCATCTCTCCACATACCTTAAGCTCACACAGTTGCTTTTTTTGGAAGGCTAGCAAGAAGGGTAGTAGAGGTTGTGCTCTGACCTGTATGGCTTACTCATAGGCTGTGTCTTAAATTCAGGCCAGTTCCTGGAGGCCCACATAAGTGGAACTCTTGATGAGTTGATGCACGAAGGTTTTTTGCCTCTGCTTGTTCATCATTGCAGTGGGCTGTGTCCGGCATGGGGCAGTCCCAGCCTCTCCTCACAGAGGCCCTGCTGCCCGCACCTGGGCACAGGCACCCAGTGCATGCATTCCAAAAGAGAAAACTCCTGCGTGCATGCATACTTGCCAGCTTCTCATAATAACATGTGGCTTGGTTTCCACGTCCTTGAAAAAACTTTAGGATATTCCAAGGATGCTTTCAGAAAAGTGATCAGCTGGAGAGGTGCTTAGCTGTATGTTAATGGCAGTAGTGCTTCTGATCCTTTGATTCGAGTAAGCAAGAGTTAAGGGACCTTCTTTCAGTCAGTTGATACATGTGAATTCTCCTTTTTAGAAGAGATCTGGGCCTGATTCTGGAACAAAGAGATTGAAGAAACCTCCAGCGCAAAATGCTCTTTAAACTGAGTAGCATGTAATGCCAACTTTCTTTGATTCAACTATGAAGAGAAAATTGAAGTTACAGCTCTAAACTTAGCAGCAGAACTTCATTAAAGTTAAAATAACGAACAAATAACATGTGCCTCAAAAGAAACATACATGCCATAGTCACGTGAAGGGAGGAGGGAGAGCAGGCACAAAATTGAAGACAATTTAGAGTGACAGGCTCTCATGCATCTGCTTCAAGTAGAATGAGTTATTAATAGACACTCACTTTTTCTCCATAAAGATAGAAGAGAAGGTCATGCTAATAAATGGCTACATTTATGGTAAGCTTTCCGTGTTAAAGATGGTCTACTTTTTGCCATTACTTTGTATTCTTTTAGATTTCTGTTTGTTACCTGGACTGGTCGTCATGGATTATTGCTGCCCTTGCCACCTTTTCTGTCTTCAGAAGGATTGCAGAGCAGTTCTGCTGGAGCCCAACCTGAAGACCAGGTTACAAATGATTAAGCGTACAGAAAACAGGCTTATTTGTTTTCTTAGTTGTAGGATTGTTTTTGTACAACCTGCATGTTTGTCTTCAGGCAATTTTGTTTGATACTGGTACTGTTTAAACAGTGTTCACCTCAGTGAGGTGAAAGAAGGCACAGAGTCCCTAGCTTTTATTGGCTTCTGGCTCTGTGTATACAAGTCTGCTTAGAAAGGGATGGCAGTAGTTTGCCTTTTACAAGCACAGGATTAGTGGTTAAGAAGTGTTAAATGCATTATTCCATAGATACATTATCGTATGTTTTATGGATTCATATGATGCACTTTGCCTTTCATCTTGGGATTTCGAAGTCCTTACAGACATTTATTAACAAAGTCTTACTGCACATTTGTTTTGGTAAGAATTATTATTATCCCCATTTTATTTAGAGGGGCACATGATTTCCCCAAGTTTCTGCAATGAGTCGGTGACAGAGCTGAGAATAAAACCTGGATGTTCCTCCCACACTGTAGCCCTGCTCCACTGAGTAAACTTACCAGTAAATGTGTAGATTTCTGTAAAATATATATGAAACTTTTCCAGTTTTCAACCATTTCCTGATGCAGAAATTAAAACAAACCAAACCAACCAACCAAACAAAAAAATAACAGCAGTTGTACACTGCTGTATACAACTAGTAGTCATGGAGAGTGAAGTGATGAAACAACRTTTTGTGAAAAAGACACAGATACCTTTACTGACTGCTTAACAGGTGCTTGTAGTTCCCTACAGGAAGATAGTAACTATGTCGGACTCTGCAAATATTCCTTTTATCTCCTTTCTGGATACAATAGAGGCAGAAGTCAAAATTTAGGGCTAGCAGGGGGTTGTTCCTGTTGCAGAGAAGTAAACTGCATTTATTACAGTTGCTGAAAGAGGTATTCACTGTTGTTGGTTCAGAGAGATTGGTGAAGCAATGTGGCTTATAATATTTTGCTTAAAATTCTCCCTTTGTGTTGCTAGCAAACATTTTTGTCTGTTATCCAAATGTGAAGATACTCTTATGTGTTTGTTACATAACAGGATTCAATTGCTCCCCATCCTTATTTGATAATGTACTAGTCTGTAAGATACACTTGGGGTTGTGTGCAACTCAACCTAATCACTTAGGGTTCTGTTTATTTTGGAATTGGCCTGAAGATTTCTGGACTGACCTGTGATGAGGTGAATTTGTCTCTGATTATAAATCATTGCTGATGTCTTATTTTCTTAGCTTGAATAGTAAAGTGTGTGCTTTTGGCCTTAAAGTCTTCAAACTGTAATTTGTAGGGATACTATGACTGGGATCTGAACTATGCAGATCTGTGATGGGTGATGGATAGGAATGTTAGATCTCTACTGCTACAACCTTAAAAATAAATGAAAAAAATTCTTTCTTTGGCTGATGGGGAATTCTTCTGGTCTTAAAAATCCTGCTGAGAATCAAGATATTGCTGGAGGTTTCAAAGGAATTGTTCTTCCTGAGAAACTCAGGACAGTATTTGCCTTTTTATTTAGAATTTAGAAGAGAAAGTGTATTTGAAGACTTCCATTCTCTTCCTACATGAACAGTGGCTAGAGTTCAGCATGCTGTCTGCACTGGAAGTTTATTAATGTAATCACTCAAGCTGCAGATAGTTAAAACATTGAAGGAATCAGGCTGGCAGCGAGCCTAATCACTGTGCAAAACCAAGCCATACCACAGCAATATTAACCTTTACTGTCTGGAGTATTCTTAGTTTCCCTCTAGGGTGCTTATCTAAGCTTGCCAGCGGAACATGCAAGGTAAAGACTTAAAGGAGACGTGTGGGTTTTTTGTTTATTTATTTTTATTCATGTATTCCAATCTTTGCACTAATGGCCTTCATGCAGAATTAAAACAGAATGTGCACTAGTCTGCCCTGCAGAAGGTAAAGAGGTGGAAGGTCGGTGTAAAGATTGTATTCTGATTCCTCTGGTTGTGTTGTTCTCTTACTCCAGGAAGGAAATGGCAGTACAAGGCTCAGCAGCAAATCACTTAGAGATAGCGTGGTGCTCCCTTTAACGTACCAGAACTCTGTCCAAACAAGGGCTTCACAACCTATTTACAAACCTGTCGCAATGGAAGTGAGACTTTCACAAGCTAACTCAACCTCATTCTTTTCTCTCGCCTATAGCTGTTTCTCTGTTGCTTACAGCATGACATGGTGTGTTTCATTGACGTCATATGCTAAGTGCATCTTGTCAGCCTGACCTGCTTCTTACTTCCTGCGTTCATAAGTGTCTTATGAATGGGACCATGGAGCAGAGGAGGGTCCATGGGCAAAAAGGCAACTGGGAATGTGCCAGCTGGGAAGGCCTTTTTCAGAGGAATTGCACAGATTGTACATCAGCCAGCTGCAGTCTTGGACTTTGGCCTTTCCTGTTATGTGCCCTGGTTATCTTGCTCTTGTCACTAACTCTTAAGAGAAGAAGCGTCTTTCTCCTTATGTACATGTGTACAGTCACAACATGATTGTGGATTCCGTATTCTGGTAGAGAAAGGGTAGCGTCCTGAACTGCTTCAGTACTGACCTACCAGTCGAACCATTAACTTGATCAAGACTCCTTTTCAGCCATTTTAGCATGTGTGAGGTCATAGTTTAAATGCTACCCCAGTACTTGCGCCAGTAATTAGAAATACATGATGCTTGTGTAAGAGAGAGAGAGAAAGCAAAAAATTTTCTAGATAAGTTTCTATACAAATTCAAGACTGAATTTAAGTTTGTGGAGCTCAGTCAGTCTAGATTGCTTTAGACAGAAGATTTATATTAACAACTTACACTGGCAGTGATAAAGAAGTAAGATATCCAGGAGAAATAGAATCTGGTTATGAGGAAAAATACTGTAAGCTTCAAGGAATCTTCAAAGTGACCGCGTTCCTTAAATGATGGAAAGCAGAAAATTGCAATGAATCTCAATTTCATTAACTGGATCAAAGAGGAAGATAGATGTGACCTGCATATCATCATTTCTATCCTTTCGCTTATACAGGATGCAGATGGAGGCTGGAGAAAAAGAAAATCCTTTAACTAATCTTCATATAACTTAACAGGAAAGTCAAAGTAAATTGATTCTCACTTCCTGGGCTTAATTCTGGACCTGTGATAATTTAGTTATTTGACTTGCCTTTATTCAAAGAGCTCCCCTGAAAAAGGGCAAGTGTCAGCAGCTATTATAGGCACAGTTTCATGTGAAATGAAGGTGTAAGCAGGGATGTATATGGGGTTCAGGTGATCTGTTAAATGACTCATAAGAAAAGCAAGTGGGAGGTCAGACTGCTCTAAGTCTGGGCAGAGAAAGGACCAGTTATAGCACATCACAGAGAGACCATGACGAATGGCTAGTGCTCAGGCAGTACTTTAGTAATAAGTTATAAAAATTAGATGGAGAAAGAAAGCTTTCTATTTTTAGTATCTGTCTTAGAGTGGAGATAAATTACATCTTAGAAGTGCCCATTTTTTCATTGACCATAAGAGGGCCCAGAGTGTAGGTGTTATATACCTCTAATGAGAAATGAAATAATCCCATGAAGATTTACATATTCAATTTTTTATTAAAATGTGATTATTTTTTAATATTAAACACCTTTAATCTCTACAATTGCAATAAATTTTGAAAAATATTTGGTTCTGGTAAATGTTAATGCATGGTTCATAATTTCCATATAGATGATCCAAAATGCTTACTATCCGAAAAAACAGTTGTGTTTCTTCTGCTAAGTGGTGGCTAGGACCTGAAGGCTTGAGTCTGATGTTGACACCTCTCTCTCTGATTTTAGAGTGAAGCAGTCCCATTTTACACTCCACAGGCTGAGAATCTCTTTTGATTAGCCCATTAGTGCATGGCCAGAACGACAGATTATTCACCTGTAGAGCTAAAGCTGTGGACTGCAGTGTTTTTGGAAGGCAGGGGGAAGCCTGCAGTGCTCAGGTGGCTGTGCTGTAGGGCTGGTCTGTTTGCTAATGTTTTTGGCTGCATATGTAGGCACAAATCCAGCAAGGCTTATGTCAAAGACTGGCATTGGAAAAAAATGCTTTCTCACTGCAGGTTCAATTTCTGGTTTGGCAGATACATTTGAACTCGGTCACGAAATCATTTATAATTATCAACAGAGCCCTGATACCAGGTGATCAGAGAATTAGCAGCGGTAGTGCTGTTTACCACATAAGTCGTTGGAAGTGCTACACATAGGAGGGGATAGAAAAATCGTGGACTTTACAGGTTCAAGACGCTGTTTGTCTAGTGATGGGACATTCTGGTTTTGCCAAAATGATGCATTTGCTATTGCCAAAATAGGGATGTCAAACTCAGATGGTTTGGCTATTGAAAGATACCAGCTGTTATCAGATGCCTCCTGTCTTTTGTTTGGGTTTCAGAATTCTTTACAGAGATGAATCTTTAGTTCTTGTCCTGTTGTTTATGTCAAAAGGAGTTAGATGTTTTCCTGACTGTCATTTTCTCATAAAAAGCTACCTCAAATCCTTTTTAAAGGATTTACATTTTATGTTGATAATACTTAGGGCTTAAAGGCCTGATTCTCCTTAGACTTCTGGTAGTATCACTCAGGGATAATGCCAGTAAGAAAGATATTAGTTACATGTATGCAAATAAAAGAAAAATTGATCTGGCTGATACATAACTCATTTAAATAAAAATCAACAGCCCCCATGTAAAAGATAGGTATTAATTTTGCCAGTGTGCAGTTTCTGCAGAATGATACAATAGCTTGTTCATACGTGTTGCTAAAAATTGAGGTTTAAATGCTTTGCTGAATGGGGATATAGCTGTGACAGCTCTGATCTGTTGTTCATCTCTTGACATGTGGACCATGGAATCCTTTGTACTTTTGTAAAACCTGAATGTGAAATATGTATTAATACGTGATGTTGTGAAATTTCATATTAAAACAAATATTTTAGAAGATTTAACATTGATGGATATCCGGTTTTTCATAAAGACTTTTTTTTTTTTTTCTTGTAACTTAGTCAGGAGATTTATACAGGTTTGAGTTGATAGCTAATGCAGAGCTTCCTTATAGTCCGTGAAAAATAGTTATGGGCACATTTATCACAAGAGTGATTTCTTATACCAGTTTTCCAGTACACAAAGGTTGTCCATATTTGCAGCATGAATAAAATGGAGAAATCATCCAGCCTTATGCAATAAGCTTTTTCTAATTTGTAAATTATGTAAATTATTTTATATTCCTACTTCATTAAAGAAATACTTGGTCATATAGAGATGTCACTTTAGTCTTTATCTGAGTTTATACTTGTATTTTTTTATGTCAGAGTGTTAAAAAAAAAAAAAAAAAGGACAAAAAATTCATCTAGATAGCCAGATKGGTATTTTTCCCAAGAATCACGTTTCTTGCTCTTGCCACAGTATTTACTGACATGTTCTGTGATACTCTGGTTTTTGAGACATATAGTTAGGAGTACTTTTCAGATGTAAGACACCAACACATGAATCGTTTGCATCACAACCTCGTGTCCAGAAGGTACCAAAGTAAAGTGGCTTTGAATTTGTCATAAATACTTTGACAGCAGACTCTCGCATTGAATTCGGAATAGATTTCTGAAGCTAGGTGTTTAACTAATTAAATTCAGAGCAATTTGGCACAGTAGCTAAAAATATGGGACCCCTCAAGACTGCAGTGCTTTGGAGAACTGATGTTAGCTAAAGCAAGAGCCATTAAGAAAATTAGAGTGATTGAGAATGTTTTAAGCTGCAAGGGCAAACCAATGTAATATTGAATGCATAAAGAAGAGTAAAATTAAGGCAAGGATATGAGAAGTGATAAGGGACTTTTGTAAATATGAGTTTGCTCAGTGCAGCTCCCACCAGTGCTAGTTTTTGTGAAGAGTTATAACAGTTTGATGGAGGAAGTGTTTTATGTGCTAAGAAGGTTACAGAATATCTGCTTCAAAAAGTGAAGAGGGAGCACAAAGTGATGGTGATCACTGATAGAAAAAAACATGGAAGAGTGGTCTGGAAATTACATTAATATAGCTATTGAAGACTTCACTGCTCATGGAGCAGTGACCATGTAATTTGTCAACTTCTTAGGGAAACAGTTGGGTTGTTTAAAATGGTCATTGCAATAGAAACTATTGGAAAGGCAGCCTGCATGGTTATTGGACTTGAAATGTGCAGTGGACCGGGAAATAGTCCCGGTCAAAGTGGAAATGTGCAAAGACTTTTTGCATCCAATGGTCCTGGTTCTGAAAGTTGGGATGCACCATGTTCTGSGAAGAGTTTTTCAGGGAACACACAAACTCAGATCTTCAAAGGTCTTCAAGGATATGTGTTTCAAGTGGCTAAATGTCTACAGTTTGGCATTGCTTTCCTGTTCAGGAACCTAAATGAAAGCTGGATTCTTTTCAAAAGCACTGAGCAGGTATCATGACTTCAGTGTACTGGGCTTTTAGAAAATAGGCCCACAAATAATTGCGGAGTTACACTCTGGAGGGGAGTATTACAGAGGGGGAATGTTTTAGCCCTTACAAGAACATATAATCATCCCAATCAAATGCAAGTCATAGAATCATAGAACAGCCCAGGTTGGAAGGGACCTCGAAAGATCATCTGGTCCAACCTTTTAAGTCCTTGCTTGTTGGCTGAGAGTGTAAGATGCTAGTATTTTCCCCAGGGTAATACAAAGCTGGAACCCTTCAGTGAGGATAATGTTGTACACTGAATGYGCCGTCAGGGCTCTCAGTGGGAGGTGAACTAACTGGGTGGAAATGCAGACCAATCCGTATCATTGTATCTCCCACACACCTTTCCTTATAACAGCTGCAGGTGCTGGAAAGCATACATGCTGCCAAATGTCCTATTTAGGAGAGGAGGGTCAAGCTAGGTTTGTCACAAACATGACCAATGTGTGATTGCATAGATTACTGTTACCTAACCACCATGTACCGGATAAATGGGACAAGAGTAAGCCCATTGTTATAGTAACCCCATTGTTATAGATCCTATGTTTATTGACTGTTAAAATACAGCTTTGGGGCTGGGATTCAACTTTTTGAAACATTTGAGTAGAAAAGAGACGTCACCCGTGTTATAGGAAGGGTAAGTAAGGTAGGAGTAGATCCTAGGGCTCCTCTAATGCCATACCTGGTGTCCTAAACTATATTACYTCTCTGTTAAAGTTGTGTGGTAGCTGTAGGGTTTTATTTTTTTAATATTTTTTATTGCTATTCTTATTTAAAAAAAAAAAAAGCCCAAGCTTTAGCTAATTTTTGTTACGTTCATTTGGAAGGAAGTAGTTCACTTTGCCAGGTAGTTCAGTTATCAAATCAAAATAAATAATCATTTTTTCTACAATTTTTCCCATTGGTTGGGGTGTGCATTCTATTGCTTATCAAGTGTTTTTCTTGTGTCAACTGTCTGTTTTTATTTTATCATTCTGGTGATGYAGACTATGGGATGTTTCAATTCCAGTGCTGTGATTGCATGCCTGGATAGCCTCCAGCACAGCCTATTGTTCTTTCTTACTTTGAGTTGCAAGTGACAAGTGAGCTCTAATTTTTAAATTTATTTATTAAAAACTCTAAACAACAATCTTCCCATTCACAATCAAGATCACCATTCATCCAAAGCTAGATCTGTATAATTACCCTCAAGCTAAACTTAGCATTTTCAGTAGTGTTTCCTATTTCCTGTCATAATGGAAATTGTTCAATCTGGCTAACATTGGAAAGATATTTTAACAGAGATATAAGGAATCAAGCACCATCAGTGAGTGGTTTTACTGATATGGACAATTAGGAACCACTTTTCCAAGTTATGTATCATGCCCGGGTTTTTTTGCCTGCTGAGATACTTGTATAATAATACATCATCACTATGGTACTTCTGTGGTTCCGTGTCAATAATATAGTTTATTCCCAAAGTGCTTGGCTTGAACAATTTTTTTTCCTATGTACAAAGAAGCTGAATGAATTATCCAAGGTCAGAGGCTGAGTCTTTAGAACCAGGTAGTAGATCTGCATCCCCTGAATCCCATTCTTGTGCTCTGATGACAAACATTTCTTACTGATTTATTCTTGATCCCACGAAAGAGGTGACAGAGAGTCACCTAAGTACTTTTCATTAGCAGCCCAAACTAGCAGAGGAAGCAATATTGTTAAAGGTCAGAACCTTGTCACAGCTCAGCCAGAAAATGAGTCTGTGCTCATATTTCAAGGTAGATTTTTTTTGCACATCAAAAGCAAAAACTGTGGGGGTTTTTAGCTGAAATCAACAGGGTCTTCATGTTGTCAACTTCTTGAAAAATTCAGGTTTCCTTATTGCCACCRGTTTGTTGTCAGTCTGCCATTTTGTGGTTGTTACTGTTCTGCACATCTTTATTGCATGGCAAGCATAAAAATAAAATTCAAGAACACTACCTTGAAGATAAAAATCAAGAGCTGTAGAGTAGTTGCCCGTTTCCTGATAACCCAGAACAGTGGGGGCTACAGACGTCTGTCCCGTTCTTATCTCATCCAGAAGAGGGCAGTGGCAATACACCAGTCATTTCATATTACTCAAAAAAACTGCATGAGGGTTTCCTTCAAGATGGTAGACCTTGTGGAAGACCTGTCTAAACTAGCGAGTATTGAGACGGATTTTATAACTGAGTTGAAGTGTATTGATAGGAGGTGGGGTAGGTGTATTGCCACCAAAATCTGAGCCAATCAGGAGCCCAGTAATTCATATGAAATGCAGATCCTACTCTATGGAACCTGACGTTAAAATTTCTCTGGCACTAGCATCTGGCCAAGTAGAAAAAGAGTTCRCTATTGATATCGTCTAATTAGACCTAGGTAAAATACTGCTTTTTTCCTTCAATCTCATTATTATCCCATTGTCACTGCAAATATTATTCACAAAAAATAATTTAGATAATCAGTTGCTTTACTTCAGTAATATTCCAAACTCCTTTTTGTTTGCTTTCAATGACTAATGACATAGGTCATGTTTTATTGAAAGAAATGCTGGCATATAAGGAAGGTTTTATATGTCTTTACATGAATATGCTTTGAATGGATGTTCCAGCTAGGAACGCTGAAATGGCAATCTTGAAATACTCTCATGCTTCACAAACCCCAAACTGGAAACAGAAACACTGAATAAAATAATGAATGTTCAAGTAATCATGGGTTTTAAAGCTAACAAATGGCACGAGTGGTACTGATGGGTGTAGGACTATAAGGAACACGATATAACATAATACTAAGAACATAAAATTACTTCAGAGCAAAGGTTCACTTAGTTCAGTATACTTTCTTCAGCTGTGATCAACACTCTGCTTGAACAAAAGTAAGAGCAAGGCAAATGCATAGTTATATTTTGTGTGCATATTCTTCCAATCTCCAACAATTAGCTGCTGAGGAGACTTTCTGAACAAGAGGTGGTGTCCATAATAGCTCTTAGTGCACTGATATTTCACGTAGCATGTGCTAAGTAACTTTGCACAGCAAAGTTTTTCTCAAGCAGTCTCTTCACAAAAAAAAAATTGCTTATATAAACAGATATGAACTCATTAATTGGGCTGCTATAAATATTTATCTCAATTTTCATCCTGGCTGACACTCCAAAGTGAAGTGCGAGATTTTAACACTTTTTGATGAGCTTGCTCATGAATCAAATGTTTAAGATTATTTACTCTGGATCAAGGACTTTGCTTGGCAGTGATGTCTTGAATCTTCCTAACCATATTCTATAATTTAATTTATTTTTTGCCACTATACCAAGAAGTGACATTTGCATGTCTGAATCCTATGGCACACAAACATTTTCCTTTGAAAGGCCATGAATGCAAAATGCAGTTAAAGATTTCCTACTGAATTCAATGTGTAGTATGGATCCTCACATGACCTGTTGTMTTAAAGATTGATACCCTGGTTGCCTGTAGTCTGAAATGTATTCAGAAAGCTGGTAGAAATCGCTACGCAACTCCGCCAGGTGTCATCACTGGAATATTTTGGGATGTTGGCTTTGTTGAACCAATGAACATATTTTATTATATGCTCAAAAAGAGTTATTTAAGAAGAAGTTGTGATTCTTTCTTTTGAAATCCATTATATGACTTTCAAAGACAGGTCGGTTTCAAAACTTCCAATATCATGGAGATAATTAGTTAGAGACTATGCAGGTAGTGATCCTTTCTAAAAAATGGTGGAATGAGCAGGACCAACAACAGAATACATTTGATCTCAGCCTGGTGCTCATGAGACTACTTGTTTCTTAAGTAGCTTCTTAAGTCTAAGCTAAATACTCATTCTCTTCAGTTGTTTAAGAAGTAATCCTATCAATCTCACTGTATATATTTTTGATAGAAACAGTTTATATATACTTTATCTTGCAATTACATCCATTTCAAACATCCAGTTTATTGCAAGATAGTTCTTTTAAGCATCTTTATCTCTGAATATGATCTCATCTGTATAAGCACTTGATATTCTGTCTTTTGGTTGCTGTGGTCTGCAGAGCCTCTTTTTGGAGTAATTCTGGGGCTGCGCTTCATGTGACTGGAAGGTAATTTACTAAATGACCAAAATGGAAATATTTTCCATCGTGTGTTTAGACCATATTTGGGCTTGTGAAAAGGAGGGGAGCACAGATAAAGGATGGCAGAGTGGGCCATAGGCATAGTGCATCTTGCTGGTATGTTGTAGGCTGGCCACCTTGATTGATATTATCTGTGGTTTTGTGTAGGAAGAATTGACTGCGAATTCTCTGAGCGTTCTTGTTTTTCTTATGGTGCCAAATAGACTAAATTGCTTGAAAAGAATTTTCAATAAACTGAATTTCAAACTAGAGGGACAAGTATAAATATAGTTTAATTAAARGGACTAAAATCAGGCAGAAAGGGAGATTATCTAGCAA
This sequence comes from Oceanodroma leucorhoa, assembly GCA_030449065.1. NCBI lineage: Eukaryota > Metazoa > Chordata > Aves > Procellariiformes > Oceanodroma > Oceanodroma leucorhoa. The sequence goes on along the minus strand of JASVER010000073.1, from coordinate 1,165,811 downwards.
GAACCCTTAATCTGCTGGGAGATAGCTCTGTTGCTAGTAGCAAGCCCAGTTAATAGATGCATCAGGGTCTGGAACATTTTTGTTTGCTCTCTCAACTTTGTCATGCATGCAGCTGTTTCTCCTCCCATTTTTTTTTCTTTTTCTTTATTTCATTTAAAAATATTCACAAAAATGAAACATCTACTGCTGGTTGTGCTGTCATCATTTGAAACTATTTTTTTCACCAGTTTTCAGTGGCTAGTAAGAGTCTGAATTTCTCTTCTCTTCTGTGTCTTTGTCCCATGACAGACCCCAAAAGTAACAGGTCTCAGGTCACCACCTTATGTATCCTGTTTCAGAAATATTTAAAATGCCACGTTAGTACTCCTTTCCTTCACCCAAATTTTCCTTTGGTGGAATATCTCCCATGTCATGAATATTTTCAGAGTTTCCTGGMTTGTACATGCAGTGCTGTCTCATAGCTCTCAACCTGCAATTACAGCTCTCCCTTATAAATATTTAAATGGCAGTTCAGCTTTCAGACAGAGTACACCAGTGACAAAGGTCAAGCTTTCTGACCTTTTGTTAATTTGCTCACTGAAATAGGATTCCCTTGGTCTCATTTTTTGTATTTAAGAGAAGAAATTTGCATGCAGAGGGGGTATTGGCATTTCTCATTTTTGTTGCTAATTCACTTTTGGTACACTTATTCTAATAGATCTTAAAAAAGTAATTAGAAAGTTTTAACAGTTATGCATGAGAATATGAAAGATAGAATTTAAGTAAAATAATATTCAGGCTCTTTATCAAGAAATGACAAGAAATTTCTGTTATACCATGATGCAAAAAAAATCTCCACAACCAAAGCAAAAGTGGAAATGTGTCTAGACCAATAGGAAAATTTACTATTCCAAATTTATTTGGTGTTTCATAGTCCTTTGCATAGGGCTATTTGGTGTTTCATAGCCCTTCCTGAGAGATCAATTCCTGCTTAGCCCATCAGAAAACTCAAAAGTTATTTACAAGCAAAGAGTACAGTAACCATAACTGCTTAATTCACATATGGAAAAGGGCAAATTGTGTGTTTGGGATGGCAACGATTTTGCCCTAAGCAAGAAACAGTCTGATGAGAGCCTGACAACAAGTTCTGGTAATCACAGAGATTTGGAGGGACAGGAGGCAGATTAAAAAAAAGACTCAGTGATGTGAAGTAGAAAGAAATGGCAAAAATAGCTCCCAAGTTGTAGGATCTAATGATCGGGAGGATATGGCTGTGCTATCTGCAACATTTCAATAGGGAAGGAACATAAATTAGCTTTTAGCTCTCTTCTTTGAGAGAGAAAAAAAAAAAAAAGATTTGGGTAGAGCTAAAGATAACGGAGGGACAGAGGCTATTCCTAGTCATTCCAATCTCCTCTTTCACGGAAGGTCACTGAAGATCAGCGCCTTTCCCTTATGCCAAGTTAAAGAGTGTCAAATACTTAAAAGTTCATCTTAGAAACTTCTTAGGAGACAGAGCCTTTCATGTCTCTGATCACATGCCCACCAAATAAGAAAGATTCTGCAGGTTAATGGAGAATATTTTAATTTTTTCTTGAAATAATACCATTGTTGCAGAAGGATTATTWATCTTTTCTATTAAAATACCAAACAATAAAAAAATATATTCTGTGATTGTTAATTATGGTATTAGATGTTGAATTTGAGCAATTCTGTATTGACACGCTTCTCTTTAGATCCAGTAAGTATTTCTCACCGTAAGAATGCTTATGTGTTAGTGTATTTATGGAGTGAACATTTAGCTAGCAATTCCACTGATACTCATTCAGAGAYAGCCTTCTTTTCAAGAAAAAGCATTGATATTTGCTGCATATGTGCCTTCAAGGGAAGTGAGTTTGCAAGTATTAGCAGAGAGCTGGTTTTAAAAAAATTATATCTGATTTGAGAAGTATGAGCAATGGTTTTGTCTGAATCAGAATACTGTCCTTTTTATTTGAAACAGTAATTTGTTAAAAAAGAACACATCTCCATGTATAGATAGAAATATGAGGGTGTGCAAAAAATGAGATTAAATTTGGGCTTTCCTGGTCARAGGATTGAGGTCAGATTTATATAGAGCAGCATGATTTTCAGAGTGTATCTGTAACAGGTTTGAAATGCCAAAAACAAGCAAATGTTCTTTAAGCCAGTATATTTTCTGGAAACTTGAAGTGTTTAAGTCTTCACACCTGATGCAGACAAAGGCATATACAATGCCAAATCAGTCTGAACTTCAAGGAATGRTCAGAATCCTATTGAACAGAAATTCATGTAAGATATATGTTGGGATCTTTTCAACCTGATGGGATCAGTCAGTGGCTCAAACATTAACTCCTTCTAAAAACTGGAATTGGATTTTACTGCAGACTGTGTAGAGGGAAAGTACATCTTTTCATTCACTAATGAAAAGCACTTAAATGCTCACAGTATATAGATAAAAGACCTGCCATCTAAACTTAGCTTTTGGAGTAACTAGAAAACTGTGACCAAGCTACAGATTCTTAAAATTGACAGAAAACTAAACAATGAAGCATGTAAATATGATCCCTAATTCATTGGATTTCAGGAACTGCAAAATCAAAAATGAATCAGTCATGGTTTTGTAAAATCTAACTAAAATTTTGGTTTTCCTTGGTGTATTTGTTATGAGTTTATTATGGATATTTAAAAGGAAGGAATGCTTGCAATTCTTGGAACAGAGGTTAAGGCCAGCCAAATAGTGTGAAAGCTCTTCTGCTGGCCCTATAGTTTTGCAAGTTGCTCTTTGTTTCTTATTTTATATGCAGCCATAAATGAATGGACATAGCTATAAAGTTGATTAAAGGAGGGACTTAATTAAGGCTTGTAATTAAACTAGTGGAGGAAATGACAATGGAATTGAAAATTCACAATGAGCCTGTGTGATGTAAAGGCTAATGGTGTTAAGGCAGTAATCTCTATGAAATAATTGATTCTGTAGCCATTAGTCTTTTCTAATGAGATTAAGGACGAGGTGGCATGATCTTGCTAATTAATTTGTTTTGTGCCTTTGAAATACRAAGTAATAATACAAAACTGAGGATTGTTTAATACACCAGAAAGCTCTCAAATTGTAGGACAAATATCATCAAAGTATWTCCATGTTCTAAGTTGTAATAAGGATGGAGGATAATATTTGACTTAATACTAGAAAATTAAAACAAACATATATTGCATGGTTTAGCCTTACTGATGGAGAGATATGAGGAGATGGATTCTCCAGATGGCATTTGAGATGTTTTGTGAGGACTTTATACAAACCATTACTGGCACCAAACCTGGTGTGTGGACCATTTCGAAGAACATTAGTGTAGCATCTTTCAAAATTTTATTTTCATATTAAACTGAGCCCTTGCCTGTTAGTTGAGCATCACCTTTGAGCTACACCTTTGAGCTAAAAAAGAAAAAGAAAGAAATGCAAGAGTGAGGAAATCAAATTATTTTCATTCCTTCTTAAAGAAACATCAGTTGTTACTATCACAGTGATGCAGAGGTTCTCTTATTTTAAGTCATTGCTTTCTCAGGCAAGACACTTCATATTTCTTTCCCCTCTCTCAGATATGTCCATGACAGCTCCATGTTTTCAGTGAACTTTATACTGACACTTCTCACTTACGCAGCAACTAYTGGAGCACCTGTGTCATGTTTCCCCCCTATATTCTAATATGACAGAAAACATCCCCTCTTTTCTTGCAGTCAAATCYGGGTCTTAGCGTGCAAGATCAGGGGAGTAGTGCAACAGAAAATCAAAACAAATTCAGAGTAGAGAAAGGTCTGCAGTGTTGTGGTTAACAAGTTCAGAAATGATAGTTTAGGAATCATGAAATGCCATGTTGTTTTATTTGTTGAGTCCTTCAATTAACAGCAAGTGTCTTCTTGTAGGGCAGTAATAATTTTGCAAGTGATTAAAAGGTTTTTTTCTTCCTCAAACAGTAATTTTCATAATTCCTCAAGGCTTGCTTCTTAGGAGGTACTACTATTTTAAAAGCTTTTTGGTGTTGTAGAAACCTTATTACGTCTTCTCCAATCTCTACCCTGTTCCTGTACATATAATTTACAGTTAACCTCAGCCATATTGCTCTGTCAGTGGCTGTGTAGGTCAGCTGATTTGGATAAGATTTGGTGGTRATGCAGAATTGTAATAAATATCTTTTTTTTTTTCAGTGAAAAAGTAATACATGAGGTAAGATTGTGAAGCATATGAAGTGGTTTTTCTATTGGCAAGGCTGTATGAAGAGTAAAGTGTGTTTATGTGCATCATTTGTAAAGGTGGTTGCCTGCAGCCAAATCACTGCACTGTGACCCTGTCAAATGTTATAAACTACACAAGGTCAGGCATTGGCCAGTGACATGGTAGGAAACTGAGAAACCATCCCTGAAAGCTGGAGGCAGTTGTGCTGAAAAAAAAAATATAGCATTTTATGTTTCCTTGGGGTTTGATTTTTGGATCAGTTCTTTGTTCTAGATCTAGGAGGAGCTGTGGGGGAGTTCTGGAAGTAGTGATGATGCTGTCTTTTAGGTAAGATGCAGTACCATATCATTCTTTTTTTATGGYCATAAAGATCACATTAGTTTTTGCACGTAATGTAGTGCTATTTCCATGTCCCAATGGTTTCAGTTTTTCTTGTTGGTGAAAATATGCAGACAGATGTAAAATTTCATAATTTTGCATTTTTTTAAAAGAGATGCCATATGTGAACTACTAAGGCAAAATAAAGGTTGTAAGCTTGTTGAGGCATGCAATATTTTTCTGCCCTGTGGGTAGTACGGTGTGCGATGTTCCTTGACTGACACTCTGCAATATTGTGTTGATACAATACTTATAATGAATTTGTTCTCTGTGGTATTTTTAATTTAAAAAATTAAGAGGYATTTCCACAGTGCTGCTAGTCCAGGGTTTGCCTTATTGTTACCYACTTATACTTAATAGGAGAGTAATAAATTGTAATAAAATAATTATAGACAGTAAATAAAATATATTGTCTTGCTTAGCATGTGTATTAAATACATCTTTCTCTGCACACATGCACACGCCCACACAGAGTGTAGAGCTGCCTAGTTATTATACATTCTAATACTACTGATTATTTCACTAATACTGAATATTTGCCTGATAGAGGTAGAAGAAAAAGGGCATGTATTAAAAGCAGAGCAGGTCAGGGTAATCCTCTCAATTTAAGAGGAAAGATTGAAATGTGTTTTGTGAAGGATTTATTGAAGTGTCTTACATTACAAATACAACATTTAAGAACTGCTTCAGCAGACTGGTAACTTTATAATCATTGACATTTTGCCTTCTGTGTTGGATGTTATTGTCTTCCATGTAACTTGGCCACTGATTCTTCAATCACAATGCATTTGTCATTTGCAATATAAGATCAAAGTYGGATTATTTTTAATGTATGGTTAGAGATTGTAAAATATATGACSTGATGACAGCATCTTTCAAATTAATTTCCAAAACACTGTTTCACAACCCTGCCAAGTAAGGAATAGTWATGTAATTTGGTTTGTAGCTATATTGTTTTATCTTCAAAGTTGGTAAAGTATTTATACCTCACCAATCAGAAGAATGTTGTAATCTGCATGAAATACTGTTTTARACTCCAATGTGACTTAGAGTTTTGAGGAAACTTCAATGAAGGTGTGATTTTATAGATGCTCCTTAGAATGTCACTGTTCAGATTTAGACCTCTACCTTTTGCTGACATTTGCATCTTGCTGATTTCAGCTTGAAAAGAAATATGTAAACTGATAAAAACTTAAATCTCCAATGGACCATGACAAAGTCTCATTATGCTGCACCTTTAYGTATCAGTACTTTGTATCACTGTAYTATGAATTAGCATAATAACTAATWATAAGTAATGTTAAAGTTTCAGATATCCCARTGCAGTTTTTGGGATGTGCACATTGCTTTTGCCTCTTACTCCTTTCTGGAGGTCAGTCACCCTGAAATATTATGGCTTCATAACTGTTGCTTATGATAATGTCTGCTTTCGTTTAATAGCCAATAATGAACCKTATGTATTTAATCCCTTTTAGATTATATCATGAATAAGTAAAAGCAAAAGGTTTTGCATAGGGATGGGGTGAGGAAGAAGATTAAATTGGTTAAGATCACCATAATACTTGCAGAAAGATGAGCTATAGAAGCAACACCAAGAAAGATTTTTAAATGAATATGATAAAGGACAGGAAATGTTGGAAGGCAAAATCCCTAAGAAAATGTTTGTCAGGAAAGTGTCTATGGCCAGTCAGCTGAACACAAGGAGAGAGTCTGTTTAGATTTATTTAAGTAGAGTAAATGTATTTTCATCTCCTCACTCATCTTTTATAACCATCTGTTTTCATGTTGTCTGTTCCGATGGTCTTCAGAAGTTCCCTGTTCATTTAGTGGGAATTTCCTGGTGTTGTAGCTGTAATATAGTGTGCAAGACCATGCCTAGCACACTTTTCTTGTGAACTGAAKTGATGCCTATCACTCAAAAATTGATACCTCCCATGGGCCTAGAGGGAAACTGGAATCATTATTTGTGAAATAATTCCTGTTTCAAACTGCTGTCAAGTGCAAACAGAACGGTAAACTAGGAAACTGTATGTCCAGTTGAGGATCATGTTATAAAGTGCAGGGCTTCACACGGGTGGGACAGAGAAAGAGCTGGAATGTCTTTTCTCATCCTTCCTATGACAGAGATAAGTCTTAGTTTTAAATTAGAATGAAGATACCAAAATATCAAAGCCCCAAATCGGAGGATGAAACTTAAAAGCAGCCATTCTCCAGGGTTCAAAAAACCCTGGGAGAATGCACACASCCCAACTCAGCACCTATTTTTTAATATTTGTTCCTTATTTACAATGGAGGTGATGTGAAAAAGAATGTAAAACCAGACTTATTTGCCATTATGAGCATAACTCCTCAGTGTTCTGCTTCCTTTGTAAGCCATTGCTRTGCTCTTTTGGCTCCAAAGAGAGCTGTTAAGCGGTAGCCAGCAGTAACTTTAGTCTGTCACTTGAYCTCCTGTGCTCTGCCTCCTAGGCGCTTTTCCTAGAACGACTCTTTCAGTTCTTGAGCTGACTTTCGTATCATGTGTGTGCTATAGCAGTGATCTCTGGAAAAGATCTGTTTGTAAAGGGTCAACTATTCTTGCTGTTTCTGTTACCTGAAACGTTCCTGAGTGAAAACTCTATAATGAGTATTATCATAAGCATATGGCTCTAAGAGGTCATTTCTTACCTGCRTTTATAGTAATACTGTAGATACTAGGGCTGTAGACTTGTGAAACTCCAGTTGACTCCTTGTTGTTTATACCCAGACAGCCCTTTGGAAAGACTAGGATTTCAGTGGAATGGTAGCAGCTCTGTTTGAAAAGCTGATTGCAAATCCTGTKCTTGAATACCAAGCCTTGAGCACTTCAGAAACTATCCTGTTCCAGTGTTCCTGCAGCTGTAAGGTTGCATTTTCAAGGCCTGTGCCCATAAAATATCYTAGTGCCCACTGACACAATCCTTGCAGCAAAATGTTACTGTTACAGGTGTGAATGTGCTTCCCTTCCTTTGTTTATGTTTTTAAGAAATAATGCTGTCAAAACGAACTTTGATAAACTCATACTGTATAAAGTGACTTCTCAAAGCATGTCTGCCCCTAACAAAAGGCTTTGTTATTATGAAAGAGAGTTCTTTAGCAGACAGCTTGCACCTTAATTAGTCATTCAGATAAACAGGTTYCAGTGAAGATTGAATTACGATCCTGCTCAGTTGACACAAAGCAACCACTAGTTCTTCTCAGGAAACTTATGAATAAATAAAAGATCCTGTGCTTCCAGGCCCAAGCCTAACAAAAATGTAAGGATGCATGCTTTTCAGTGTCATTTCTCATGTCCTACAAGCACAGCCTCRATGTTGCTATCAGAATTAGATTGGTGCTGATGAAGACATCAAACATTATGTAAGTAAAGACATTTAAAAATAGATGGAAATGTGGGGGTATGAGTGGAAGTATCTATCATTAACTCTGAACAATCTGTTAGACAATAACCTCTGATATTTAGCTTGTGCATATAGGATGCAACTCATATGCCTTGCCACTTTGTGTGTGGAGGGGCACTATCCAAAGTTATTTTTAGAATTCCATTTTAGTGAAAAATACGAGTTTTAAAATCTTTGAAAGAACTTTTTCATGCTTATCATCTACCAAGACCAATAAATATCAGCTCTTCTCTGTTGTTACATTATGGTTTTTAGCACAAATTCAGACTCCAGAGAGTATTGTGCTACATATGTGTAACAGCAAGAGTGATTTCTCTGAGAAGTTCACAGTTTAGCAGGTATTATAAGATTAATAAGACAGAAAAAGGGAGTGGGAAGAAGTCATGAGCAACACTGGTGGGGATGAGAGTAACCTTGGTGTGTCACCTGGCTGAGTATTACTTAGTTTTCATAGGTAYGGAAGCAACTGAGAATTTTAAGGAGGGCAGTTGGATACCTTTGACAAACGCTCATAGGGAAGCTTTTCTTGGGCATAAGAAAGAAGCACAGAGATGCTTATGTGAAAATGCAGCTATTGAGGAATGAAAGGTGGAACTGTTGGCTGAACAGAGGTGGGAACTGATACCTTGATAGTTTTTAACAGGATGTAGACAGGACAAGATCTAAGTGCTGTTAGAAGGAACATACTGTCATGTTTCCCCTGCTGACTGCACAGTGTAGTGTGCTGGATCCCGAGCGTTTCTGAAATTCTTTCCTGCCTCCTCGCAGTGTAGTTGAAATGAAGCCATCTCTACAAAGATGGGGGCTCATCTGAATTTAATTTGCTGAGCTTAATCAGCAAATCTTTCTACTCAAATTTTTTATATTCTAGTATTTGAAATGCAACCCAAATAAAATATTATGGAAAGGTGCCTTACTGCTTCACAGCTGTGGCTGCAACACCATTTATTTCTAAAACTGTTCTTTCAAGAGCTCTAACATCTTGGCACACAGTTATTTTGACCTGAGTATTGCAAAAAGAGGGACGTGAAGATAGAGCATGTGGTTCGGAGTTGTGAAGACTTTGTGCAAAAGTGAAGACTCAGTGAAAGTTCTTATAGACAATAACTGCAAAACACCCTCTGTTTTCTGCAGGAGTATGTCTGATACTGGTTTCAGCTTATGGAGTCTTCCAACTAGAAAAATACTRGAGGAAGATTAAATTACTTCTTATCAGATGTGCCATGGTAAAATTTATGAAAAAGATAGTTATGGAAAAGTCAGCAAAGGTGCTGAGGATCTCAGATTGGTAAATCTTTTCATTTSTGGGTGGAAAAAGATCTAATGGATTAGAGAAATTGATCTCCACGGAACACATGATTTAAATACACGACTCCCTTCAGAGGAAATTAGAAAGTTTTCTTTTGAAAGTAATGTTTATATGAGGAAATGAATAATCATAAACAGAATACTCTGTATTATTAAATACTTACGGGTGTGTGTAGCTATACAAATTATTTATTTATTTATTCAAGGTTTTTGTGCTATAGTCCTGTCTAGAAATCTCATTCAAAAATCAGGTACTCGCTGAACAGATTAGAGTCCTGGGTTAGTGACAAGATACAATACAAAAGCGCAGACGAGCAACTGACCACCTCAGTGTACTTTATCTTTTGTATTTAGTCTTAAAAGTGAGAAATTATGAAAAAARATGACCTTTGCACTTGTATTTCTTCTGTTCTTTTAATCAATGCACCTAATACTGTTGAATACTCAGCCTTTCCAATGTATGTATGTGATGAGTAATGTGCTGTACATGTTTTAATTCAAGGGATGGCTKGTGAATAGGCATATAACTCTACTGGCCCCATGCACTGCTCAGATGCTTGATATTGTACATCTTTTGGAAGTTTTGAAATGGAGTTTTAGAGGGAATTTAACCATGCCAGTAGAAGTTTCTTTCTTGCACATATTTGCATGCTGTCGTTCCAGTCAATTCATTCTATAACTTGAATTATAGCCTTGTAAGTTAAGTCTTAAAAATCGTAGGTTTTTTGACAGACCTACATTTGATCCTTACATAGTGGAAACAGCCACCTATTCAWTACTGTCCATGAAGTGGACAATCACATATGTATCTTTATATGTAATCATCTTAGTGATTTGCTAAGCTGCTTCTGGGAATAGGAGGAAAGAGTTAATTACATTTCATGCTAGACTTTACAGCAAACTTTGATTCATTTTAAACTGTCACAATGCTGATGCTACATTACATTATTTTTTAAATCCTTTTTTATTTTTAAAAACTTTTTCACCATTTTTCATGTTCCTGAAGAAGCAGCTTAAAATMCATATGATTCTTACTTGCTGTAGGTGGTATTGAAACTGACTTCTGGTATAAGGAAGGGCATCTGATTTTACCTGAGGGGAGAACTGCTTTATTGGATCTTTTCTTGGGTTATGAAGCTAAACTATAAACAATTAGGATCTTCTCCAAAGAGCAGTGGGAGTTTTTCCATYGGTTTCAGTGACTTTGGGTTGTGCCTATCTCAATAATTTATGGTCTCTGTTGAGTCATTTTGTAAATGGTGTTTGACTATTGGCCAAAACAGAAAATGCTAAGCAAAGGATTAAGTAGTTTTGAACTATCCCAAATTCAGGATCTTCTAAGATTCCTCAGAAACATGTGCATTTCAAATTATATTTACATGAAAATGTAGTGTATTTGAGGTGGTTGTTCCCAAACCTTCTTTGAAAAGGAATTTGAAAATGTTGATGTTGGTGACTCCATCCCAAAAAAATCTGAAATATCAAACTTAATGATCCCTCTTAAGCTAGGGAGCACTGTGAGTTGTGTRGGTGAGCTGGCAAAAAAACCACCAGTATTTCTAATGGTACTTTGTATAAGCTTTGCTGGAACTTTGTTGTTAATATAAAGAGATATTCTGTCAAACTGGCAGACTAATGATAAATATTAGTCAGAATTTTTCCGCTTAGTTCTCTGTCTCTACATTTTATAGAGAAAATATTGAAACTGGATTTTTTCATTTACCCTCTGAAATTAATTTCCTGCAAGGGACCAATGACCGCACTATTTAAGTCTTATTTTGGAGGTTTGTTGGACTTCAGTCTTGTTGCTTGCCCTGACAAAATGTTTATTCAGCAAGRCTGAATTTATTAGTTTAGACTGGCTTCTATTGTATGCAATGTATATTTAACCATCATTTTCAAGCAGCTTTTGGGGGCACATGCAATGAAAAACATGTTAATGAAACATGCTGTGTTGTAGGAAGAGCAAGTCCTAGTCAGCTAGTACAAACGCCGTTTTAACAAACTGGTCACTTGACTTGTTTTGTATTATTCTACACAGTTTGGAAATGATCCATCATGTCTGCAGCCTGCAACATCACGGAAAATATTTGATCAGACCCAGTTTTTAGAAGAGACCCAGATTTCTAAGTCTCATGTCACCACCTTAAATCAAGAGCATCATCACTGGCAGTTTTTAGTAAGTCCTGTCTTTGTTTTTACTATTTTATGGCAACTGATGAATTTAAAGACAAGTCTAGTTTTGTAGTCCTTGCTGCTTCGTTTGTTTGTTTGTGTGGTTGGGTTTTTTTGTTTGCATGTGCACTAACATCAGGGGGTTGGGGTTTTCTGAGGAGGAGTGTTTGGAACAAGGAGGGTTTAGCTCCACGATCTTTCTAGCAATAGATTTTGTATTGATTTCTTAGAATCTTGTAGAATGGTAGTAGTACTTAAATAATACACGTATGTACTTGGGACATGTGTATGAGAGTTGAATAAACAAAAATGTGATATAAATAGTAATTCCAATGCTTTGTTCTGGATGCATGAATACAAAAGCACAGGATCCAGTGCTTAATGGTTATGATCAGCACATTCCAATCTGTTTTGGTATATACATCCTGACACTTGGTTCTGAACCTCAGCAGATTTTTTCCAGTTGGATTTCTATGTGTTTGCACGTGTTCAGATTTTCAGGCACCTTTTGCATTCAGAGAAGAACCTTTCAGAAGGGTCCTTTGAACATAAAAGCTATAGCATAATGTTAGTGTACCTGAAGACAACTTCCAGAGRGGAATATGTATGCCAATGAGGCGCCTTGAATTCTTCCTTTTAGATAAAATACTTTCACTTAAGTACAAAGACATTTTAATACATAAATGGACAAATGTCTGTTTCTTTTTAGAATCAGAGTTGCAGATGGAACACTACATTTTGTTTCCTGTAATTAATAGCTGTTTTATCTGCTTTTGCTTTCATTACACCAAGGAATTTACTTCTTTTTGGACTGTGAAATTATAATAGGTGTGATGTRTTTTCTTTTTTGTTGTTTGKTTTTTTTTTTAAACTTGGTAATGAAAACAAAAATACTGTGAAGAAGGAAGAAGCTTTTGGAAGTTTTTGGAGAARCTAGATTGAACTAGTTGTCTTGAGTTGAATTTTGGAGTAAATTTTTATCAGTAAATGCAGTTTGGTGAGTAGAGGAGGAGATCTACTRTGTACAGGGTTATCCTCTAAAAACTTGCCAGTTGCCTGAGATAGCTAAGCCATAATTTCACGGTTGTCCTTTTCACAGAAGTGCCTGCTTAATCAAGCTACTTCTCCCCCTGCCCACCCCAGCATTTATTTTTAGCACAGATCAGTTCCTCATGCAGTTCCTTCTACAGCTGCAGAAGCAGTTGTAATGGCACATTTGGAAAGTATAGCATGCCTATGGGGAGTGAGCGATGGGCAGGTGACTGGTGCTCGTGCTACTGCCAGCAGAAACAAATCCTAGCACTTAATAGTGCATAATAATATTGGGACATGAGAATCCTTGTATGAACTTCTAGAATTGCAGAAACTGTCTATATTTTATCTATCATTTCAGAAACACTGAAAAAAACACAACTGACTGACTCGATTCAATAATGATAGTGAAGCAAATAATATTGATAAGTTTGGACCTCTACATTGCCTTTATTCCTTGCTTATTATTTAGTCCAAGTAGAAGGAGCACAGTTGCTTCTGAATGTAAAGAAATGTCAAAACTTCATGGCCTGGCGAGGGAACATCTGTCTATCATCTGTTAGCAGTGAACCAAAGTGTGTTAAAAACTTGTTYTTTCCTTATCAAGAGTAAAGCATCTGAAATTGTGTTTAGACATACTAATTCAAGATGAAGTAGCATAAGCCATTTCTATTGTCTGAGTTCAGAATTACCTGAAACAGAGTAAACTACAAGTTCCAGAGCTTTATTTAGATATAAACTTCAGGGCTTTGTTTCTCAACTTAATGCTGTTTTACAGAGAAATATTCTTTTCACATGAGATAGAATAACATTCCTYTCCAGTGCTAAAACAATTATACTTTTAAAAATCTAGTTTACAAAGCAAAACCTCAAAGGAGAAATGTGCTCCCTAGATCTCTTTATGTCCCAACATTGGCAGCCATTGCTCTGAATACTCCTTGCCAAAGATACAGATGATTTTATTAGTCTTAAGTTACTCTTTATTTTAGCAAATATGTTTACTACAGTGGTACTTCTTTGAGTGATGTGTAAGTAATGATTGGCTTGGACATTTTCTGCACAAAAACAGGGGGCCACGTGTTGAGGGATGATATAGTGAGTTTTTTACTCTTCAGAAAACATGGTTCCTGCTGGAAGACTATAGAGAAGATGGAGCCAAACTCTTTGTGGAGRTGCACAGTGAAAGCACAAGAGGCAATAGACACAGGCTGTAGCAAGGGAAATTCTTATTAGAGCTAAGGAAAAAAAAAAAATCTTTAAAATTAGGGTGGTCAAACACCAGAGCATTTTGCWGAGAGGTTGTGGAACCTCCTTCCTTGGAGAGGTGAAAACCTCAACTGGTGAAAGCCCTGAGCAAACCGATCCAGCTCTGAAGTTGGCCCTGCTTTGAGCAGGAAGTTGGACTAGGTGACCTCCAGARTCCTCCAACCTAAATTATCCTTGTTTAAATATGAATGCTTACTTACATGCATAAATTTTCCATATTTATGGTTATTGATTGTATATACCTGTCYTTACAAAATGGCCCCATTACATTTTTAGTGAGTTCAAACAATAGATTCTTGAAAAGTATACAACAGGGAATACTAAAATCATGTTTGGTATTGTATGGCACCCTTCGGTAGGTTATCTTAATGATTGTAGGTAATATTCTTAAATTCTATAGAGAACGTACTGTATTACTTTTAATGTATAAGGGGCAGAGGAGTTGCTAATAAAGGTTTGTTCTGTAAGCATGCTTTATAACATAGAGTTTATTGCAATTCATTAKTGCATAATTGAAGTTATACCTGTATTTAAACAAGACCTGATCTTATAACTACACCTGCACGTATGAATATTTGCTACTACTGTATACTCTGCCATTTTAAAAATGAGCTATTGTGCCAGCCTAAAAGCATGTCTGTCCACATCTGTGTGAAGAATAAGAATATGTGCATACTGTAAGTCCTTTAGACCCTTCAGGACTGGCAGGTGTTAYGAAAAATAAAATACTGATTTATTTTCCAATGATAATGAGTTCTGAGGAGCATATATGTTGGTCAGTTACTTGATCCCCATCTCTTGGTGACCGAGTTATAAGATGTAGTTCAAATTTCACCTTTGATCTTCAAAGCACTTTGCAASCAATAACTGACAGAATAAAGAAAATTCATAGAAAGGTACCATTTTTAAACCCAATGTTCTCACTATTCTTACATTGTACCTCACTGAATTGAAACTAAAGGCTTAAAACTTTGCTTTAAGAGCCTGATATTTGAAGCTTAAGGTTCTAAATTTGGTGCTGGATTTATCCATTTGAAGGATATGAGTTTGATTGCATCAGAAGTAATTATATTTAATATGACAAGAGAAAAGTGCATAAATGTGGTATTTTGAACGGCTGTTAATGCCTTCTTTGCATCTCTGCTTCTGAAAAGAATAATTACATAGCTGTGATGTGAACTGAATGTTAAGGTCTGGTGAAAGACATTTCTGGTAAAAAAGTGAAGTCRATCTTCTAGCATTGCGTGTAGAAGTTCCCTTAACAGAAGGCATTTGAAAAGTTAGGCAGTTGTTTGTAGACCCAGACCCAGAACACTAAAAAAAGACCAACTTGAGGCAAAAAATTCGATGCCATTGAAATTAGTGGGAATTTTGCTGTTAATTTCATTCACACAAATAATTCATGCTTTCGAGAAGCATGAAGTTGTGTTGTAAAACAAAAAGCAGTGGTTTGGATCAGGGTCTTGAGAATAGAATAGAGAAATGATTATTTGCAGCAGCTCGTTTCAGTCCAGCGTAGACTATGACTTTGAGTCCATTCAGAGTCTATTCTCGCTGCTCGGTTTGTCAATATTTAAGGGGAACACAAGAAATCTAAATGGTTGCTGGGCAGTAGCAGCCTTCTGGATAAAGGGTGAACTTTGGACATCCAAACCAGCCTCTATTTAAAACACTATTGTTTACATAGTGTTGTAATACGGATAGTGAGAAAGCTAGGATGCCAGGATTAAAATTTCCTAACAAAATATTAAATAATGTTTCTTTCATACTGTAGTTACAGAATTTGGGGCTAAATTTTAAGTTACTGTTCACTCCTATTTAATTTTTAATGAATTGCCGCAGCTATATCAGTAATAATAACTTTTGATYGTTTACACTAAGGATCAGAAGAAATAAGTACATTTTTTCATTCTGGTACTGTATCTTTCAGCAGTGGTTTCACTGCAAGAGGAAAATCCTGTATTTTAGTAAACACAGACCAAATTTTTTATCTACAGACAAATGTTCCCTTCGTCGTCTATCATTAGTTTTCCGTGTACATAAATATAACAGACTTGCACCAGTTACCTGTTAGTTACCAGGCAACAGCAGCATTTGACACTGCCTGCAGCTGCAGTGAATGACGTGCAGCTCCCTGGTTGTAAATTAAAGTGCTCTGAATTCTGAACTGAGGTTGATAAAAAGGACATTAGTGCGAGTATAATGCCACTTTCACCATAGTAGCAACATGTCAGCAGAGTGTCTGTAACAACAGCAGTTTGCTGAGATATAGCCCTCTATCACATGTTCATGATGGAAAAATTGTAATCGTTGTAGTCTTTTGCAATATGTAGTTTTCTCTAAAATACACACTGTACCCCACTTAAGCCTTTTTGCCTCTGTGCAAAGCAGGAATCTGTCATGCTTCCCAAACATTCGCTTGGATTCATTGTTTACTGAGGTCAGAGCATTTGATGTTTATAACAATAGGCAAAAACTGGGCCGAAAGGAAAAAAAAAATRTTTTTTWATTTGTAAATATTTTGAGTATCGCTTGCTATTCAGAGATGGTTTGCAGTCTCTTAATGATGGCAGAACAATGAGGCTGGATATTAGTGTAATAAGCAAAAACATGAATGCTTCTGATATAATGCTTAGTGTTTAGCCTAGATAGCTGGCTGTATGAAAGGAACTTTTTAAGGTTACCTGTCTTTCCTGTGCTCTGTACATGTGTGGGATTTTTAGCAGTGAACGCAACAATATCCAAAAAAACAAAACCAGTATCTGGATTTTGATAAATGCTGAAGTTAATCATGATGTATTTGAATTTTTATAATTTTGGGTCTCTTTTGAGCATTTTTAAACATATGGCACTGACTGCCAATRAGCTATTTTAATAGTTTATTTCCCTTTACTATTCCATCATAAATTTTATTCTCCATATCAGTAGAATGACACATATAACCTTACATTTCTAATGATATTTTCTAGACTAACTATTGCCTGTGCAAATGTAGAATTCTGTTTTGATTTTGTTGATACAGTGCCAGCATAATAAAAGCCTCTCCTATCTGCAGGCTGGGAAAGAACTTTCATCAAAAATAGATATTAATGTGGTTTTAAAAAACATTTTTGTCTAATCAGAGTTCAAGCAGGTTGTTACATTCCTGAATGAGTGAAAGCAGTAAAAGATATTTAAAGCCCCAAACAATGAGACATGTCCAGTASAAGACTGGATTAAATTAGTAGCCATGAAAGCAGGCTGACCTTTTTTCTTTCTTCCCTAGAACATAATATTCTTACTCCCTCAGATTAAAAAGATTGTTGACTTAAATATGACCTTTTAATAAAACCACTCTTGTAACATAGTTTCCATCTTTTTTGTGGACTAATCAGAGCYATAGTCAGGATATGTCAGGAGGGACACCAGCTAGGAGCAGATGCACTCAAGCTGTTGCTGCCTGGGATTGAGTGGTTTACGCGCATGGTGGTGGCTGTTAAGGGAACTCTGGAGAGATGAGGCATGCTCAGATGTTCAAAAGAGCATAGGTGAGCCAGGCCTTTAGCAGACTCAGGGCAGTTTTGCCTGTGCTGGATGCAATGCTGCCTTCTTATGATTCTGGAAAAAAAATGGTACGTATTTTTCAAGTGTTATAGGTCTATAGTTGTGATTTCTGTCATGAATGCATCCATTAATCCTGCTGGATTATAAAATTCCAATGTAAGGCCTTCTGATAACCTTTATTGTATATGATATATTCAAACCGTGCAGATTCTTATATTAAAAACCAGGCTTTTGGTTTTTGTGACTGCAGGTTTAGGAGGYATCCCAAAATGATCTCAGTATAACTGAGATAACTGAGGAGTGAATCCRGTCTAAAAAGGCAAGAGCAATGAAACATTCTTATCTCTATTCCTCTATAAGGAACAGAACAAATGAGCTAATTAATGTCTAAAGAAAGTCAAAGATAGATTCAGGAACCRAATGCAGATTTTCTCATTCCCAAGTAGTGCTTGCAGGGCATGGTTTTTCTTTTTGCATTCTGTACTCTGCCATTTAAATGCATCCAGCCAACAAACAGMCAGTGATGCAAACCTTCAAAGGTTCCACCTCCCCTAAAACAATTATTTTCTGAACGTGGGGTATATGTTGGGATTCTGTTTATGAGACAGTGTATATATTTTTTTAAATTCTTGATTTTGTGTTTATGGATGTAGTCTAGATTTTCATAAATCTCACTACCCRGTGTTCTGTTCATTGCTCTCTGAAAGGACACCATCTGCATAATCCTAGCTGTGTATATTACCTTTCTCCTRAATGTACTGTCCATTGTCACAGTCCCAGTTTCCTTCTAAATTGCCTCAACAAATGTAATACTTGTATCTGACAAGAAAGCTAMAGAATCTCAATGCGTTATCAGTAACAGCAAAACAAAAGGCTTATGGAGCAAGGTGATTTATTACTTCATTTTTCTGAAACACATGATGATTAAATTTTTTGCTTAKACTTTTTCCTATCCTAATTACATTTGCCTCTTATTTAATCATCTTTAAGACAAAATAGTACGTCTGAGGAGTGAACATAATTTAATTAACTTTTGTCCTAATGAATCAGACTGCAGAATTTTGTAGTAGCTTCATTTGCAAGGCTTCTTGTCCAGTGAACTGGTTGGAGACAAAGTATTCAGGTGATATTAAAAATTACAAGCCTTAAACTTAAGCCCYATACTAAAATCTTTAGGCTCAGTGGTGTTACTACTGAATTCAGAGGTGAATTAGATGATGGCTGTCTGATTTTGGCTTGAGATTTAATTTAAGAAGAATTTAGGGGACTGATTGACTCTTTTTATAGGATGCATGAGAACTTATATTTTACCTTCAAATAGTCATTACGTCAAACCCAGATGATGAAAAAGATAGTGCATATTAAAGCTTTCTCCCGTAGGAACAGCAGTAACACCTCTGTTGTTGGTTGTTCCATATTCAGGTCTAGCGCTATCTCAGACTCTCTGCTGAGGCTTCCAAAAACCTAACCATTTAATACCARTTTTGCTCCTGGCTTTAATGTTATGAAACAACTGGTTCTTCAACTTCTAGTTGTCTTCTMGTTCTCAAACTGAACTAGACTGAGTCCTTTAATGCATGTCTAAGAGACTCTTCAGCAACCTTCATCTGTCCGAAGATTGCATTCACTACTCAAATGAGTGACTGGGTGGTTCTGTTAGAATTGATGACCTAAAGCCAGAAGAGTCTGCATTCCATTTCTAAATATCTGCAAGTATTTTTGCTAGTGTTGGTGTYCATTTTTTTTTCACATAATATAGGCCAAATTCTGATTACCACTGAAGTCAGCAGGGTTAGTAATATGAGTAGTGCAAGCAAGATACAGCCTGACCTCTATGAATAATCAAATTGTTCTCTAGCAGCATATAAATGTAGACTAGATCATTATTTGACCAAACTTTTCACTCTGTTTCCTGGAGAAGTACTAGTGATTAGATCTGCAGCAAGAAGGCTGCTCAAAGCTACCAGACTTGCATTTAACTGGCTAAAAACCACCAGAAGTGTTGGATMAAAAATCCAGTTTATATAAATGCTGTACAAAGTGTACAGCACTTTGTAAAGGCAGCACAGCTGGGAGAAAGATATTTTAAATGAAATCACTTTCTGAATACAGGTATTGGAGCCGATGATGAGCCCATGGCTTGGTGGTGTACATCAGATGTAAAAGGCGTATTGGCTAAAAGTGTATTGAATGTCAAAAAGATGTACAAAACTGTATTTCTGAGCTGCCCTCTTTCATCACACATAACCAGAAAAACTGAGATGGGTGAACAGGAGCATATTAGTGTGTGTTGAAGTTTACAAATTCGTGCCTTAACCTGTGCTTAGCACTCATGCATGTTTTATATGCATGTATTTGCATCTGTGTTTGGGGATCTTAGTACAGATTCCAAATGCAAAGGCGCTTTACTGACAAATGTTGTTTTTTTTTAAAAAAAAAAAACAAGTCTTCTATGAAGAGTTTAAAACTGACAAGGTAATTCATGCAGAATGTTTGTGTTTAGATCAAAAGTAACTATATAACTACAAGCTGCAGTCTCAGAATTTTTAATGCTTATGATAAATTAACCTGAAGTTAAAATTGAAAGCACTGTAGTCTTCAGCATTGTCTTTCAGCAAACGTTCCTGCAACCTGGAACATTCACTTTATATTGGGGAAATAGTGCAAGTTACTTTATCAGCGTGAAGTACCGTGATGAGAATAGAATTAAATTGTGGAATTGAACAAGACCAGTTTACTAAAGGCATAGAAACTTCTGCTTGTCTGTTTAAATGGTTTTGAGACTGCATCTCTGATTTGAAGCAGTTGTGATTCTGCCCTCCAAAGAAACATTCTGGTTCTGTTTCTAATTGATTAAGATTGGGTGTATGAAGCTCTGAGTGTCTTCAGACACTTGAAAACATTCAGTACGCACCGGCAGCGTGTAAGATTGCAGTTATATAGTGAGGTGTGCGAAAGTATATGCAATACTTCAGTTATTTACCACTGTAAATAATTGGCACAAGTGATTCCACTGATGTTGCAGACAGCTCACAATGTACTTCAATAAGATTTTGCAGAACAGGGCTCTCAAATTGCGTGTATAGTTGTAGCTAACCTGTGTAAATACATTCTAGCAGTACCTATTCTGTGTAAAGACATGCTAAYGAGTGTGGAACTGTGCCCATCAGCCTTACCATTTTCTGTCATGTTGGGAGAGAGGTAGTCACYAGCTMTATGCTGGACCGCAGGTTCAGTAACGTTTGGCAGCATGCTCTATGTAAATGGCCACTTCTTCTCTCCTTGGCAAATATGTACCAGTATTGGTACATCATTTGGGGCCTTGGTATGGCTTATTTTATTTTGGAGGGCCAGAAATTAACTAGATTGGTTAAAACAAACAATTTTGAAGCAATCATCACTTGGGATGTTCTSTCTTTCCTTATGCACACAGCTGTCTATAAGGTACCTGCATTGCTCTTGAAGAAAGCTTGATAGATGATTTTCTGTATTTGGGGGAGAGTTGCAATGTAAGTGCCTTGCTTCTCAAATCTACTGACAGTGAGATCTCATTTTTGGATTTCACTGAATGTTCCTCCAAAGCGGCTGCACTGGTTAATTTTTTTTCCTTCTTAAAAAAAAAGTAATCGTTTCAGACACATTCAAACCATTAGTTCATCGTTACCTGAGAGGCAGTGGGTGGACRAGAGAAATGAGTCGTGCTCAGCATAGCAAGGAGATAATGAGCTATATAAATAATTAGCAACACATTTTAAAAATATGCTCATAYAGAGCCAAAAGTATCTTGGCTTGAGTGCATGGTCTCAAAGACGTAACTGAGACTATTCATTTGATTTAACTCTTTCTCTATGTGGGTTTTTAGAATTCATAAAATGTGAAATGCAGTCATAAAGGAACAGAATATGATTCAAAGCAAAGCACACTACATTAAGACCACTCGTGAACATATTTTGAAACTTCCTGGTTCCTTCTTTAGCAGTAGATGACATGTTTTGTGTAGTTGCCATGAAGATTTGCAGATCATTTCTAATAGCTGAAATTCCAGAAAAAAAATGGCATAAGCATCTTCACCTAGAGAAAAAATGAACRCAAACACTTGAAACATACTCTACCAGCCGTATCATTTCAGTTAACAGAAGATAAAATGCAATTCTAGACACAGCCAGTGCTTTCAAAGAAGACTAGAGGATTCCTTGCAATGGGATTTGATCTTTTACAGAAATCCAAGGCTAATGTTATTTATGAAATTTTACTGAGATAAGAAAACAGCTATATCCCTGGATACTTGTTAAAAAGGGGATGACCCATTATCTCTTTACTAACAGTTTCCTAGTTCCCTGTGGGCAGGCAGGATTTTACTTGCAAATGGCAGGAGGGTGTCTGAGGAAGCTGTTAGACTCACAGCTATCATCGCACCATGAAACGCTCCTGTTTCTGGCCACATCACTCTGTTGTGTTCCTGTAGCCATATGACTAAGTCATGCAGCTCTGTTTTAAGTATTCTGGCTGAGCTACTTTTGGTATTTTAAAATCCTGTGKTTTTATTTGTTTATTAATTTCTATGCTAGCATATTCTCCCTTAATTTCCCTTAATTGCTGACATATTTGTGTGTCATTAAAAAAAGGGCCTTTGTTCTTTAAATTTCTAGTTCAGTTTTATAGATTAGGAGTTAATAGGTGGTTTAGAAAAGTTTCTAGGCCTTGTCTTTCAGATGTGACGCTTGCTGCTATACACTGTATGGTAGATAAGTAAAATCCAAAATAATATTTTCCAATATTTTGGCCACATTGCTAGTAAAATATATATTCATTTTCATAAATAATAGTGACAAAATTGGGAGTTACATACACCTATTTTGGGTAGGTTTGTCCTTATCATAGCAACCTGCTGAAGAAAATATCTGTCATTCCTGATGGGACATCCAGTAAATGAGAACCACTTGCTTTCAGAAAAGGAGTGCTGAAGCCAAGTAGGACCCAGTAACTTTACCTCAATGCTTTATTAGATAAAATTCATGTAGTCTTTTAACTACAAACTGAAGATGCATKTGCTGGCCTAAGAGTGATATGTGCTGCTAGATTTAAATGTGTGCTATGAAGTAGCTCATGGGCAGCAGTCCGATCCCAGAAATGCATTGCTTACTTTGATTACTTTCTCTGCTAGTAAAAATAAGAAGCAAGGCCAAGGGTACGAGCAGGCAGAGTCAGACTGTGACTTAGATATGTGATGTGTATGTTGTTTTTTTTCTTTCTCTCTTACGGATTTAAATGGAGATGTGCTGGAGGGAAGCTGGCCCCAGCTACTGCCCTGACACTGCCTTGTTTTATTTGTGGATTAACAGGGAACTCCAGTCTGCAAGGCCATCAATCTGGCCCCTTTCATCGGCGCTGAATCACTTTAAAAAGAAAAACAGTGCATGTGATTATCAAAAGCATTTCCATTTATAACACACCGTGGCAATTCAGCTCAGTCACCAGAAAATAAGAACATTATATATGACAAGGATGTTGAATGTGGAAATTTATGACATATATAAATGTGGCAATAAAAGATACATATGGCTGTCACTTTATGGAGCTGTGAATACCTATTGACACATTAAATTATGTTGTTCCCTTTACTTAGCTTGTCTGTGATATATACACATCAGCAAAGACATTAGAGACTGGATTCCAAAGAAACAGTGATTAGCATATTTTAAAGTTTCCTGCACTGACTGCTTAAATACATTTGCATTAATAGAAAGATGAGACTCTTCATGATGTTCTCTGCGTAACAAAGGCTAAAAATAGTTTTATTAGAACTCTGGATGCAGTTCTACTAAATTTTAACAGTTTGGGGGAAAGGAAAACACTTTTGAAAGGTTATAATTAATGAGTTATGTGTTGTTGTTTTTTTCAAAGTATACCAAAATAGCATGAAGAAACTGGGACAAGCATGCTATTTCGTGCCTTTGGCATTTTGATGGTTTGCAGCCTAGCTTCCCACTTGAGATGGGGGCGGGCTTTGCTGTTGCCTGCTCTTAACAGCAAGCCCTCTGCAGCTGTTGAGAAAGGAATTCAGTGTGTAAATTTGAAGCTGATTGCACAGAAAGAAAATTCTGTTCTGAATTTACAAAGCGAAGCATTATGCCTACCACTTTCTCATGTTGAAAGGAAATCCAGCATGGTATAACTTTATTTGAGAGAGCGTAAATTGTATTTGAATAGTTAACAGTTTAAAAATTTAGGTCAAGGTCCAGAAAAATTTAAGGTTTGAAAACATGAAGTTTCCTGTTGTGATGGGATCAAAAAAAAAATCACCTGTGGCAATACAGCATGCATATAATGCTAGGCATACTATTGCGGAGAGAAGAGAAACAATCCAGGCTGCAGAAGTGTAAGTGAAGAAACCAGGGTTAGATCAGGCACTAAAGTTGTGATGGGTGGAGTGAATTTTTAGGCCTGCTAGTTCCATTAAGTCCTGTCTGGGATGAGAAAGAGGAGTTTAGAAAGTAGCAGTTGCTGTTTACAATTCACTGCTGTAATTGTAAACGGTATCGTAATGGGCAGGGAGATGATTATTAGAACAGCTGTAACAACTGGAACCCACTAGTATTGTCATTGCCATCATTGCTGCGTGCTCTGAGGTCTGTACGTGTGCTCTGGTAATTTGCAGATGAGCATAACCATCCTAGCACATACATTGTGTTGACAGAGGAAAGGTATAATGCTGTAAAAGAGATTTTTGCATATTTTTTATGAATTGACATCCTGCTTTTCTGATGAAGTATACACTTATTTGTTAAGATGCTGAAGAGTTTAGCAACTATATTCTCAGCCATCTTTGGAGGCAGGTCCATACTTAAAATTCAGAGAATAAATGCCATAGTATTTCATAACATATCCTTGTAATACATGACCTATAGAATTTAAAACAGAATGTGCAGAAACCCTCTAGAACTAGAGTAAAAAGTAGAGTTTTCTTGCTTCTGAAAAAGTTTTCATGGTATGAGAAACATGTCATTGCAGATAACTAAACAAAGCGGTGTTGTAGAATATATGGGAACAATGCATTTGTTAAGAAAATAATGATGTATCAGAAGTCCAGTGGTCTATACAGACGTTAAGGAAATGATCATTAGCTGGTAACTCAGTTGAGTGGATGTGAGGCTAGAGGATTAAAGCTCAGTCTTACAAATAAAACCTAATTAGCCTTTTTAATTAAGGTACAGACACTTACAGTAATTTTCTCATAACTTTCTCCTTTTAGAATGGATGTGGTCAAATGCTTAATGAGACATTTCTGGATGTCTGACTCCATGTTGCAGTACTCTCAACATGCTTATTAAAGGACTTACTGTCAATTTATATATTGTATGTAAACTCAACTGAGAAATACYTACTACAGAAGGGACTTATTAGGAATGACAAACTATGATTTAAGACTTTGGCTTTTTTTTCTTTATGGAGATGCATTCTCCATCTCTTCAGCTTACCTCCTGTATTTAAGCAACTACATTATACAAGTGAGCGCTACTCAAACACCCATCCACAGTATTATGTTTAACATATAGTTCATCATGTCTGCATTTTGGGTTTTTTGGGGGGGTTGGTTTGGTGTTTCAGAATTCTGATGCCTTTGGTGCATGCTTGAGTTGTGACAACAGCATATTCATTAACCTAAATATTATTACAAGAGYTTGCTATTAGCTAAGATTTTTCTTGATACAAGCGATTCAATGAACTTAAGCTTGGTATTTTTTAGACTTGTACTAGGTCTTCACTTAGACATAGCTTTCATCATTTTTAATGATTTAACCATAAACAGGGAGCGTACTCTTCGACCACATGTGCAATGTCAGCTTTTGGTGAAGGTGTAGGACTGCATAATGGTCCTGTCTGTACAATTCTGAATGTATCCATGTTCATTTTCATACGTAGGAGTTAAGAACCAAAACTTCTGCATCCATGTTTCTTAAATTCAGTATATAAAGTATCATTCCACATTGTGATGTAGTGCTTCTTTAGAGGCATTGTGTATTGTTCTGTTTTGAGAATAAATGAGGGGGAACAGCTTTGAGTTTATTTTTAAAAAAGAAAAAAAAAAAAGAAAAAATGGGAAAAAAAGGAGAAAAAAGGCAAAAGAAAAAAAAAAAGGCAGTCCTCAATGCTGCAAGAAGGAGCATTTGGATGTATTAGTAGCATTGTGCCAGATGTGATGTAAATGTGGATGGGTGACAGAATGGGGATATTAGCAGGGAAAAAGTAGTAAAATAGGTAAGCTGCTATGATGGTATGGTGTTCAAAGCACTTCTAGGAGTTTCCCCCAGGATATTTTGACAACCGCAGATAATTTGCAGAGAGTTTGGAATATTTCAGCCCAGCTAAACATCCCATGTGAGAACCTTATTCATATTTTTTGAAAGGTTGGAGCCTCTGAGATCATTAAAATCTGGCCTTGAAAGCTCAAGAGAATAGTTTTTATCCCCCTATTTCTGGCAGAACATTTTCTGTTTCAGCATTTACACTTTTATTATTCTATCAGTTGGCTTCTAGCAGAAAATGTGGATTGATTTTATTTTTAAAGATAAATAAGAACTTTTAAATTTCAACATTTTAACAAACAAAAGGCTCAGTTCATAGCTAATTTTATCTCAACTGTGATTTTCAGTGTCTTAATCTCTTATTTCCATCTACAGCTGTACTCCTATAGAAAGAACTCTAATCATACTGCCCACTGTAGGGAGAATTCTGAATAGAGCTAAAAAGCATTTGTGTGTTAAAACCTTTTGTCTTTTTTTATTAACAGTTTTCTATATTTGCATTATGATTTGAGAAGACAAGAGAGAATGTGTTGGTCACACACTGGCCTGTATTTACATGCTAATCTTGGTATTCATGCAAGTACAGTTTCTTTGGGAGATTTAGCTGGAAGAGGAGGAAAGAGTCATATGTATGCGCTGAACTTCAAATCCATGAGCTATAACTTTGTAATGTGAGTAGTAAGCTTGCTAGAGGCAGTTCCTGATACATGAGAGAGATCTTGGATTTGCTGGATGATGATTACGTTATGCATCTCTGAAACCTGTCTTTAGATGCAGCAGGCTCTGGGGCAATATTAGGCTCCAGAGCTCCCTACCAATTTCATTGCAAACTTGATTAAGCCATTAAATTGCAGATCATTGCTGACAGTAAATTAATTTTTAATCCAAGTCCTATTCTGCACTACATTGGGAGACTTTTGCCAGGAGGCCAGTGGTTTGAAAATGGGTAATTAAATTCTGCTGTAAATACATTTTTATCTACCCTTCTGCTTGCAGGAGCTGGCAAACAAGCAAGAACCATTAATTAATACCTGTAATTTGGTTTAGTGGAATAATTCCTGCTCCTGTCAGATTCTGAAATGTAAACTAAGGCTGTGAAATGGGGAGTAAGTAAAAGATAAAGAAAGCTGACAAAAATGTATTCATAAGAGAACCTGTTCTTATTTCTGTCTGTAAAAAATGTTGGCTAGTTTGGAAATTTGGCAATACTTTGGTCTGAAGTCAATTTAGAAAATAAAAGCTAAAAAACCCCTAAATACAGGAAAAGTAACAATAGTGGCAAGATGTATTCTGGGCATTTCTCAATTATGCGATTAATCACTTATGACCCAACTTGACAACTTCAGGAGGTAATTTTAGCAGGTTGATCATCTCTGGTGCACATAGAGTTGTGCATCAGTTGTCACGCAAGGTTTTTTTTATTGTTTGGATTTGAACCAATAAGTATTGTTTGCAGGTTTTAATCAGAAGTATCGGAAGTAAACTAGAACCTTGTTTGCTAGCACTGTATTAGCGTTATTCTCTTTCCATTCCTCTGAAACAAACTCAGTTTTCCTACTTCTCTTGCATAGTTTTTCCATTTCCTTAAAGTCCTGAAAATCGGACAATTATGAGTCACTCCTTTGTTAAGGAAAGGTGCCTCCTAATTCTCATTAAAGAGAGAAGCAAGCTTCTCCATGTTATTTGCCTATGATAAATAGTTTCTTATATCTTAAAGAGTTATGGGGTACTTCCAGCTCTCCAAACTGTTTAAGTCTTTCACAGGGAGTCTGACTTTCATTTACGTACTCCTAAGATTCCTATCAGAGGATTGAGGCTCATACAGGGCTCAAATGGAAAGTGATATATAGCAAGAGGGAGGTCAACATTGTGCCACATCTTTTTGAAAGGATAGTGCGAGTGACCAAGGGGGAAAGATTCCTAGAGAAAGGATTGAGCCTGAGCAGTTGGGTATGTCCATATCCAAATAGTGGAGGGAATTGTCTTCATTGCTTTCTAGTGCTCTTAAAATTTTCAACTATTTTGTAATTGTGTGAATAATTTTCTAGAAAAGAAGGAATAAGAAGCCTGTGGGGATGTTTTAACAGCATTACTGGCTGGCTGTCTTTAGCTATGAGTCAATCTGAATTATATTCAAGGTGTGTCTTGGCAACCTAATGACATTAGCCTTAGCAGGGTAGTGGCTCATTTACTCTTTTGTGGTTAACATYGCAGGCAGAGCTGAGTTTTTGAAAATAGGTGTTTGGAAACTTCAGAGGGTAAAAGGTTTGCTTGGCAGCAAATATGTCTATAAACATTATCTGAAATGAGCAGGTCATATGAAATGGAAGATATCTGATGGTGACACCACCAGGAAAATTTCAGTTTTCTGGCAAAAATCATAAGAGAAAGAACCATAGTTCAATAAAAAATAATGTTGCTATACTTAACGTACCTCTGCTTTCTAAGGTTAATAAACCCAGAACAAGGGTAGAATTAATTTGAAGATCTGACATATAAAGTTGGGTAAGTTGTTAAAATACATGTTGGGGAAGAGTCCTAAGAGAGAGCCACAGAGAGACAAGGAGAGAACATAGGTGCAACTTATCTGTTTTGGGCAATAAATGTTGTATTTAATGATCTCCAGTTCCAGTGAAAATTGTAGAATTACAAGATATTTAACATTTGAGGGAGTAGTAAAAAAAGAAAAGCAAACTAGTTGTTTGGAGAGAAATGCTTTTAAATGGACAAGGTTATTGATAGCTGGCTTTGTACATGAATAAAAGAATTTACTTCATGTGAGGTTTTTTGTAATTAGTGCTTTCCATTAGAACTATGAAATATGTAGTGAGCAAGCCTGTTACACCACRATCTGTAGTAGCCTCACCATTCTCCTAACTGACAAAATTCCACAAATTAAAGATATGGTAAGATAGGCTTTTTAGGCTTTGCAGTTGCTTTTGTTCAAGCCTGTGGAGCCCAAAAGCTTTCTGAGCTTTATCTCTTTTTTACCTTCTGAAAGACATGATCGTGAGATTTCATTAAGGAGATATATATATATATGTGTGGTTTATTTTTTATATATTTTAGAGATAGAGATACAGAATTTTGTACATATTTATGTAGATAATATTATATATATAAATACATATGCATGTAATATTGTGTATGTTTAAAATCCACAGTCTGAGATTTGTTGCTTTGCTTTCCAGTGTTATTAAAAATTTAACCATATCTCCAGCTGAGACACTTTGTCATTTTGAAGGCAATGTAAATGTTAATAATTAAAAGCAATTAAGAAGTGTGTTAAAAGTCATGTAATTTTTATAGGCTGGCTGACTGAATAATGGATGTCTCCTAGATTTTCTAGAGTGCCAAAGTGTTATTAAACAAAGCCTTCTCCCATCCTAGAAGTCCTGTAGAAATGAAATAACCTATTTTGTCAATTTGGGAATCCAGCTGAGGCTTTGGAGTGAAATTATAAATTATGATCCTTGAGGAGTCACCATGAATCACCGTGCTGTGGACTACGCTGAAGGAGCTCTTTCTTTCCATGAATCCAGATGCACAGGATTCCAAGTGACAGGTCAAATAAAAGGAATACATGTAAAAAAACATCCTGAATATGTTAAGTTTTGTGTATTCTGTAGTGGCCCTAAAGCCTACATGTAACCACATTTTACAGGGCTCAGTGCTCAGAAGTAAATACTACACTTCTAGAGGAAGTTTTGATCTCTTTCTGAAAGAATGATGAAAGAGCTAAGAAAACAAAATGCCTTCTTCCTTCTCTTTTCCTAAAAATAAATTAATAACTAAATAAAAAAGCCATAGCTGCATGATTGGGTCAAGAGAATTTTACACAAGAATAACAGAATTATTGTGTGGGTCAAGATAGTTGTCACAGAGAGCAGTCCAGACAGAAGTTTAAAGTCAGTATTTTTTGACTGCACTGGTGTTTTTTAGGGCTAAGCCTTTCAGCATATAGTTTAAGCATAGGCCTTGTTGTGAGCCTTAGGTATGCAATCTTTTTACATTTCCTTGAAATCACTGTATGAAGGGTACAATATAGGATATAAGTGCTTCTTACTGCTTGTCTGTTACATCACTGTCTGGCACCACTGTCTCTTACTATGAATCTGTGCCCAAGAAACATTGAGTTAAGCCACGTTCMAAAGAGAAACTCTTAGCTGTCACAACAGGTTCTTCCCTAAAACCTTTCTGTCTCACAGTGCTGCATATTTACTACAGTTGCTTCRGGAAGAGCTGAACAGGAGAGCAGGCTGCAATACCACCCATACTAAGGTTAGCACTTTAATCCTGGATTTCCCATAGTGTAAACGTTCTCCAAGCACATTGACATCAGTTCCAGAATCAACATGCAGACTGCTACTGCACTGGGTCCAAAGTTTTATAAAAACATGAATTTTACTTTATTTCTTACAGCAGATATTTATTAAAATTTCAGATTTTTGAAGCTGTTTTTGAGTAAGAATGAGACAACTTCTAGGACAGAAGTGAATTGGGCTTCTCTGTTGAGGAAGAACAGGTGATCTGATGTGTGGCTTGCGCATTACTGTTGCATATGAGTTCATATAGCTGTGCAAAAGTCGTCTTCAGGTTAKGTTTGTAAGCAGGAATGTTGTCACAAGTGTCAATGGCAAAGCACTGACTCTTTAACAATTTCCAGAAAGTGATGTTAAATAGCAGCACTGATCAATCAGTAAGAGTAGTTTCACTGAGCATACAGCTGGATGATTTACCATGTTCTTGGTTTACATGGCCATTGTCTTGTGAAGYATCACTGGAGTTGGATTGTTCCAAGCTGTAATTGCTTCTGTTACTCCAAAGGAATAAAAACTCACTTGGTAGTCACCAGTTGTGGAAGGCAATGGGAAAATAAGGAATGCTTACTCTTATTTTCTGAAAAGAATTGTTTAAACGAGTTCTGTGGCCCATTCTCTTCCACTGCTCCTACAGAGTCCTTGGTGTTGGAGGTTGTACACTGGGGAAGGGCCTTTTGGCGCATACCTTTTTGTGTACTTTCTTTGCGATGGTGGGAGAGGACTCAAAGATCTCTACTGGTCTGGGCAGTATTTTGAAAAAACAGAGTTAATATAAAGGAAAAAGTTGTTTCTTTCTGAATTATTTCAGGCCTCTGAACCAACCACATATTTATTCTATTGAAACCTCATCTCATTCATTTGGTAGGAGAGTTTACATTTTGCAATGCAGCTAAGCATTACCTTGAAAGAGAAGAATTTCTTTTAGACCTTCACTTACCAAAGGCAAATGATGGAAATTAGTTCAGAAATCTGCCTGGATTTCTTCATGTCCTTGCAATGTCTGCACACCATGTAAATTCTATCTGGTTTTATGTCTGCAGTGAGAGTACTGCCAGCCTCAGAGCTAGAGACTTGTAGATCATGATTTAGAGAACAGAAAAAATTGGTGAATCATATGCTTGACTTTGCTACTTATTTTCTGTGAACTGCAATTTATCTTCTGAAGTGTGTTTCTCCTTGAGAGATAACTCAGGGGAAAAAACTACTTTTGCAAAACATCACCAATATAGAAAATTACTATGAGTTTTCCCCACCCCACTCCCCTTTGTTGCTGTATCAGTGGGKTTTTTTGTCTGTTTTGTGGGCTTTTTTAAGTTCAATTTTGGAATTTAATTTCAGTTCTGTCTCTTGGRTTCTAGCCTTGTGAGTGCAGCTTCTTGTCACATGAACCAAATTAGATTGACAGATTAGCTGGGACATACCCTTTACAAGATCTCAACTATTCAGATTCTGGAAATAATTTTCCTGAAATAGGACTGCTATAAAATGAATAAGACTGCAGTCCTCCCATGTAACAGCATTTTTAGCAYGTTACCATATAATTAAGTTTAAAACCAAGACAACCCCTCAAGTGTGATTGGGAAATCTCTACCTCTGGGAAAAAGTAGCACCATATTTAGTAAACTAAAAAGAATAATCAGAAAGGCACTGTAAAAATTTTGTTACACCAGGTTTAAGTAGCTGAACACCATGGGGTGTTAGCTGGATGTGGTATTTTGTCTAATATTATAGGGAGTGAAGCCCTTTTTCTTCAGGGTCAATATTAACCATTTGAAACCACTCGGGATTTTAATCTTGGTGTCTTGGGTGGTGCATAAAAAAGTCATCTATGCTTTAGCAMACTAGATATTTTTGGAGTGCAGTTCCTCTTATGGAAAGCATAGATTTGGTAATGTCAGAATTTTCTGTGAATTCTTGTCAGAAGGAGGAGTTTGATAGAGCTAACAACTAAAAAAAAATCCAGAAAAGTGTTTAGTCATTTCAAGTTGACAGTGTTTAGTGACATTTGACGATGTTTGAGTTCATTGCCAAATTTCATTTGCAGATACTGATTTATACACTTCTCATTTATTTAAAGCAATAGTCGTACAATGGTGAATACTGAAGAAAAACGTGATGATAACTTTGAAGAAAACAGAAGTTTTCTCAAATTTTCATTTTGCAAATTCAAAATAACTGTTTCAACTTGAATAATAATTAAAAAAATACTCTGAATTATCTGAAAATGTATTTAAAGGGCTTCATTTTGTTTGTATACTGCAAATAGTACACGTGATGTTTTGGGAACCCTGTACTAATGGATACTTGGTACCAAAATTAAATTAAAAAAAAAAAAGCTCCACTGTCCTAAAATAGTGATGAAATAAGAAGTCCTGTAATAATGTGTTTATTATAATTTTCCAAGGCCAGGTTGCCAGCTGTGATCTGTGAATCATTAGAAGTCCTCTGGGCATGTTGCTGATTTCTCCATCTGGTTTCCATCAGTCATGTCCTTCTCCAAACTTCATAGTTCTAAGAGCATGTCAATGAAGGAGGAGGGAGCTTGTGTCCCGGTCAGCAATTGCAGAGATCTGATCCAAAGATGAATTGGATGATCACGACAGAGCCGGGAGGTAGGGGTGGGGTGTTCCACGCAATGGCAAAAGAAACCACTTTAAGTAGTGCCTTAGAAGAAATGGAGAGTGTTCATTATTTTTCAGTTGCAAACATCAAGTCAGTGAATAAAAGTGAGACGGTTATTTCTGCTAGTGAACAACAGCTTTAATATTTTTCTTTCTTTCCCATTTTCTTCCCCCACGATTGCTATTTTGAATCTTTACTGTAGAATATGGCAATAAAAGTTCTCAAGCGGGTTTGATTCAAGTGACATTAATGTGTCACACCCTGCAAATGCCTCTCCTGGTTCCTAAGCAGGCTGAAAAATCAGAGCCTGGGTTGAGGTGTTAGAACACATGCAGAGATCTGTGAAGAAAAATTAGCCTTCCTTAGAGACTGCAAGAATAGCGAAAAGAAGAATAATGACGAAAGCTATTGCTGAACAAAATGAATTATTTTTAGAAGCCCTGTTCTCTTAGCGCACCCAGTTGAAAAGAGAAGCCATTCTGTGCCTATGTGTCTGCCTGTCACTGTATAGTGTAGACACACTGAGTATGTGTAATAAAGCTTTTTCAGAAGAAAAGGAAAATCCCTCTCTTACTCTTATACTATCTGTTTTTTTAGAGTCACTGATTAAGGAGCAGTGAAGTTTAGGTCACAGTAGCCTACCCTTCTTCACAGGTTTAGAAGTGATCATTTCTGTGTTACAACACTGTGCCAGCACTTTGTTTCTTTGTTCACGTTTTTGAAAAGATAAGGGATTTTGTATCTTATTTAATTTGGAATTTGGGGCCATATTTAAAATGTAACCTCTTTTTTGCATGGTCTTCAAAAATCCATTACCATCCTCATCTTTAAATTTTTAGAATACAAGAGATTTTAAAGATCATAAAGATTGTCATTTCTGAGGATTCAGGTAAAGTCCCAGGAAAAAATTTCCAAGAACAAAGATGGATGTTTCACTTTTTCTTTCAATACTGAATTACTATGTATTTTAACTTGTGGACCCCTCTGCAGTGTCACAATACTGCAGTATATCAGAAAGACAGAGTTCTAATGCCATAGAAATTAAGTTATTACCTCCCAGTCTATCAGAGATTATTGAGAGCAATAGTGAGACTTCAAGCTCCGAATTAAACCTCGTGGGAGCTATGCGGTGTACCTTATCTTGCTGGCAAACCAAGAAGTTATACCGAATCAGGCTGAGAATCCATCTCAAAGCCAAATTCAGTCTGTAGGAGGAATCTGCTTTGAATCAGAGAAGGTTGTCTCATGGATGATTAAGGTGCAGTCAGTTCCCTGTATGATAGCAATGGCCTCTGGTTAGCTGCCCCTTATATCAAGAATTACTAAATCTTCAAATGCTTTTGTCACCTTAATGCTTTGTGTATTGCCTCTCAAACACTTTGTATGGAGTAAGAGCCTTGTGATTCTGCTGCTTTTGTGATTATTTATCCTGAGTGAGGCAATATTATTCTTTCCCCTTCCCTCTTTCTCTCTATTTTAGAGTGAATTTCAGTCATATTAGAGCCATCCCCCAAAATTGAGGAAGAAAAGAAGAATTGATTGCATTCATCTGGTAGAAAGTTTTAGGCACATACTAATGACCCAATTAAAGATCTTAACTTTTCAGGATTTACTATTTGTAATGACTGGGGTTAATGCAGATGAATGACACTTCAATGGTCCTTAGGTAGATCCTAATACAAAAACTTTTTAGTATAGTTAAAAGAAACTCAGAAGCTCAAAACAAAAAACAAAGAAACAAGCAAAAAAAGCCAAACCCCAGAAGTCCAGTGGATCCTAAAACAAAATGGTCTAATACAGTTCTAACTATTTATCACAGGATTTTCATATCTAAAAATAACCCTTTCTATATCCCAGCACTGAACAGGAATTGACAGGTTAACAGTTTTGTATATCTATTATAGTTATGGTGGGCACAACACGGTTATGTGGCCTTGGGTTGTTTGTACATACTGATCCTCTAGTCTGCAGTCAGATAACAATATTGGTAAATTTTGAAAACAGGGAGGACTAAAGCAAAGAGCTTACTTTAAGTTACATTGGTATTATCTATTTTTTAAACTAAGAAAAAGAGAAAGATTCAGAGGAAGAGTGTTAGGGGTTTCTGTCAAGTCAGTGGCCTGAAGTTTGCAGTGTACTGAATGATTTCAACTTTCTCTTCTCTACCAAAATGTATGAAAAAAGTGGACAGTTTGGCAAATGGGATGAAATCAACTGCATGCGTCTTTTGGGGGTGCTAATGAAGAGAGATATACTCAACATGAAGGTTAAGTGGCAGTGTAATCATATCTCCTTTTGTTGAACATATTTTCTTGTATTTATTTGTGACATCTGTTGAACTCCTTAACACAAAATTACTGTGTATAGTGGGTTTTATTTTAATTTGTTCTATGGATCATTTTGGTAATACTTATATTTACTTTGCTCATGAACTGAAATCGATTCAATTCAAAATGAAAAGAAAAAGGTAGAATTCTACAAAGGCTTGATCTGTGGTTTTTCATAGTTCTGTAGTAATATTATTTAAATGAATGCAGTTTCATGATAAACAGAAAAGATCAAAGAAGAGATTTTTGATAGATGCTTGTCATATCCTTGATACTTATGTATGGCAGTGTGTTGTCTAGGCTTACAAGATCAGATTGTACCTATATAGTGACACAGACCTACAAGTGATATACTGCAATGTTTAAAGCTCTGGTCCAACATAGTAAGAGTTCTCACTAGAAGTGTAAATACTACTATTCTAATCTGTGGTGACATTTTTCTGCCACAGCAGATGATCATCCTTGTAAACAACAGTGAATTTCTGAATCTGCAGGACTGAGCTGTAGACTTGCAGGTTTTCTTCCATATGTTTGTTAACAGTTTTCCTATGTTCAATGAGGATGCATCAACAACTCAAAAACAGTAAAAAGCATTTTGCCTTTGAAAACTTGCCCATGTATAAAGCAGGGTCATGTTTTGCCAGTGGCTAGCAAGGTGATTGAATCTGCTGAGGAGGTTTATTGTAGGAGACAGGAGCTGGTGTGCATATGCCCACCATTATGACTAGGACTAAATTTCGTCCCCTTCGCCTAACAAGGCAGTAGTCAAAGGTGACAAAGTACTTTGGGAGTTTGCTGTGCTTTCCACAGAGGCTTCTGCTTATCACTGGTTGGTGGGACATGCTKCTTTCCTTCTTAAATTTGTCTGTGATTTCAGTTCACAGACTGGTCTGTGCAGTTTCATTCGGGTTTCAGCTTGATTCTTTTTGAATACTTATGAAAATTTATTGGAAATTTGGTCTCTGGGGTTTTTGGTTTGCCTTTTTTTTTTTTCTCCCCAGTGGGATTGGTGCCCAGTCCCATGAATTATAAAACCATAGTTTAAATGTGGATGTGTCTATCATTGAATGTTTTATTCTGTATTAATTCATAGAATATCAAACATATGTGAAGCTAAAACCTGTACGTCATAAATGTATGTAGACCATTGCTGATACTTTCTTAATATCAGGAATGGTACTAATTAGCTGGTTGGGATTTGGCAGCGTATTGGAAACCCACATTGTAGGGCTACTGAAAGAGTAATTTAAATTGGCAGATGGCAAACTATTCTGTTGCCAGCTTGTTTGCTTGGTTGTTCACTCTAGTCTCTTTCAGATTTTAGAAGCTAAGAATTCAGTCCTCTGAAATTCCTGAAATCAAAGACTTAGTGCTCCCAAGATTCAAGTTGGCAAGGAACTGCTCTAGGGCAGCAGTCTCAGATAGATTGTATTTAAAACAAGAACCGTTCCTTCCTTTCATTTGCACAAAGAAGTTCGAAATGTCGAGTTTTTGTTCAGAATTCTAATAAAACCACAATTGGGAAAGTCAAARTTCTCCACAAAAAGGAATATTACCCCAGAGAACTGTATTGTTTTATTTGCAAAACACTTTGTAACTAYGTATTAGATGACATCTAAGCACTGAATATTGTTATTTTGATTGTGTTGTGTTACAGAGCAAGCACCAATGAAAACAGTAAACTACAACAATGGAATTGTACAGCTTCATTTTTTCCAAAGGTTTAGTACTTGTGTTCACTGAAGTCTGAACTGGTGTTTAAAATGAAGMCTTGCCTAGAGGAGATTATTTTTTTAGTGTACATTTCACTGGACAGCAAAGCAATTACCTCCTAAATTTAGAAATTATTCTCGACCGCATTATAGCAGGATTAGACACATTTTGGCATTTGAGCAACTTTCAACACACATTTTGCACATAAGAAGAAATAATGCCATTTGACAATCTGGCAGGGAAAAAATGTTCAAATTTGGATTGTTTTCCAACCTGTCCAGGGAACAGGACAGGGATTTGCAGTCTTTCTATGGCAGAGATAYAGATTGCCATAACATTCAGTTTGCCATCTTTACTCTGCAGAGGCATATTAYTTCATTGTGGGCAATTTGGAACCCTCAGGGAAAAATGCTCTTTCAGTTTCTACATGTGGTTCAGCTAGCAATGGTTGAGTTAAAAGACTGAGTTAAGGAGACAGCATTAACTTCAATCCAGTCATTCTCAAAGAAAGAATAAAGTGATGTTAAGTCATTTGGTTAATTATGTAGTTAAAGCCCATTTAAGGTGATATAGTCTTGGCAGCACCAAGACTGAATCATGTTGTATTATGCTGAAAGCAGTAAAGAAAATGCCCAGATTCTGATCCTTTGAATCAGGGATGAAAACTGCATACAAAACATGCTGGCAGTGAGTTTCATTTCCTCTGGGTAAATAAAGCATCATCTGAGTGTTTGAGGGCCGCAGTAGTTTGCATTTGGTTCAAGCTCCTAATCAAGTGATGGTTTCCATTTTGACAAGGACTGAAACAGAATAATAAGTTTGAAGAAATGGAGTTAACAAGCTTCCTTCACTGCTGCCTTTTCAGCAGAAAATAAAAGGAGAAACGTAACATGGATTCTCTAGCTAGTTACAGTGTCAATAGGAGATGTAACTCAAAATTTCTCCCTTGTAGTTCAATTTTACCACAGGTGKTTTTTTTTTAAGCCACCCTAAGGCTGTATGTTTTTTTTCCTGACTCATTTTCTGCTTTGTGAAGAACTTCACAGGTCTGTTAAGCATAACTAAACTTTGCGTAGCTGCATGAAATCTGAAATGCCTGAGTGAAAGAAATGGATTAAGCAGATAATCTCCTATCATACTTCAAACAATTTGAAACATAGGGGTTTAAAAAGCAATAATTTTATATGGAGAAGTTAAAAAAAAAAAAAAAGGAAGGTTATATTTATGACATACTGCCAATAAATGATAATTTTATTTTCTTAAAAGAATTTCAGAGCACTTTAAAACAGTAAGGGAATGTCTTTCCATGTAGRCTTGGCCATAATGAGAAGAATTTATTCTACATCTAATTCAAATGAATGATACTGGTTTATTTCTACCTCTTCTGTCCATTCTCCACCATTTGCTAGTATTATTTCTGAAAGAAGGAGATGTGTGAGGACTTCGTGCCTTCTGCCACACGCTGTGTGTAGTGCTGTAAAGGGGAAGTAGAAGGAAAAAGAAATCATCTTTTGTGTAAATATCACTTTTGGCCTTTACAAGTTGTTCCAGATCAAATCTTTTCTTTGAGAATTAGCCAAAGACAGACAGGAAGAATAATCCTCTGAACTATAATGAGCATAATCATCAGAAATTGATCTTAAAAATAATTTCCACCATTAAATGTAGCGTAAATTAAAACAGAAGAAAATGCGATTAAATCAGGCATGGGGGAGAAAGCCTGTAACTTCCTTTTCAATGGAATTCAATTTAGTGTTAATTTTCTGGAAGCTTGCAAAATAGAACAACAATAAACCATTAATGGAGGGAAAGGATTGCGAATGAGGTGATGTGCAAATTTAGGAGAAAGTTAAACCACTGTCATTGCTGTTGAGGTAAATGATAAAYTAAATGCCAGGTCTTGTATTCACATCCTGCACTCTAGAAGGTTTCATGGAGTCTTTCATGGAGGGAGAAAGAAAGCGTATGTGTTTCATCTCGCAGATAGGGACAGGTGTTTGAATTTTGCCTATGACGTATTTTACAACATAATTGTTGTTAGTTTTTCACAAAATTGCTTTAATTGTGAATTCAATTATTTGCTTTAAGCTGGTAGATACGTGATAGTTTTTTTTCCTTTGTTTACCACTTGCTGGTTCCCTAGCTCTGCCATGAAGAGGTCCTCTTTCCAGTGTTATTTTGCTGCTGGGTATGTTGGGTCCTTTAAAGACATGTAGTTTTATGTTGCTGAGGTTCACCTGATTTTAAATACACGACTCTGACTGTCCTGTGACCATATACGCAAGGGTAGATCTTCAAATTGATAAAAAGCTCRTTTTGATATAATTTTGAGAGATCTGCCATCTCTGATCATGTTTTTCTTGTCTTCCTTATTGTTTTTTAAGGAAAGTCAGGAGAACATATGCAAAAAGGCAATTCATCTATTTCTAGCTTCTGCAAAAATAAATTGTATGACTGACTCGTAAAATGCTTACACAGGAGTTTTACACTCACATAAATGGTGCTAGTCGTTGCCAGTAGGAAGACAGTAATTTATTATGAAAACTGAGTTTGCATTCCTACAAGCAGATTCTATCCCTGATTTCTATGAGATAGGCTTCGYGCCAAACTGGCAATAGAGGAGGGAAAGAATTGGCAGGAGTGTCCAAAGTTATCCTTTTATGAGGTGAAAAGTAGGCTGACTGTCAGCGTAACAGAAACTTTTAAAGAAACAGCAAAATTGTGGTTTCCTTTGGATAAAAAAGATAGGTGATTTCAGAGGTGATCAGCTGTCTGGGCTATGTTTTGGCAGTCAAAAGATAACACATGTAACAATTCTTTATGTCTAGAATTTTCTTTTTGATTGGCCCGGCAGCAATCCTTAATCTATAAAAACTCTGGAATCGGCAGGTTGGTGACTTCCATTGYAGTTGATTTTTGTTTTTCTGAGTGAAGCGCATGTGCGTGTGGATATAGTTTGGTACGCGTATGCAAGCATACATACTCCCCTCTCCATAACTCACTTCTCTCGGGGAAGGGGCTGCTAGTCAGAACATTAAAAAATGGTCTGTTCAGATTGWAAATGGTACTTTCTGTTACCACGCTATGAACTGTGCTACAGTGGGACAAACTGTGCCCTAGATTACGGTATGAAATAACCTGAAATAAATTAAGATTGTAAGTAGAGTAAAGCAGTGCACACTTTGGTTTTGTGTGTTGAAATTGCCTTCTGTCATGGGTTCTTTCTTTCGTATATAGATAAAAAAATCACATCAACRTTGTGGAAGAACTTTTCTTTTTAGCAACTGAAAATGCTAATAAGTTTTCTTACATGTAAACTGAACAAATGAAACACTACCTTCCCATTTGCTTGTGTTTATGGTAGTTTAGGCTCATTCTTAAGGCCCATGCATGCAGGGAGATAAATACCATGTGTTTGTGAGAGCCTCTGTTCGAGAGAGTGGAGCTGAAATCAGTAGTTTGCCTATGAAGGTTTGGAGTGTTAAATCAAAACTGAATATATATGATGAAATGTAAAAMATTTAATCAAAAGCAGCATGTTTAGCCACTGCTTTTCCTTCRATAGATCATGAGAGTAAGCCCATGATTTTCACATATTTACATCAGATTTTCCACAATCACGGTTCTTCCATTTTAAAATGCACATCAGTGCTGAAATGATAGTTCACCAAAAGGCAGCCGCCTCACAAACACAGATATCATTTGCAATGAGGTGCTAAGAAATGGTTCTCATAGATGYACATTCTTGTCAAAATGTTTTTGTGAAAATAGAAGTTACTTTAGTGCTACAGGCAATGGAAATACTTTAAATAGCAGTTCTGGAGCTATATATCCTGCATTAGGAAATTTAGGAGAAATATTAATCTTTTATGTGCTATTATGCCTATTAGAATGACAGACATTTTGGTTGTCACTGGAGCAGGGGGAGCTGTCAAGACACCTGATCTCCAGTACCTCAGCGATCTCTGGTAATCATTTTTTTGCAGGCAGGTGTCATTCTTCAGTAGATAGTTGGAAAAAAGAATCAGTGATGTGATGATAAATTTATGTTTTAGAAAACTTCATAAATGTGCAGCCATCTGAGGCTATCTTTAATTTTCAGTTTCATTCTTCACTTTGCTGATAGCCATATCAGGGAGAATTCAGTGATGCTCAGCTTCATTTAAACCTAAAAAGTGTCAGTGTGATGAGATTTCATCTAGATCTCAAGAAGTGAAAAAGCCTGGCATCATTTGCATTTGACGTCCCTACATTACAACATTTAAAATGCATGCATAACTATTATCACAGTTTATTTTAAAAATGCAGAGAGTAGCTGCCTTGACTTGGGTGTTAAAGTGACAGATGAAACACCATGCTGTGTCCCTTGGAAGCATAGGGGCAGAGTTGATCTTCAGCTAATATTATTGATATTTTTGAATTAACATGTTCAGAAATGCAGCTAAGCTATGTGATTTTGGATATTCYCTGCTGTCTTGTGTTCTACTTTTATTTTTCCTGAGGTTTCCTTATAGCTATCATATGAGCACATACATTCTCACCGTCTTTTTCAGTTCCTCATGTGCCTAGAAATGCTGCCTCATTTCAAAATCTTAATTCATAATGGGAGATAAATTGAACCTCCTCTTTGATTAACCTTCTATTTTGAAATTCAGCCCTTTGCAATTCAGAAGCATCACTTAAATTTGTTATCTGTTAATATGTAACCAAAACTAATTTCTTCTGGCTTTATTAGAGCTAATTAGTTTGCTTGAGGACTGAAGATCTCTCAGCTTTCCTTGTTACAAATAAATACATCAGGAAAAAAAAGCGATAATTGAAAATTGCTTCAATAGGAATAAAAAAAAAAATGTTAATGAAATTCATAATAGACAGGTAGAAATACAGTTGACAGTATCTGGTCTCAAGTGTCTAAAGTGCTGGAAATTTTAGTGTAGTTTTTAATTGTTCTCCGAGGATTTGTTTTGCATAGAGAATTATAATTACCTTGCGAGAGATCCATTTCTTACTTCATGAATAGATTTTCAGCTGTAGGTTCGTTTTTAATTGATGAGTTGGGAGAGTTCAGAAATTATGCTGATATTGTCTGTGTATGGCTTAGGAGGTTGCTATACGGAGATGAAACACGAGGCTTATTTTAATCAAATGTAATCTTTTTTTCCCTGTTATTTTTCAGTTGATGATTCATGAGGAAACAATTTTGATAGTTTTAAGAAACACACGGCAAACAAATTTTATCTTTAATAAATAAAGATAAATTATTTCTGTTCATTGTTTTCCTCAGTTGCCCTGATAATGCACAGCATGTGAGGATCAGAAATTGTGAAGTGAAAATAGGTTCAGGTGAAATGAAATTGAACTAATCTATATCTTCCCAGAATTTAAACTGAATTCATTCTCTTTCAGGTTTTGGGATGGTGTATATTACTGTAGGTGTTTTTTTAAAATGGGCTTGTCCCTTTGTATGTCTGTGAATGGAAAAAGAAGAAAATTGAAGTAGACAGCACAATGAGTTGGTCTTACTATTTCTGATATTGATTGCAATCCTAACACATTGTTTTATACCAAATCATATCCCTTATTAAACAGAGTAATGATTTCATTAATATATTTCTCAAACTGGTCTTGTAGTTGCTTAAAGTTTGAAATAAATGTGGATACCGGCCTTTTGGTCCAAGCTATACAGTCTTTGAATTATTTTAAAAGCTCTTCAGTGGCTCAAACCAGATCAGAGAGATGCACTCTATCAGTTAGTCACAATTTTAAATTATTTTTAAAAAATAATTATCAATTAAACTTTGTTTGATCAGTTGGTCAATGTTGATACAGTCT
Source organism: Oceanodroma leucorhoa (assembly GCA_030449065.1). Taxonomy (NCBI): domain Eukaryota; kingdom Metazoa; phylum Chordata; class Aves; order Procellariiformes; genus Oceanodroma; species Oceanodroma leucorhoa. The sequence continues at coordinate 1,123,340 of JASVER010000073.1, read as the reverse complement.
CCTGAAAAAAATTTGTCATTTTGAGGTTTCTAGACCAAAGCAGAATGATACCTGAATGGCAGCTGAATGAAGGTGTTGTTCAGGTGAAGCCATTCAAATGCAGGTATGGAGAATGTTACCATTAAAAGCATCTTAATTTCTGTTACAAAAGGAAGCCCAGAAGCTGGTATTTGAATTGTATTTGTTAGCATATACTAGTTGGCAGTATCCTTCAGTTAGGTTACTGGGAGATTAAAGTCATMATTCATTTAGAAGTTTTTAAATGCGTAAGTATAAGATCAATTTTTTTACATTGTTGTGGTGAGTAGCAATTTGAAATAGAGAAAATAAGACATTCTTTGTGACTAGTGTTTTGTGTTTTTCAGTATTTCTTYCCCCCACCTCCATCCTCAGCCTTTCCTGGGAACTTCCACAAAGCTTTGAATTTGTAGCTGCCACAACAATTGATTTTTCGGAACTGAAAAAATTAAATACAACAAGCCCTAAAGCTAAATATTATTAGCATTGGAATTATTTTCTTTTTGATCTTTAATTCAACATGAGACATTTTCAACACTTAATTTTGTAAAGTGGAATACTATACTCCAGTAGTAGTAGTAATCYTTTACATTGTCCCACCATTTTCAGAGATTTCCTTGAGTAGGGTTATTTTTGCTTTCCAGAGTTTAATTTTTTTGGTATTTCCCCTTTATATATCATTTGAGTCAAGATTTATTTTCAGTCAGTTCACAAAACAGAAATATTTTGCATCATTATTCCTACCCTTTCCATTTCTCTCCTTAACTAAGATTATTTGCTCATCAACTGGTATTTTATATAGAAGATGAATTCTGTGCTCTGGTTAGACTCTTCCTGCTTGGTTGCCCTAATGGTCTTCAGACTTATGAGCTGTTTTCAGGTTATTTATATTTTAAATATAAAATTTTGATTAAATATCAGCAAATGTGCAAATCWCAACGACTAGGATTGTATGTGTTTTTAAGAAGGACATAAAATAATGTGAATTTTATACAGAAGCGTGAGAGAGAAAGAGATTTTAAAAGCTATATTCAGGATACAAGTAATGCATGCTTATATTAAAAAGGTTTTATGGGCAAAGAGAAATTGAATTTCCTAGTGCTCAGATTGTTTTGAGTGTCAGAAGGCAAAATCCTTTTGCAGTCTCTGTAACTATTTTACACATCTCGTTTAATGAATGAGCAAAAATATAAACTCTGTGCTTCCCTAATGTGTCAAGGTTTTATCTTGGAAACAACTACGAATAAACTTCGGTTATTTAAATGAATACAAATGCCTTAAGTCCCAGAATGGACTTAAGTCTAGTTCAGGGATATAGTAATATCAAGCTGGATACCGAAACTCAGTGAAAGCTTACAGAATCTTTCTGTTCAGCCTCAAGCAGTTAATCACCGACTTTTAAAGAATGAACCAAAATGTAAATATTTACTGATGTTACAGATCACAGAAAGCTTCTCTGTCCCAAGTACTTAAGGAAGCAAGAAGCTGAGCATGGCTTGCCAGCCTTCCTTGTATAAATAATATTAATCGTACCTTACCAAATTACTCGTTTTAATGTGCTTTTGCCTCATCTCATCTGATGGCTGAGAGGTGTCAGGCGCAAGAAGGCCCTCCCCTTGAACAGCCCCCAGGGGAGTGATGTTCTCTTTCCAGGCAGTGGCTAAAAGGTCAGCTTCAGCTAGTAAGGAAGATTAATTTTAATTTAACAGTATGATGCAGTACAGCTTGAATGAGCAGAAAGAAACTCTGACTCTTTCTCTTTGCCTGTGTCATTAAGRAGGGAAGATGGATGCAATTGCATATATACAGGACTGCTTTCTGAGTAAGTGGGGGTGAAATACATTTCATTGCTACCACATGTAACTCTAAGTAATGAAATAATTAATGGTTTAAGACTCAGGGTAATATACACCTAATTAGTCACATTGAAGCAAATTTAAGATTAATTGGAGATGCCAAATAATATGTTTGTTAAGACGTGGAACTAGCAAAGGAATAAGTCTGATGGCAACTTTAATGCAGATTTCTAGCTGATGATTTTCTACCCTGTTGAAAGCAGTCAGGACACTGTTTGGATTCGCGTCAGAGTTTAATGAAGGGGATAATACTAGGGGCTTCGGATAAATTGCTTCAATATTCCACTGCTTTTAAGAGTTAGTTCCTTGCCTGAGTTGAGGCCTTGATGATTTAGTTTTCTTTTGATTTTATACTAAGCAGAATAGCATATAAATATCTTCCTGGCAGCATTAATTAGATTTAGGAAAGAGAAGATAAGGAAAAGTAACACGGCAATTACATTGTTTAGATTTTGTGTTGTTTCTTATGATACGTTAACACAAAGCATTTTGTCTATGTTCTGCTCTCCTCAAAAATGCCTGGAAAATTGTCCTTATAGACTACAGAGATGTAGAGCAGATTTATGACAGCAAAACAAGAAGTTGTGGTAGTTCATAAAGGCTTAGAGACTTGTATGTTTGTGTAGAGTGTGATATATAGGAGGGCTTTTGTGTTAGTATCTGTCTCTGACTCTGCTTTCACATTGCTGTTTATTGCCAGTCAAATCATCGAAGACCACATTTCCAAAGTGTTCATTGCTGGTGACTGCCCCAGTTTTTCAGGGATGTCTACAAACGGCAGAGGAATCCAAATCAATGAACATTTTTCAGTCTTAATTACTGAGTTTCTCTTTGTGAAAAACAGGTATCGTGTTTCTCTCAGGTTTACTGTACAAACTATTGACATCCTCAGCATGTACATATATCAATACATATAAGTATTATTCTCATGGAGATACTGCTCTCATCCTCTTCATTTGCACTCTGTCAAATAACCTTTCCTAATATCATTTTTGTAACTCCAAGCTGCAAAGTGTCTTCAAGCAGCCACTGTTTAAAAACTGTAAAGCTACTTTCCTTTTTCCATATGCAGAGGATTTCTTGCCTCCAGAATTATATATTACTTAGACTTGATTCTAGCCCCTATTTTGTCTTATGCTTTAAAAAATAAAACATAATATATTTAGGCAGGGACTTTCTTCTAGTTGGGTGGTGCCTAATATGAAGTTTGGTACATTACTGACATTCAAGGTTGAAATAAATTTCAAGTAATAAAATAATTTCAAATACATTATTTGAAAAAAAAATCATCAATTTTGGTGAATTCTAGTATTTGCTAGCTATTGTATTTCTCCTTGATGTTCTTGCGACAGGACTTTAGATGATATTGAGTAGAAGGATAAGAAACAGCATTGCTTTAGTTAGGTGATAGAGCCATCTTCTCTTTTTTGGCACTTAGGAAGGATGAATGCACAGTTCACTCATCGCTTGCCTGAGGACTGTGAGTAATGAATACATTTCAAATTCTGACTGGCAGACTGTTTAAACTCATTGTTTTGTGACGTATTTTTCCTGAGAATCCTTAGAAAAATAGTATGTGTAAGTTTTCACACCTGTAGATACGCACTTAGTAAAACTATTAAGCTTTGCTAAAGTTGTTACATTTTGGTAAATGATGGAGAAAATATCTGTATTGTTTAGAACAAACTATGTAGCCCTTTCAGATTTAATGTTGTATTATGTAAATCACATAAAGTTCCATTTTTTTCTAGTTTTCAAATTGTGTTGAAAATGGTTTGAAAACAGCTTTGATTAATAGAATATGATACGTGGTGATTTCCCATTGTTTGAGCCCTGCAGGTGAAAAGAAGGCTTCCTGACTTACCTGCATGTTTGTTCTCCCTAAGGAAGGAATGCAAAGCGTTGTTCCGTTCTCTGTAAATGGGAATGAAGTGTTCTGAGTTGGGCACTGACTTGTAGATAATCTTAGTTAAGATTTGGAAGGACCAACATAGTTTTGTACAGCTTTCCTTAAAAATTCATGTAGGGAAAGCAGTGGCCCATAATAATGTGTTTTGGTTAACTTATAAATTTGTCTGGTGTTTATATATACCATCTTAGCTTAACAGAAGATGAAAAATTGATTGTACAGTCTTACTTGAAGGCTGTAATATTTTCTGTTCTGAAAATAGAACTTTTGGAGCATGAAGAGCTGTTTCTGAACGATGCTTCTGGCATCTAACCCTTAAAATTATTCGGCATATTTTTCTCATATCTGTCTTGAAATGAAAAATTATCTTCTGTTTTCAAGTCCCTTATAATTTTTWAAAATTGTGCTAAACTTTGCATAGAGATTTCAGAAATTGTGCAACATATCAATATAAATACTGCCTAACAAAATTACTTTGAGACAATTGAGTAATTACTAATGTCACCAGAGTTCACACTTTTTTTTTAACATTTGCCTCTCTAAATGTGTTGCTTAAAAAGATGCCAATCTATGAAAAAACATTTAGCTTGTTGAGTTTTAGTTGATGTTATGCTTAGGTTCAGTACATTTCATCCATCTTATTTAGTGCCACAGGACTGAGTTTTTCACCTGCTGGGGCATGATGTTACCATGACAACAGTTGATCTTGTTTGCTATTCTCTCCTCTTTGTGCATGACAAAAAGGAAAGCTTTTTGAGAAATATTTGTGAAAGCTGATGTAACTAATTGCATTTTAATTATCAGTGAAATAGAACAAGAAATGGCTTGCTCTATTTCAGTAAGAATAAGAAATTTCTATTAAAAGAAATAGCACAATGAACTTGACAACTTAATCAACATTGACAAGATCTCTCCATGAGCTATTCCTATAAAAAAGCATCTGCAACTGGTGTGTTAGCAGAATACTAACATACATGGTCTTTAGAAGATCCTATAACGTATTCTACTGAGAGATCTCCAAGTTCACGTTGCCGCTCACCAGTCTTCTGTATATGTTCTGTTGATCAGCAAATGGAAACCTTAATGCCTTAGTAGATAATTGAATAGACGCTTTCTGTTGCAGCCTTATCCCTAATGAGCTCCAGTGGTGATCAGAACAACTTTGTTCATGTTTTTTAGCTGATGTATTTCTTTTGTTCTGCCACTAGTGAAATCAAAGTAAGTGGAAAATGTGGGTAACAAGTTCCTTAGGAATTATCACAAAGTGTGAGTGGAAATTCACGCATGTGCAGAAACCCTTAAAACCACACTATGCATTTTAATTATTTTAAAATATTTGGTGGCGTTTGGTTTGACGTACAAAAATAAGTTAGATCTTTGGCGCATCCACTGGACTCAAGGCAAAAGAACAATTTACTACTAATTGGAGATGTGAAACAAAAAATACACAGTATGATGGTAAAATAAAAATAAAATATTTGTTAAGGGGGCAGTAGGCAATGTACCCTTCAGACAGTGACAGCCTGATACCAGCATTCAAATGGGGTTAATGTTTAAGCCACACTGTGTTTCCTTTGTGCCTTTATGCAAGACCAGGGACCTTGATCACTCCTTTCTCCCTTAGAAGTAGATAATTTAACMTTATTTTTTTCTTTCCCTTGGGTATAAGTTGTCCCTGAAGGCATTAGAACTGTGCGATGGTAAATGAGAATTAGAGACTCTGTTTCTCAGATACACGGATTAATTTATTGTGTTAAGAAGTGAGTGTAAAAATAATTGAAAGAAAAACCCCTGAATAAATATTGATTTTGCTTCAGCCCACAAATCAAATTGATTAACTTTCTAGTACTGTCCAAGGGAAAACACTGCTGTAATATTAAGTTTAAGATTAATCACTACTAAAGGCTGCAGAAAGGTATTTTTACTATATCTTTGGCTATGTTTATGTTCCCAGCAGCTGGGTGTTATTCGAAAGGTGGAACACAAATGTGCTTGTTTTTTAAAGGAGAGACTAAGTAGTAGCTTGGCTAACTTGACATGAGGGGGTATCTTCAGGAGGGTAAAATAGAATAGAATGCAATAGACTATTTCAGTTGGAAGGGACCTACAGTGATCATCTAGTCCAACTGCCTGACCAATTCAGGGCTGACCAAGTTAAAGCACGTTATTAAGGGCATTGTCCAAATGCCTCTTAAACACTGACAGGCTYGGGGCAGTAGCCTGAACAACAGCTAAAGCACATTGTATTGGTGCTCTGGGTGGCTAAATCAGGAACAGCTGTGTTGTCAGTGGTCAAATTACTTTGGTACGAAGCTTGTTTTAAAACTGACACCTATCAAAATAATTTTTATATGCTCACTGATGAAAGCATTATCAATGTTGCATAATTTTAATTGTTGGAACAGCCTTAGACTGAAAGTATTACAGCGTTAACATACATAAATAACTCATTATTGATGAGAATTGACCTCTCCCTTACCCCTTATTTTTCTTTGAAATTGATAGGCCTAAAATTACCTTGAATTGATTCTTCAGTTATCAGCTATACGTTTATATACTACTTTTCCACAACAAGATTATGTATGACTTTGTCATTAAGCARCTATCCAATAACATCTCATTGCAAATGCTGAGAAGGTTTTAAAAGATGATACTGAAAACATTAAGTTATACAATTGCTGTCTTTGCCTGTTGGAATAGTGTTGTTTGATACTTTATGAAGAAGTTAACAAGAAAAAAACTAATGCCACCTACTGCCAGTTAGAGACTTGATTCCGCCTGTGTTGTGAACTGGAAGCGTGCAAAGACATCTGGTCTTTTGCTTTTGAGTATAGAGTCAAGTTGATGCATTCCACATACCTCATGAAGGAAGCAAGGCATCATAAAATAGAAGCATAATAGCAAATACTAAATAATGCTATCGTGGGGAATGTCTGCTTTTTTACTGTCTTCATGATTACTTCCTTCAGCCACGGTAGGTATAAAATCYAAAAGTAATTTATTGAAGAGAATTTGCGTATTTGGTAATTCATTATAAACAGCTGCAGATAGAATGTCTGCTGTGTTATTTATTCACGAGTATGGATGCTATAATAAAACCATTGCACTTAGATATATCTAAAGTTATCACTTTACCCATTTTCATTRCTAAAAGAGATGAGAGGGTCCTGTCATGTTTGTACTGTGTGCCGTAGGTGAAGAAAATAAGATGGAGAGTATGATGAACAATTTTCAGTGATGGCCATAGTCTGAGCAGCAGCAAATCAAACACGGTTACATGTCATTCTAAAATAGGGGAATCTTCCAGAAGTTCAGGTGAACCTGATGTTTATCTGTCCTTTACCTCTCTGATCCTGCAAAACATGGCAGTGAGTACCTTATCGTGTAAATGAATGTTATGGGGGTGACGGATTTGAGGTGCTAGAAAAGATTGTACGGACAAGTTATGAGAAACAGTTGCGTGAAAACCTAATACTCCAAAGGACAAGACAAAAAGAATGTGAATGAAATGAGTTGGTAGCACAAAGCTTGTTATCTGAAGTCTTATTGAAGTGAAAAATAATACCATGCATTAACTGTTCGTGCTTCCTCCATAACATCTGGTCCTGGTCACTGTAGTGCCAAGACACTGGTGATTTCCAAGTCCAATAAACTGCTACAGTTCCTGCTTTCCTTATTTAGTRGTGCTTTTTWAGAAGTGCTATTTTTATATAGTGATTCTTACTCTAAATTCAGCCTACTGATTAGAGGAGTAAAGCTGCATTTGTTTTCCTTTATTAGAAGAAAGTATAATTTGCATGGAAAAGTTCCTATTTTTAAAATGAAGAAAATAGAATTGTGAAGTGATTTTGTTTAAAATGCAAGCATTTCTAAGTAGATCTTCCTTTGTTTTAAGAGTAGTAGTAGAAAAAACTTACGTATGCCTGTTAAGGTTCTCTGTAGAAATTCCTTAGTTTTTGAATSTTAATATCATAAAATGTCAGACTGCTTTCCTGTACTACTCGCTAACATACTTCATCATGACAACTGAGAGGAAGAATCAAATGGAAATAGTAAAACACCTCAAAAAATAGTCTTTAGTTGGATTATTTTTCATTGCATTTAAATAGTTTTCCACTAACTTACAGTTTGTTGTTTATTAAAAGTGCAACTTTCTAACTATCAAAGTTGGTAACTGTGGAAGCCAGTATTGGATAGAACTGTACCCTTCATGGGACAGGGAGGGCACATTCAGCATCTTTCAATGCTTTTGTTGATCCCACTTCTACCTTACTGGTATGCATCCAAAGCTGTCAGATATAATGGAAGTGGTGTCAGAACATTAACTASCAGTAACAGAACAGCAGCATCTCTTGTGAATGCCATTTTTATCTGCTTGCTTCTAGTTCCACTTTGCTCAGTGCTATATTATATAGCGGTCGGAATTATGCAGGACAGCCTGTATTTTTCTTGCATCATCCACATGCTAATTACAAAGAGAAAATCAACAAGGTTTTAATGGCGGTTTGTTGTACAGGCTGTGCCTCTCAGCCTAGCTCTGTTAGCTTGTCCATGTTGAGGTTCTTAAATAGTTTTACTGTGTACTATTCAGGATGAGTCAGCTTTGCCTTTAAAATCTAGCTCTTACAAGAAGAAAAAAATTAATTGGTGGTGATGAACCTGACCTTAGAARTGAGTCATTTACAGGGCAAAAATACATGAGAAAAGATCAGAAGATTCTTCATTTTTCCTTTTTCTTTAAGTACCTGTAGACTAGAGGTTTTCACTTTTCTCTTGGATTCATTCTATTCATGTATCATCAAAATAGAGAACTATCACAGGGGATTATAATCAGAGCGTTCTAGTACAGTCATTCCAGGTTACTGGCAAAAACAAGTCTCAAAGAAAAAGAACAAATAAATGAATAGTGTATAACATTTTTTTAAACAAAAATAATTGATGGATGAGCAAACTAGCACACAGGGCAACAGATGCCTTTCTCCAGGCAATGTAGAACCTTGTTACCCAGACAGTGGTGTCAGATTGTATTAAATCTACAGAAGTCATCCTCCTCCCATGAATTTTTATAGTCAGTCCTCATATCCGCAGGAGAATTTCTACTTTTGCTCTGTTATGAACACAAATTTTTGCCTTCATTTCTACACTTAAAAAGATGCAACTTATATATAAGGTAACACAATTTATTTTTAATGTCTTTTATTTTTAATTTTTCATGGACATTTCTCTATTAATCATCTCGTCTTTTGTGAAGTATGTACTGGTGTGTGAGTAAATCCTTTAAATCCATGTAGTGCTCTGGGCACCCCTTAAAAAATGGCACACTGCAGGACTGCTTGTGTTTATATACATTTGAGAGGGCTGTCGATTTTCTGATTCAGTTTACTTCGCAGATTCTGAAAAGACCATCCTTAGTGTTGTTTTCTTAGACTAAAATGCCTGTCTGAGCTGAGAATGCCTGAAGCATTCCTTACATCCAGCAGGAAGTATCCTTGCTGTTTGGAATTTTGTCTGACATGCTAAAGGCATTTCAGATTCTTTTTGCAAATTATGCTACTTATGGGCCTGACATGAATACGGCTTGATTGACATATCACCACATATGTAATATATGTAAGTATGRTTTATGCTTCTTTTATTTAACTTGGTAAAAAAGCTTAAGCAGGAGCAATCTAAGCTCTGTGCAACTTCTGCTGACATACATTAGAAAAAGTTTGGGTTTGGTTTGTTCTGTAAATTGATCCTAATCTGTGACAATACTTTCAGTTTTTTCTGGAGGACGGTGAAATAGTTCTACATACAGCTTCTATTGTTTCTTTACCTATCATTAATTTTCCACATTCGTTTCTCTGTTTGTAAAATTTTTGGATGCATGCTAGACTAGTAATTAAATTGCTTCAAGTCCTTGATTTTTTTAAATGGGTATTGTGTAGCAACATCATTAGAAAAGGGGTGACAGACTGTTCAACTAATAATTGAAACCCAATGTCAAGACTCTGGAGACTAGTGAGAAGCTTTTTTGGAAGTATGAAGTACGGCTTCCTTTTCACTTGCACATTAGTCTGTGAACATTTAGTCAGCRTTTGCCTTCATACTGTGCCTTGGACTAACTGGCTTGATGAGTTCTTAGCCTTCACTCTACTTGTCTTTATTAACAGCGGCAGTAGATTGATTTGCATAGGTTAAATGGTAGATGTCATTTGACTCGAATAAATTGTTTCTTCTTAGGCACAATTAAATTGTCATAATTGTTACATACAGTGAATAAATGAAGAACAGGGGAGAGGACAGCAGAGGAAAAAAGGACAAAACTCTCATTAAATTKGTAAAAAGAAGTCAAAAGCTCTTTGTGTAAAACATAGAAAGGATGAGGGAAGAGTGCATAGTAATGCTTTCCACAGGTTTGTTTTTCGGACTGGTACTGGCTTATTGTYGAGAAGTTTAAAACCTGAATCATGTCAAACTTCGAAATAAATTGTGCAATCCCACAAAATCTYCTCTTAGGACCAAGCAATAACAGTGATGCCTCTTTGCATGTTCCCTTTAGAATTTGGTAGAGTCACTGAGGGTGGGGGAAGGCTGTAGTGGAGAACCCCTAGCATTGACAGGCAAGCTGGAGGCAAGAAGCACATATCCAGCCTACTGCCAGTAAGTCTGTCATTTGTGATGGCTGCCCTATGCATTTGCTGACCTCTTCTTTCTGTTGACTTGGAGGTTCTGTTTGGAATTGGCAGTTGTAAGAGCTGAAGTGAGAAGTGTTGCCCTGTTGTTAATGCATTCAGTGCTAGCTGCCAAGTAAAGGAGAGAGAATGGAAAAATTATCTATTTCAGTATAGCATCTTAAGGAAGCGTAGCCTTCTTGTGTGAGAAGAAACATAGCTGGGATTTTCAAAAGACATCCGTCTTCCTTAAAATGTATTTGAAGTTTCAAAGCTTTCTCAGGATCCAATCATAAAATCCKAAGGAAGACAACTCACAACATAGTAAAATGATAATCAAATGTGTTGGATTCCCTGCCAGATGAAAAAAACCCTTTTGTATGCCACTCTGGYCCCAGTCAAATGGGCATATGCACAATGGTGGTATGACAGCACTTTTGAGAAAAGCAGCCATGAACTGGCAACTTTGAGAGGACTGACTGTGGGCCAATAAGAATTTATACTAGAAATTTGAGTTTTCTGGTTTGTACATGGAAGAAAACAGTAAAAAAGTCATTTTCCTCTACATGACTTCARTCCTCTTTTTTAGTATATGAATTGCCTGTTTGGTGGAGTTTAGTTCTGGGGTAGCTGGGATTAACTTTGATCTTTTTTGTTGAAGTTTTATATTTAACTAATCTGGAAAATATTGAGGCAGATATTGTTAAGCGACGAAATCACTGAAGTCAATGGATTAGACAGAAAATCACAAACTGCAATGATGCATAACTATCATTTGCAAAAATCCAGGTGGCATTTCACAGCCACAAGAGAAGAGGAGATGGTGAGAAGAGGAGATGTATAATGAATACTGTAAGTGTGTTTCTCCAAGTAAAGGTGGAAGCATTCCACACTGGAAGCATTCAACACTGCAGAAACTGGTCATGAGGAATTTTGAGAGAAAGCATAATTTTGTTGAACTAGTTCCCCCTTGGGCAGTAGTATGTGCTGCCTCAGTTAACCACATCACAGGTTACTTTCAGGGACGTGACTGATAATACGATGCAGTAGCTAAACTATTGCTGCTGAATCTACCAGAATTCTTCTGTCAGAGCCCTTGTTGTAAGGGTTCATTGTTGTTGAGAGATGACTCAAGTCAACAAATGATTGAAACTAATATTGTGGGAATTTCTGAGTTGACAGTAATTATGATATGGATCATYTCCAGAAGACATAGCTCAATAAAAGAACTTGGCTAAAATTTACAAGACTTTGGTTCGGTTTCTGGCTTTTACCACATGTTATTGCTCTGAGACCTTTGATRAGTCATTTATTCTTTGTTCCTTAATGCATTTTCTGAGAGCAAGCAATCTAAATATTATAAGTGTACATGTATTTATGTCACTTCCAAACACACTGATAATATATACAAATGCATTATATCCTTATTGCAAGTACTGCAAGCGGAAACTTTGCTCCTGAGTTTTAGTTGCTGGGTCTCTATCTGTGTATTTTTCAGGCTAGATGTGTGCCAGTAATTCCTGCTACTGTTTCAGGTGATTCTTGATCTTTATGGATTTAGTTRGGATGGGGAACATAGGTGGTGCTTCATCCCGGCAAATGCAAAAGAATACTGAGAGAAATTGCCGTTATGATGAAAAGAGATATGAGTGAAAAGAGATAGGCTTATAACTAAGCATCAATGAAACTTGGATAGTTACTGCCCTACTTCTCTTCATCCTTGCAAATAACGTGATAAAAACATATTTTCTTCAGGTAGGACTAACAGCCAGCCCAGTTGCTGTGCCATCTCTCATAAACTGTTTCCCATTCTGGAGAATTTAAACAGGGTGTGAAAGATGCTGGCCTAGATTGCCATCAATTACTCCTCCTCTTCTTCCCTGCYGCCCCCCCCACCCCCCCATTTCTGCTTGAATTCCTTTTAATAACTTATTGTCACTTGTTCCTCATTCCAGTCAGCTGAGCGGTATTGATTTGTAACAAATGCAAATGGATCCACTAAAGAAATGTCAAATCCGGCTTGACAAAAGCCTGCAAGTTGTAAGGGTTTCAGAGCAGGTAGTGTAGCTTATTTTCACCTTGTAAACTGCAGAATAGACACACAATGCTTTACAAGTGACTTTCAGCAATTAATAGGATGCAGAGATTTATTTGCATATCCAAGGAACTGTTCTGTGCAGTTTGTTGATATTATAAAAATATTTACTGATTAAATTCACACCTTTGAAAATGCAATGTGAGCTAAGAAATTCTTCTCATTTTGGCCTTCAGAACTGTCTAGCATCTCACAGAGCCTGACTGTCACTTTTAATTGCACCCTGAACAACAGATTTAACAGACTTGAGAAATGATAATTGCTGAGCTTCGTATGTGCGAGATGATAGGTGTATCTGCAATCAGGAGACTGCGAATATTAGGCAGTTTGTCGTCGTAGTTTCGTTCAGTGCAGTAGCGCTTGACTCTTAGTCAAGAGAACGGCTTCCCACAGCTGATGAGMTGTTCTGATATTGTACGATGATGGTGCTCTAACATGTCATTACTTAAGCTGAACTAACTCTCGCTATCCTTTGTTTATGTTCAAATTTAACTATCAGACTGGCATTCCAGGTGTGGGCAGAAATGCAGTATCTTCTGCGGAATTGATTGATATGTTAAAATCATTGTTACTCAGAGTGGCCTTTTCTGTGTGAAATGTTTTATAAAACTGACATTTTGTTCTCATTTTCTACAGAAAAAATTAYTCACATAATCATGCTGTTTAGCTGACCCTATAAATTTTGAACCCTGTGGTTAATTTCAATCAGATTTGGATGTCACACCTTCTTAGATATCAGTCAAGTAGCCAAGGCAGAAATCTGTAAGCTTTGTTAGTTCTGATACTCAGGTAATGAAGCTTGGGAAACAATTTAGGTGATAAACARTTTAACAACTTTTGTCCATTAGAAACGCTAGTTTTCTATTCAAAACACGGATCTTGTGTGCAGAGAGTTTTGAAATTGATTTAATAAAGGTATGCTTAAAATAGCAAGTTTTTTGGTTCAAGTAGTATGAAAAWCTTTTAAATCTCAGAATCTTTAAATTCCTTTTTTAGGGCTTACATTGGTAAATAAAAAATTGGCAATTTATATTTTTTTTTATATTGAGAATTTTAAAGACAAATTGTGATAAAGCATTACTTGAACAATTTTTCTTAAGACCTCAGCAGAATTAGTAGAGAAATCTGCTRATAGAGTGGATTTTAATGGTGCAAAATCATAAGTTATTTCAAATCACTCAAAAGTGGGCCCAGTTTTGCCCACCTTAGTATAGATTTTGGCAGATATAACCCATGTTTTCAGAAGATAATGTATAACGCATACTGTAGGATGGAAAGATTACAGATTGCCCAGCATGACTGATTGCAACTTTCATAAGGAACTGAATTTAAGATTTGATCTCAGACAACTACCTTTGTGAACTTGTGCAAAAAAGAAATTGTCAGAAATATCAGAGGATGCTGCTGTGGTTTCCTGAGCTGCATGTGTTTTGATTTGTGTGACCTGACAAAGCATTTCTACCCCTCTAGTTTGACCTTTGACTGTATATTTGAGTTTTATTTACTTTTCCTTTTTTCCTCCTTACAGTGCTGTCTAAATAAATAAAAATACATTCCTGAGGCTGTAGTTAATACCTTGATCTTTAGGCATAGGTTACTTACCTTTTGACTTGCATCTGCATTTCTGATTTGCCTGCCACTGTAGTACATAGATGCTCTACCCAGATTCTAAAAATGTTTGTATTAGAATGTGTATATATACATATATTATAAATAGATATACGTTATAAGTAAAGTGAAAGATGTTAATATAAAAATGTGTACATGAGTATACATTCCGGTTGTTGGCTTTTGCCCTCAAAATGCTTCCTGAAGACCTAAGTTTGATAGCATTACTCTTTTTCTGGGAGCCAAGTGTCTTTTTCTTCCCAGCTCTAAGTGAGGCAGCCAGGTTTGAGCTCTTTGTTACATCCACAGGGAGATTTTTTTATTATTATTCTTACAGGCACCAGGCCTGTGAAGTCAGGTCATCTCTCTTTGCCTCCACTTCTTTAATCAGATCATCTACTGATAACATGTGGGTTTACGATAGAGCCAACTTTGATTGCAAGCTAATCTGCTGCTTCTGCACCTTCAGTGCCTTTRGCTCTGTGCCTGATATTACCCTTAATAGTTTGTTAATACCAAATAATGCAAAAACATTGCTTCCTTGAGCACTTAATAGGATGTACTGTAATGGAGATAAATGGTCTATAACACTCTTTACTTGTRTTTTAGGAAAATGAACTGAAGGATGCTGTGCAAGAAAAGAATCGCCTGAGCCTTCAGTATGCGAGTGTGTCCCACAAAGCACTGCAATATGACCAGGTAACATCATGAGCACAGAATCATACATTCATTTGTTACAGAAATCAGGCTGCAGAKTGAATAAAAGTGCATTGTATAGTAATTTTTTCTGATTTGATTTTAATTAAAAATAAATGACAAAAATTTATTCTATGAACAAATGTTATTTTCAAGTGAAAATTTAAGACACTCAGACTTTAGAGAGGTACATCATTCCTCTGATGCRTATTTTCTTAGTATTGTAAATTGGTATTAGGCTTTGGTAAAAAGACTTTTTTTGGTGATTTTGATGAGACTTGATTGAAAAATTCTCTTCTTTTTCTGAAAAAATACTGATAGAAATAATTGCTCTCTAGTAGGCTTTTTTCCTACCTTTCTGCATTTTTTCTTTGCATTTTTAAATTTCTCAATAATATGTTGAAAAGCACTTGTCTGGCAGCTAATGTCCAAAACTCTATTTAGCGGTTRTTATTTCCCCTGCAGTATGACACATGGCATAGTCTCAGCTGTTCCAGGTCCTGATATAAAAGCTGTTTTAATAGTAATTATTTTTCTTCAATTCTTTTTTGTGTCTGTTATGGGACAAAAAATATCTTTTTGACTACAATGTGATTATATCTATGGAAAATACTGCACGGCATAACTAGCATGGGAGGGAGAGGCTGATGTGCTTTACCTCACCAGATATGCATTCAGTGGAAGAAACATCATGAACCAGCCACTTTACAGGGCTACATTTAGCTAAAAATAAAACTCCAATCTGGGATTTCTACAGGGCTTAAGTGTGTTGCTGGGCAACCTCATTCATACCAGAAGAGCTGTAACTCACATAGGCTCTGATGAAAGCCCATCCTCAAAGCTTGCAAAACAGTGGTAGCTGCATGCTTTGGTACCTCTGACGTGCATGTGTCACAGAGTAGCCCACTGCTGAATTTCCAAACCAAAGGAGGTCTGATTAAGTCCCTGAAACAATGCAAATTACTAAAATTCAGAGATGCATGTATTCTACATTTTGTGTGTGGCACCTGGTATCGATGCAGCCCTGAAATTTCCTGTTACTGAGGAATTTAAATGGTTTTTATATAAAAAGGCAGTGTAATAATACTTTATGATAGGAGGAAGCCATGTGTATCATAGCATCACTTAATTTTATTAATCCATCTGTCTAGAATTTCTCCCTTTCCTAATGTTTTTCTCCKCTCTTTATTGGTGTTTATACATTGCCTTTACTCTTTGCTTCACAAGGCACATAAAGATAAAGTCTATCTTAGGCAGTTTTATATTCTAGCTGGCACAGGAATAACATGCAGCATTAATGCGGTGAAGGCTCAGTACCTTGGTGACACTAAAAGTGTTAGTCCTCTTACTATGAGAAAGTGAAGAACTATGCGGTTAATAATGCTTTATTACAGTGCATACTAATAACAGTGTATATAATAATGCATATAATAATAATGCATATAATAATGCTTTATTATAATGCATATTATAGTGTTTGTCTCTTATGATATTGAAGACTTTAAGGTACATTGAAAAACCTAGTAAAAGCAATTTAAAATATAAAGGTAAAACGTCAACCTCTGACACATTAGCCACCAAATTAGTAATAAAATTACCTTTTACTATTGTAGTGTCAGAATTTCTCATACTATGGGTGTTTGTTTCTTCAAATATATTAAATACCATGAAAGGCACAATGCAACAATACTAATTTAATATCATAGCCTCAGTAGGATCAAAGACTTGCTTTAAGTGTACCCTCTCACTTTTAACAATTTTAACAATATGCAATCTTTGCAGTATACCTTGAGTGTTAACAAACCTTGCGTTTTCTTTCTTGCGTAAGAGGTTTTCTGAAGGAATTACTTGGGTTTTTCTCTTTGGGTTTTTGTTGGGTTTTTTTTACCACACACGATGAGGTTGAGGATAGATGGTGCAGCTTAGATTACATTTTACCATTTTACTACTCAAAGTGTGAAACTATACAACTTTGGATGTGGAGGTTGGAGCAGAATTCTGACAGAGTTAGGGCTCAACCCTGAAGGGGAAAACCTGTGTAAAATAATTTATTCTTTTTCACCCTTGAGAGCTGGCCTGAAAAACAGGCCAACTTTATCCAAGTAAATGGGGCTGGAGGAGTGTTTATGCATTCTGTTATGTAGCACAGATAAAACTACTGCTCATTTTTGCATAATTTAGTTGCTGAAATTYGACTCTAGGAAGCAGTAGGTACGAGGCTGGCTACCTTTAAATCCACAAAATAAAGCTAAAATTGTACATAACTTACATGATTTAGTTTTGGTACTCTGCGTAAGAGAAACAAAGTCGCATTCCTGGAGTGGAGTACTTGTGAAAAGATCTCRTGTCGTTAGGAATGCGATGACACTGAGCTCTAACTTGTTTTCGTGCTCATCTGAATATATAYGGGCTTCTATTTTTATGTAAAAATAGAATAGGCATTATACATTCAGAATTTATTTCCACAATACCTGAAATCATACCATGTTCATGGTAGTTGCTGAATAGTATTTTCTGAACAATGTAAGTCGTTTGAGAAATTGGCAGATCACTAAATTCTAGAATTAAGGCAAGTGGTGGGTTATAAGGCTGATGGAGCTTTTCACCAATGAAACAAACTGCTGGTTCATTTTGGTSTGCTGGTTTTCAGTAGCTAGTTTCTGTTTAAGCGTTCAGGAAGTGGAAGACACTTTAGCAGTATTCTGGCCTTCATAACTTTCTCAAATGAGGGYGCATTTAGTAAGTGTGAAGGTAGGGGATGAAAAATAAATTGGTCSATGCGTTGAACAGAGAAACACCACAGATCAAAATGTTCCCTGTTTCTGTCATGAAATTAGAACTGTTTATGATGGCACTCTATTTAGGTCAACTGTTTTTGCCACTGGGAACATCGATGTTTTGATGTGCTCTGTGCGTAACTCAAGTTCATATATATCCCTTATGTTCTTAAACAGCCTGCTTGGAGAGAGCATTAAATTTACATTTAAGAACAAATGTTGTCTAAACAAAAAAAAAAAGGCAAATTATAGACTCATCAAGTTTTATGCTGCCTTATGGGTTATATAAATGTGTATATCACAGCATTCTGTGTGATACACAGTCTTCAGAGGAGAAAGTCCTGGCAAGAATGCCCTGTAGAAATATTAAAAGTTAATTATCAGATGGTGGTTGGTAGATTTGGTTGTGTTCTTTCCAACCTGCAAAATGAAAATATACACAGAACTTTGTTCAAAAGCTSATCTGCCAAAGTAGAGAAATTATCAGAACGATTTGTGTATTCCTGAGCTTCAACTAATTTAGATATGCACTTTGAGATCCTAAATGACAGATCCTGAGATGTGTAAAATGTTAACAGTTCTACCTGTGTCTAAATCATCTGTTTCCAAAATTACATTAGCAGCCTCATAGGTACCGTTTGCTCTGATAGCCCCTTCACTGCCAGCAGGGAAAAACACACAGCAGAAAGTTATCGTAATCACTATCTCCCAAAATAATTCAGACTATGATGACTAGTAAGTTTTAGAAAATTCTTTACAAAGGTAGTCACTTGGTATCAATTGTTTTAGAGACAGGGAAAACTAAAGCCTGACGAAAATAACCTTTCCTTGAAACTTGTTCAAAATATTGTACTTCCATTCATCCTGACTAAATTAACTGAGAATCACAGACAATAACAAAATTGCATCGTTGATGGTGATACCTCGTTGCTTCCTTTTTCCACTCCATTATTTTTCAACAATATACATTGACTGATCTGAGCAATGAAATACAATACAAAGGATGCTGGAAGTTAATAGATTCTGAAAATCCATTGTTTAATAGTTTCCTTAGTTATAAAGAAATGAGGGAAGAGGAAAAGAAAAATCTGTGCACAGAAAAAAAATCCTGAGGTTGACAATAATTGCATCAGTTCTTGTGGAAAACATGATTCGTTCCATTTTCCTCTTTCTTTTTTCTAGTCCACTGCACTCTAAAGAGCCCTCTTACAAAGATGAATACGAGGGCTGGCTGCAACCATTTAGATTGCTTGGTCCATGGCAAAATTTGCAATTTAACAAACTGGAGCCAGAAGGCAAAAAGAAAGGCTGAATCAGTTTCCAAAACATCGCTTTAGAAAATGTCCAGGAGATATCCATGTCAGAGATTGTTTAATGCCATTCATTCTTTAAAAAACCCAAGAAATTACCATAATTAAATTGAAAAAAAAAAAAGTACTTGTCACTTCCTTAACTGATGTTAGAAGGAAACATGAGCTGCACCAAGATTAAAGCCTATGCCTTAACCCATGACTTGGTCCTGCTTTGCCTTTCCTTAGTCAGTAATCCTGTCAGCATTGTTTATGCTTCTGTGCTGTGTTGAGTTAACAAAGGAAAACAGATGCTTCTTGGAACACTGTTGACTAAAAATATTATGGCGCTTTCTTTTGCTTTCTTATCTTCTATCAACATTGCAGGGAAGTGGAAATAGTATGTGAACATTATGTATTTTTTTACCCGGGTGCTTATTGCTGGTGGGTTTTCATTCGTAATGTAAAAAATTGTWGTTTCTGATATGATACAAGCTGTAACAATCCTATTGTTATACATCAATACAGGACATAAAGTCATAAAATTATCAGGGATAAGAAATCAAATTTTCAAMTGATTTGAACTGAAGAAAGAACTTTTCCATGGCAGGATAAAGTAGTTTAATATTATATTTTCTTATTTTCTATGTGTGTTTATGAAGTAGTCACTATCGCTGATGATTCACAAAGTCCTGTATAAAAAGACTTAGTCATACTGAAATGGTTAAGCTAGCACTGAGTAAATTAAATCGGAAAACAATCCTACTTGATAGGTATGTGATCCTTTAAAAACCTTCTGTATGCAAATATATTAAGGGAGAGCAAGGATTTGTTGCAGAAGAATACCTATTTTTGAATTGTAGAGGCACTGATTTCAAATGCTAGCACAAGCTGATCACGTATATTTGAGTTTATTCTTAAGTCAATTTATGCTAAAGAATAGTCCAGAAAAATGTACATGTGAGTTAGATTTCTATATAGCACACCCATCTCTGATGCCTCTGAGATCCAGAGAAATTAGGAATTGTTTGATTGTCATTTATTTTGTGTGTTATATAGTATATTTATTTAATTTTGCATAACTTACGCATAACTACGATTTAGTTGCCAGATTGTAGTCCTTGTAAAAAGAATATGTGTTTCATGCATACATGTATGTGAGATACACACAATTTCCTCACTGAACATTCTGTTCTGTTTTTTCCGCTTCTTTCCTATTTTCTTTGAACTTTTTTTTCCTTTTTCCATTTTAAAATGCAGAACTGTTTGTGTCAGATATAGTTTTCCCTTCATTAATTAGCTGTTTGCGCAATAATCACATTTTATTTTTTCTAGATAAAATCAGACTATGACCACCTTAGAGAAACCCTTCTCAGAGTGACCAAAGAACGAGATTTGGCTGTAAAGGGAAAACACCAGCTCCAAGCCAAGCTGGAGAACTTAGAGCAGGTCCTAAAGGTACGTATGATGCCGTGAAGCCCAATGATCCAGTACTTCTATTGCTTGTTTAATATTCCTGATGTTCATTCAGTGAGTCACAAATGCATAAGTGCATTGCAAATTAGGGGATTGAATGCCCCTATTAGTTATGATAGAACGTATGGAATGCAGTAGACCAAGTACCTACACAGGATCTCAAACTATTGGAGGAGAGACATCGTTAGAGATCTTTATCTGATACTTTATAAATTCATTGGATGTAGGTTCTCACTAGACAGTTGTTGGAGGTAAGTCAAGATGAGAAGAAAAGGATAAGAAGTGACTATGCTGATGAAGGAAATATGAACAACTGCCAAGATATTTTACTTTTAAGAGGGCTATGTCTGCCAGTGTAACTTGATGTAAAATGTTATTGTGACCTTGTGAAACAAGCTGTTGGTACCAGCTCATATGGCCTGTGCAGAGTGCATCGCATTGTCAGGACAGGGTTGCAAAACCTGCTATTGTTTTATTAGCGAGGTCTTATTTAGAAAGAATTATAGTGCCTGGTACATAACCACCTTTCTTTTAACATGCTTCTAGAGAAGCTTGTTTTCTAGATAGACAGTTATTTTCACATCATCAATTTGCTGCTTCCTTTTCAACTTAGAAAAATTCAATAATGCATTTTGAATCATAAGTGTATTCTTCAGTAGAGGTTTCACTGTTTAGCTGAAGATGCTGTCCTGCTTCTGTTTTCCTGGTTATTGTGCATAATGCCATGGGACAAAGTGATTCTATGAAATAGTGGAATTCACCAGGTGAATCTAACAGAGATGAGATCTAGCTGAGATGATGCGGTAGAGTAAGAGTAAAATTCAGTTGGAAAATGGAATCAGCCAAGAGAGTATTACTTCCCAGCTAATTCAAGGGGGCAATAATTTATATATGTTGAAACAAAGTGCAAAAAAGGGTTCTAGTGGTGGGACGGAAACAGTGTTTTGCTAGGAAACAGCCAAATGCCCGAAGTGTCATTGATTAAATAAAGATGGAAGTCAGTAACTTGACAAGCCAAACCTGATAGATGGATCAGGAGTAATGGAGAAAGGTCTGAAAGGTCCCTCACAGACAATGAGCTGGTGTCCAATGTGATGGGGTAGAGGGAGCCAATGGAAGGAAGCATATGATGTGGTAGAAACACAAACTGCTTTGAATGGGCCACTGTTCCCAGGTTTTCTTAGTTGTAGAAAGTATGGAAGTTGTGATGTGGAAAACTGCCACCAAAACATGCCTAGAAAAGGGTTAAGCAACCAAAATGATTTAAAAAAGAAAAAAGAAAAAAAAGTCACGCAGTTACAGCTGAATTCTTGAGAGAAAAAACACTTGTAAACACTTGTCTGTACTTCAGACCATTCAGGAAAATGAAGGATGTATTTGGCTGGTTAGGGTGAAGCATTGATCCAGTGCTGAAACTTTTTTGACGGACTGCCAAAGAGCTGCTTATTTTTCATCTTCTCAAGCCCAAGGTTTTCCTTTTTCAAACCACTGAAATGGCTAGTGAAGGAGGGATGGGTGCCCTGAGAGTAGGAGGAGATGGAAATGAAAATAAGTTGTCTGAGATCTTAAATTTCGAGCAAGACTTTTCTTTGCAGGTTGTTTTAGTAATGCTAAGTGACTTCAGCCAATGCTTGTCATAAGTACAATCACTTATTTGAAATTGGATTTGTTAATGATTTTGACTTGCATCAGAGTCACTCTAAAAGGGGAAAAATAGTTTTGCTGTTGGCTGCATCAGAATAGATCTGGACTTTTGGAGATGATCGTAGTGATGAAAATTGCTACCTGTCTGAATTTTGAGAAGAAATTTTATTTCTGGCTTGTTGCGTTGGTAAATACATTGTTGAAACCCTCTTTCAAGCTTTATTTGATATTGCTCAAGAGGTGAGGAGAAGGTTTTCCAGATACAATTGGAAATAAAAGGTGGTTATAAGTTACGTCCTTCTTGCTAAGCCTCTGAAAGACTGTGGGGTTATCAAAAGTAAGCTGCCTGCTCCGTAAACCAGCTTATTCCATCAGCTTCTGAAAACATGGGCTGTTGAAATCACATACTAGGCAATACCAAGGGGAGTTAACTGTTATGTGTATTATTGTGCAGTGAATTATCAATATCCTATTTACCAGTCAATAGGTAGCACTGATGGAATAAATCTAGAATTATGTGTAAATAAGAAATACATGTACTGGGAAAGGAAAATTAAGTTGCTTAATTGAATAGAAGAGTTACACGCCGTTACCTGTCTTTAGACTAACACAACTTTCCCCAGGAACAAGTACGAAGTTTTTCTCTAGCAATGGAAGATAATTTAGTTTTTCTATTATTTCCTTCCTTTTCTTCTGGGGAATACAAAACTAACAGTTCCACAGACCTTTATCACTAATTTGCTATTTTACTGCGAGCCGTGTGCTAGTACCTATAGAGAGTAAAAACAACACCTAGAAGCTATTTCAACAGATATGGCTTGCCTGTGCTCTCTATATAATGATTGYGGGATTCCAGCTTGATAGCTGTAGAAATTCACTTCTTCAAGGAGCACATAGTAGAAAGATAAGAGGAAAAAAGTCTAGAAAAGAAATGAACTGTGAATTCATGGCTCATAGAACAGCTGAGGATTAGACTTTGCTCTAAGTAAATTGGCATTAATTCTCATTTCATCAAATCAAAATACAAATTATTATTGTCTGGACCCCTATGCTGCTAAAAAAAACTTTCATGAGCAATAAAAATCCTTGTTCTGATACTGGTTTTGCTAGGCTTGTATGTTTTTGAACACTTGAAAGTCCTCTAATGATGGACTGTTTTATTTTCTTAAAACAAATTAAAGAATGTACTTTCTTCTTTGGCTATGCCAAACAATGTTCATTTCTCCACATTTCTCCACTCTTTAATTAGGATATCTACTGGCATTTGACTTAATGATTCCTCCAAATTTCTTCTGTAGAAAAGCTGAATCTGGTTATTTGACTGATTTTGCTTAACTTCTACTGAAATGATACTTCTAATGCATGTGGGAAAAACATTCTGTAAATCTCACTGTTCTGCTTAAGAACTCCTTCAAAAGTTTTCCTTCATGGAAACAAAAATTATCTGGTGGATATAGAGACCCTGGCTTTTTATGTTCAGTGGTTCTCTCCCTTGAGCAGAACCCTTCTGAGCTGGCAGAGTACATTGAACAGACTTGAAACCCTAAATCTCCTTTTTAGCATTAAGCCATGCCCAAGCAGATGCAGTTAATTGTATATTTCATGTGTGTCCTCATATGCTCGGGAAATTAGTAGTTTGAAGAAATAGTTTGCAGCTTTCCAACCATTGGAAAGTTTTGAGAAATATTTAGCCTAGTTTCCCTGTCAAAAGAGAAATTCAGTTACATTTTCTATTATCTCAGGATATATCAACAAAGCAGAAAAGGGAAGATGAACTGCTGAGTTAGCTAACTTCTGAGAATCTTCACAGTGCCTCTCACACAGAACAGTTCTGATTTTCTGATGTGTTCAGCCAGCTTTTCCCATTCATTCCACAGTAACGGTGCCTACCCATCTGCAAGCGCAGATGACAAGTCCTTTGATCAGAGTACTTGGGTGAGAATTAAATTTGCTCCCCATTCAGCATCATGTATGAGTTCTGTCTCATAAACAAGACGTTAGTACTTGAAAGCCATTTGAGTTTGTTCTAGCATTAACCAGTTGCACATTTTAGAACTGTAAAAGTCACTGCTATAGGAAAGAAAAGGTTTCTTTGTTTTGTTTGCAGCTGTAGGTAATACAGTGCAACCACTGAAATGGTTGGAGCGAGGATGGGCTATTCATTGTCAAATCCCCCTGCTGCCCATGAGGAAGCTGGAAAAACAAGAACTGTTTGAGCAGGTCCCTTAAGTGCTATTTCAGAAACAGTTTATACTATACAGCTGTCTAGCTCTATAATTTGAAAGAAAACTGAGCTATCTACTATGTCCCCGGTTCATTCTCCGCTGCATAGCAGGATTCTTGCCTTTGATTTGAAAGAGACACTGAAAAGGTTCCTTCTTCACATTTTCTTTGAAGGATAGAGCATTATTGCCAATTGTTTTGAAATATGAAGTCCTTACTGTATTTTTTCTATGTTCTTTTAGATGTGGATTTGCTCTCTGATATTAGAGTAACATTATTAGGACCTAGAAAGGGTGCAAAAAGGGAAGTGCAAATTTACATGTTTAGAAAGTTCTAACCTGCCTTACATTAAGGACAGCAATAGCATGGACAAATGGATTGCCACCACCCACACAAACCATGGCAATATGATCATTGTGGAAGTCAATCCTGAAGGAAGATGCAGAAAGAATTCAGCAGCTCAGAGCTTTCCCTCTGCTGTTCTTCTAGTGACCTCTGCAGTCCTCCCCCACTGCCCTAACCTATTCCCYTCAGGCTTGGAAGAAGAAATGACAGCAGCTGGTGTGCAGTCAGGAAGCGCAAAACAGATTTGCAGACAGAACTGATTTGTGAGCGGGGTGGGAGGGGAGGAATTGCTTCTGGTTTGGGGGAGATTTAATTGCTGTGCCAGAGGAGGGACCGATGCTGGTGTGAAGAGATCCTTGCTGCTTTAAATACTAAGTAGATCGTGACGATATAAAATGACTGAGAGATAGTTTTAGGTTAACATAGATGACCAAATCTGTGAACTGTAGATCATTAAATATGTATTTTAGGAAACAGAAAAATTAAAAGCTGTGGAGAATCACAAATCATGTATCACAATCTGTTTCTTCATTACATTTTATAGATTCGCTGTGTGGTCACAGTATTAATTATTTATTGATCTCTGCAAAGGATTAGAAATGTTCTCTAGTAGCTTTTGTAAAAGTAATAAGAACTTAACAGGATCAAAATATACTGTACCAAATCTGGTACTAAATCTTGAGAGAGTGAAGYGAGACCTTTGTTTTTTTCTGATAATTAAATGTTTTAATTAAAGGTGTGAGAATTACTTGATTGCCTCACCATTTCTTGAATATAAGAAATGTGCTGGTGCTCCGTTGGTGTCAAGTTTTACATAAGACCTGATGGAAGCTGCTGAACTTAGTAAATGTAGCTTCGTGCTAATTCAAATCACAAGTAATACTAGTTAGTAAAATAGATTATATTCATTCAGATGAGATGAGAATCAGAACCATTATTTTTGGTCATTATTCAATACTGAGAATAGACATTACCCATGAACAGATCCATTTAACTTTTGTACAATATGCACAGTTCAGAAATGTCTACAGTCAAAATACTGAATCCTCACAAAACTCCGAGAAAACAAGCTATAGTTGAAGGTCAAAACTCATGAACTGGAAAAACCCTTGGTGGATTTTTGTGTTGTTTTTAATCAACACATCAAATGAAAATAAATAAATCCCAAGCAGAGGCCAAACGRAGTATTGGAGACATTTCTGCTTCCTTTGCAAACATATCCAGATAGGGACAGCGCAGTGAGGCTGACTTCTCTCACTTTGTTATGAGTAACATGTAGCAGAGAATAACAGCTTATTAAAGGTTAGCAATATGCTTGATAAAATTTTCTCTTGTACACAGTAAGAGATATCTTGACCTGTTCTTGTCAATTGCAGCCACGTATTTCTGTTTCCAAGTGCTGATTCCTAATAGGTTTGTGTGCAATAACTCATGGTGCTGCAGATAAGACATTGCTCTGAGAGTATTATGGAAATAATATGTAATTTGGAAAATAAAAATCTTTAATATCAGTTTCACCAGAGAAGAGATCAGAATCTGTAAAAAGATCTTTTTTAACTCCCATTTATTAACAGGGAGTTTGCAAGTTATAATGATATTGGGAGAAAAATATTAACCTGTAATGAAAAAGATTTCTATCTGCAAAGGGTATCTTGACATTGTTCAGCTTGTGCTCTTCCCAAGAAGCTTTCTCATATTGCTTTGAATCATTAGTAGCAACTGTCCTTTAAAAGTTGTTTTTGAGTACTGTGTAGTCATTTTTGTCACAAACCCACCTGTGTTAGTTTTGCTCTGTCTAGTTTGCTATAAATAAGAGGCAGAGATCAGCAAAGGTAAGCTATTTCTTATGGGTCATCATTTGCAAAACAAGTCAAAAACCATATCCTAGATAAAGAGGCATTTAGGGAATTGTCAAGCTAATTTTTTTCCAAGCTTTAATTTTTCAGCACAATGCCACATATAAATGTGTGCCTGGTGGGTAAAATGGATACTGTTCACTTGTGCATCACAGAGGCCACACTGCTGGCAATGACAGTGTCGTGTATCCTAAAAGAGATTGCTGTCAATATGCCTGAGTTTAGTATTGGCAATATGCCCCTAAGTACTGCCSGAATTAAAATCCTGTCCAGTTTCCTGCTTGCCTATCAGTGATACCAGAGAGCTTTTCTGTTGAGATGAACATCTGCATGCCTGGGAATGGCAGCGTGTTTGGCTGCAGGTAGAATATGTTGAAGTCTCCTGATAGTTTTTCTGCTTCCTTTGAAACAGCATATGCGAGAGGCTGCTGAACGGCGGCAACAGCTGGAGTTGGAGCATGAGCAAGCCTTGGCTGTTCTCAACGCCAAACAGCAGGAAATCGAACTCCTGCAGAAGGTAAGTGGAGAAAGGGAAAGTCAGGTGAAAGAGCAAATTGCAGCGACAGAGCACACACAGGTCATGAAACAGATCTCCTGCTTTAAAGGATCTTAAACCGCAACCACCAAACTGGTTCCTGTTCTGGATTGTTCTGCATGATTGCTGATGCAGTTGTAACAAGTGGATGTTTACTGTTGGATTTACATGACTGTACGAATCRATTTATAAATGTTCATGCCAGTGAAGATTAACCTGACTAGTATATGGAAGCCCTTGTATTTCCCAACAGGGAGAAAAGTGATAAAAATACATGTATTTCCTTTGTATTTCCATTGCTTCCCTCTATATTGGACTCAGGAATATTTGTGCATTCCTTAAATGTCAGGAAGGAGTCTGGTCTTAATTTCATGATAATCAAAATATAGAGAATCCATCATTTCCTTGTCGGTTTGCTGGAACAGTTAAACGTTCTCACCRACGTATTAATGTTTTGTTAGGATTTCTTTAGCTTCCTCTTCCAGGCACTGGCAATTCTTACTACCTTTCTCCACTAAATTAGAYTAAATTAAGTCCTTTTCAAGGTACTTAGACATCACAGTTGATCTTCTTTTCCATAAACTAAACCGTTGTTTAAGTACCTCAKTTCCAAGCTCTTTCTCTAATTCACAAATCACTTTAAGACTTTTTTTTTCRTTCTGCAACTTCTCAGTATTTATTATAATATAAAAAAACATAGTACTGAGTTTCAGTCTTACGAAAGTCACTTAAAGCTGCAATTGTCTCAATACTAATGTTGATTTTTCCAATTGCTTGACTAGATCAAAACACAGAAACAATAATGCTGATTATAATTTGGTAGAGAATTGGCATGGAGGGACATTCTCAGCAGAATAAAAAGATGTATCTAAATATAGTTTGCTCGAAATAGAAAGCTTCACTTGACGAAATGAAATCTTCCAGTTAATTTTCTGTTAGCCTTTTGCAATTAATCTATTTAGGCATATTTCAAAATGCCATTTCTAGTTATATTCAGCTGTTATTATTTGAACTTCCACATAAATTTTGGACTTAAATTTCTTGGCAAAACAAAGAAATCAAAGAAAGGTACAGCTTTTCATCTTGCTAATTTTTGTTACATTCTTCTACTAAATCCACATTACATGGGTCTTGTTGTTATAGATTGGCAACAGGAGACAAATCTCTGTAATACTGTTTTCTCCAGTCATTTTTGCTAAGCTATAGCATGATAGACTTCAAGCACAAACAATGTTGTATTGTTTTTGTTATTTGACTCAATGAGACTAGCCCAGCATCTGTAGCCAGTGATTAAATTCTTGTTCGGTGGACATGAAGTAGCATGGAATACAAGATCATTTATTTTAAAAATTATTATCTAATAATCATTTCCCACTAAGTTCCACTAGAATTTTCGCTTAGAATTCCTATGCTAAAATCCACCATAACAATTCATCTATGCATTACATAGTAGTAGCATTTAAGAAATAATTAATCGTTCTTACTGGTTTCATTCATTAGCCTGAAATACTCCTCCTAGGACTTTGCACAGCCAGTCATTTTTACCCTGAAACATCTAATTCTTTATGTGATTAAGTTGCTATTGTGTATTTTTAAATTATTATTGCCTTTAATGATAAGGATCTGTGACAACTTAAATGAGCATTCTACCCATCACATCTCTTGACAAAACCTGCATGTGATATTCATTCTAGATACTGCCCAAAAAGAAAAAGGGCTTTTGTTTTTTAAATTTTGATTTTCAGCCCTTCCAGGCTCAGATTCTTTTCCATTGTGACATTTTGGGATCCCAGCTTGACTGAGATGCTTATTTGCTTCTGTAATGCTATTATTAGTGCTATAGAATAAGAATKAAGACCAGATTAATACACTGTATGGGTAGAAGAGGTAAAGTATTCAAAGATTTGAAAGATTTTGGGGAGATGTCTATATTGTGCACTGTTCTACCTTGTAGAGAGATACCCAAGCTACCTGTAGTTCTCTAGGCATGGTAGTGGAGATAAGCACAGACTAATTTGTCCTGCTTTAGCCTCTAGACTGCTTGTATCCAACACATCCCCTTTCCAACATTATAATGCAGTGTATATTGTCAGAAAAACAATTTAAATAAATTTGTCACCTAAGTAACTATAATACTTTGCTTCCATCATTAAACAGGAATTGCTGGCTCACATTTCATCCAGAGCTGATTTCCCAATATGCCTAGTACATGTGTGTTAAATTCTTTCTTCCTTTTTTTTATGAGAGTCATCTAATTATTTGAAAAAGTACCGTGAAATGAAAGTAGTAACTCCAGGCAGTAACAGTATGACATTTCACAGCATATCTTGTTACTGTTGTAAAGTTGCTGATGAACCACAGAAATGTGCACTTTAAAACAAAGCAAGTTACTGGTACAATCTGATGCATTTGCTGTCACATTTTGATATTATAAATAAAAATTAATTGTGCTTTTAATATATGTACAGACTGATCAGATTTTCAGCCTAAAAGGAAGAATATAATATTGTTCATCAAGCTTTTGTGTTGATAGGGAATCAGATGGTCTTTTTCTCCAAGAAAGCCTTACTACAGGACAGTTCAATGTTAAAGAGAGATAGCTATTGATGCAGGTTTTCTAATCATTTATCAAGAACTCATATTCTGGGTAGATTTTATTAAACTTGTAATGATGGATAACACAAGGCTTTCTATCACTTGTCATCATATGTTTGCTAATGCTCCTGGAGCCAATGTTTTATCAGGTGCTAGCAATAAGACTTATTACTGTAGTACAGTGCTTGGTCCTGTGCTTGCAGGACCGAAGGAGACTTTATTACCATCCATGACAGAGAAGTATAGTTTGGGTATACGTTTTCAGTTGTGACTTTATGGCCTGACCCAGCTTTCATTGAAACCAGTAAGAGAGTAGGGTAGCCCTCATAGATGAGGAAAATGAAGTTAACATAGCTGTGTCAGTGTCCATCATGGGAATATCTGGCCCATTAAATTAGAAAGTCTGTGGGGTGTTGCCCTCTGCTAAACTGGAGGGTTTTAAGACTTTTCTCTGATGAGGAATGTGCCGAATGTGATCTTTGGGTTACAGTAATAAGAAGCTAACAGGCAAAGCTAGTGCATCACACTATCAACCTGATACAGTGGTTAATAAAAAGTTTTGCTTATCTTGGGCAAGCTTCAATAAAGAAGATAGTGAAAACTTAAATGGAAATAAAGTGAGGATAACACAAAGTTACTGAGTGCTGKTTTTTTTGCTTTTAAAGTTTAGACTTTTCCCAAGCAAAATTTGATAACTGAATTTCTGAGCTACATAAAATACACTTTTCTGCTCCTATTGATTCCCTCTTTTCTTCCTTGACTCAGCTGATTGGACCCTAAATGTTGCAGTCCTGTTTAGAGACAACCTTTCTTGTGGTTGCCTTGAAGTGTTTTGTGAGATATTTACTCAGATGATACTGTTGCTGCATGTAAAGAATGAGCTTAATTTTGTGTTGCTTTCTCCTAGCTGGTATGTTAGGTTCCTACACTATGAACCTCCTGCAATGTAGAATAACAAGCTCATTTTTCAGTCTTAATTTAGAGGGTTTCAGAGATACTTCTGATGTGTTCTTGCAGTGTGTTGGGCATGCTCTTCTTGCTCCAACAAAATACCAATGCTGTTAGGCTTCACTGAGATTCAATCTCCTAAAAATAAGCTGTTATTTCAGTGGCTTGGAGCCAAAGCGCTGTAGTAATATTGACGGAGCCATCCCTTCAAGACTGTAATTGGCTTTGGATTTGAGTATACAGTATGCCACTTTATGTGGTTAGAGCATACTATATGTGGCATGACTAACTGATTTTTCTTCTCTTCTTTTTTCTTTTCTTTTCTTCTCTTTTCTTTTCCTTAATTATAAAACAAGGCTCAGGTTGAAGCTAAGAAGGAACATGAAGGAGCAGTTCAGTTGCTAGAGGTAAGAAGATATCCCTTGTGTTACGTTTGCTTGTGGAGATTCCATTCTGAATGTGATAACTTTACAGTATCATCACTTTTGAAAGTTTCAAGTAATATGTAGGCAAATAGAGGTGTTTTTCTCTTCTAATCTAATGGCATCCTTTAACGATATATAATTCAGTTAGGAGTGCATTAAGCTGAGCTGCTGGAAGTGATGTGTGTACCTCAATTTCTCTTTGTATAGAATGTAAATTTTAGTACCCTTTTTTTTGTAAAATACTATCAGATACGTAGAAAGGAAGTGATTACTTGTAAGGATTATTATTGTTTAGGCTGGAAATATAGCTGCAAATACCAATCAATTACCTAAGGTTCCTAATTAAATACTGTCTAGTAAACATAAAGCAACATGTTAAAGATCCAAAATTTTTAAACCTAATGAAAGAATTTGGGTACTTAGAAAAACCTTCAAAGGATCTGGTAGAGAGAGAACACTTCATTCTTTTCATTGGAAAACTAGATCTTTTCAAGGTAGTCTGAACTGGGCATTTGAAAATCAAGGSCACCAGAAACACATTCAAATTTTTAATTAGAAACATAGAATAATTCTGTTTGGAAGGGACCTCTGGCTATCTGGTCCAACTCCCTGCTCAAAGAAAGGCCCTCTTTAAAATTACTGTAGGCAGCTCAAGGCTTTGCCCAGTCCATTTTTAAATATCTCTGAGAATGGAGATATGACAACCTCCATGGGCAGCCTCTTTCAGACTTTGAGCACTTTCATTATGAAGAATATTATTCTTGTATCCTGTCAAAATTTTTCTTTGGATGCTACCCATGTCTGTTGCCTCTAATCCTTTTGCTGTGTATCACCAGCAGGGCCTTTCTTAGCGTTTCCCAACTATGCTGCAATATGTTTTTAGAATTTGCCAGTGACTATTGGATTTAATAAGTAAACACTGTTAAATAAATTAAGTTTTGAGACATGATTCAGATGATCTGATTTACTAACTTTTAAGGCACTAAATACCTGCACATACTGACATCATCCATAAAGGCAACATCATCCATAAAGATACAGCAAAAAAATCTTGGTATTTTCCTTAGCAATTGCTCAGTTATGACCTTGGCATGGGGCATTTCCTGTAAATTCATTAGTAGTTGTGTTTATGGACTTCGCATCACATTTCAAGCCTTCCTTCAAGTCATTAATCCTAAAGAAAACCTAGTAATTTAGTCTTCTGTGCCTAAGGATACAGAAATGCTTGTGTCTTGTATAGAAGTGTCATGAAGAATAGTTCCTACTCCCATTTAAAAACCATGAGCTTTGTTGTCAATTTTAGTTGGAACAGTTGCAAAACCTCTTTTTCTTAGGCTGGAGTGAAATTTTTAGAGTTTTTAAACTGGGACTCTTATAATAATGGAACCTTTGTAGTGGATACATACAGTCATGGTTAAATTACATATGAAAACACAAAAAATCAAAGGAGAATTGAAATAAATTAATACACTCGAATATCTGTCTGGTGCCGACAAAACCTTTTATTCCCTTTGCTGTCTGCTGTTTAGAAATGCAGGCTGACCCACAATGTTGTGCAAGATAGGGCAAATGACAACAACATGTAGCAGAAATTAAATTCCTATGAGAAGGTTCCTAAAGCAAAAAATTCCTKGCCAGTTTTTCAAAACTTGGCTCAACAGATTCTTTAAGTTCCAATCATATTGTTTGATGTACTTGGATAAGGTAAAGTGTCAGAAAATATAGATGCACAAGTAAATAGCACGCTAACTACATCCAGATTTCTTTTTGTTCTTTTTTGTTTTTCATTTTTTCATACAAAATAGGTTTTCATTAATAGCTACCAAATCAGTTTTTCTGYCTGAGGAAAAGGCATTAAATGGTTATTAAGTCTTAACATACCGTACATATCATAAAGAACGTGCGATACCATAGATTGATTATAACAAGTGCATTGTTGACATTTCACTTAGAAATCTGGTTTTAGCAGAAAGTAATTTCTAGTCTTTTTACCTTCTCACAGTAGTTCTGTCTATGWACTTACTGGTCATGCATTGGTGGAAGGTGTTTTTCTGGTGCATTGATYATCTTAAAAAAAAAAATTAAAYTGTTTGTTTATATGTATRAAAGTTAATATTCCCACAGAAAGTGTTTTACTCATGTTTTCATTATCATCATATATATTAAGTTTGTTCTGCCTTTAAGAACATAAGATTAAATTATTTAATGCCTGGTGGAAAGTATATGATGCAGGAAAACTTAAGTAGAAACAAAGCAGGCAAGCGATTATTTACCCCCCTCAAGCTAATCAAAATTCCTATTTAGCTGATTTGTCTGCAATCTCTGATTTGCATAACCCCATCAAGGTTTCCTAAGCTTTTGCTTTTTATTGCTATAAGCCCATTAGTTTTTAGCATTTTATTTAATCTGCCTTTTGCAATTTAAGACCAGCAGTGGTATTGATTTCTGAAACATTCTATAGCGTGGTTTGCGTTAATGCATGTTTTTACACGTGTTAACTGTTCTAATATATTTTGCTTTGAAATGTAAAAAAGGTGTTCAAAACTGGTTTTATTTCTTTGTTTATTTCACATCTCCTTGTTTACTGTGTCTTGTTTGGAATTTATTGCTTTGCACTTCATCCAGAACACCTTGGACAGCATGCAGGTATTTTAGGGCATAAATTCTCCCTTCCCTGTCCTGAATCCTGCACTTTTCCCTTCGAAATGAGTACAATAGTCCTGCCTAACCTTGCATGGGATGTGCTAGAACCATTGTTATGCAAGCATGCTTGGCATTTATTGGCCTAATACCAAATCACCAAAATCAGATTTTTTTTCTACAAGAGATTAATCTTCAAATATGGCATGATTTAATGAGAACTCAGATACTGGTTTTGAAAGTGAATTTCTTATGAGCATGCCCAGTAAGAATGGTTTGGTAGTTTATTCAAGATTGTAGCTTTCTGCCTGTGTGGATTTTGTCTGAATTCAGATTGTTCCTTTATTAATACAAAGATAATTTTATGTCGTTTTTCACCTGAGGTTGATTTATTGAGCCACCTACTGAAAGCCATCGCTGCTACATAAACAATTAAACTATGAAATGGTGTGTCTGTAGCAGAAYATGTGAGCTAATTACTAGTCTGAATTCAAGCCTGTCCACCTGGAAAGTTGCTCATCAYCTTATCTGTCTTGTGCGAACAGTATCTGTCTTGTAATGGATGAAGTCTACTTCATTTTCAATTTAAGAAGCTGTTTAAGTTTTAGAAATAGCACYATGTATTGTATGAGAAACTTGGCAAGTCCTAAGTGGAATACATTCGATATGGTCYGCAGTAGAGAATGTCTCTTCATACAACCGCTGCTATAGGCAGATCCAGTTTTAGGGAGATCTGGCAGACTTGGCACTTTTGTGCCATCGTTATTAGGATAGGCTCTATGGGCAGAACCATGATACAGAATAAAAATTCAGTACTTCAGAGAGTGTAAGCACATGCCTCACTCTGCAGTGACATACATGAATGTGTAGATTTTCTACAGTGAGGTGAGTCTGGCTGGCTAACAATGAACCAAGCACCAGCCTGAAGTCAAGAAACAAGGATGGGTGTGGGGATGCCTCCTGTTAGTACTATTGTGGATCTTACAGCAATTTTTTCTTTATATAGTACCAGCTTTGTGCTCACTTCTAACTCATAACCTTGATTAAGAAAAAGTAGTAAAAGCATTTTTCTTCCAGGCTTCATGCTGTCATGAGAGAACAACTTGAAAATGAAGATTCTAGATACTCGAAAGAAAAGTCAAAGAAGGCATATACTGAAATGCAAACAAGTTTTAAATTAATAAATAATAATAACAMCACATTAATATTTTTTTCAAAAATATTTTTTAAGGCAGACTTGGCATCTTGTTGGGTTCTGGATGATGATGTTTTTATTTTTTATTTTACGCTAGAGTTTCCATAACTGCATGTGGAAAGGTCAGTATATATTCTTAGAGAGTTGAATAGCTCATCCTTAAACTTTCCATTGCAAAGAGGGGATCTAAAAACCCCAACCACTTTACTACTTTGTTTGTTTAATGTTCTTTTAAAATTGTACATAGATGCCTTATTCATGCAGCAAAGTAACAAGTARCAAAGGCACATTTTGGTTGCTCAAAATCACAGTGAAAAGATGAAAGACAAAAAACAAAAATCAAAGCATTTAATGTTTGTGTAAAACTCCCACAATGTCTCTGTATCTTATTGTTTTCTGTTTCGTAATCAGTCAGATAGATACCCTGAGACTTCTTTAGCAGAACTAAATTAATTTGTGTTTTATGAATGCAAAGACATTATATCCTCAAAATTCACTGTAGCTTTAAAAATGTATATTACAAAGAAGGAACAAACAGTACTACCTTCTGTAGTAGAAAATTTGGATTTTTGTGTTATTCTGGGGACTAGAAGTGTTTTGTTTATCTTTARCCGTGCTAAGATCTTTGTATAGGTGGTATGTAATATATGTTGTTTTCTTGATATGTAATATGTGCAGTTTTTCTTATATGAACTGAGAACATTTTTCTCTTTCAAGAAAAAGAAACCTTTAGTACAGTTGAATGAATTTTATTGATATCCTGACTTCCTTTGTTAGTACAGTTGTTTAACTAGGCATATACTATAAAAGGGTTTTTAATGAAGGAAAGTGGTGTTTATTCATCATAAAGCATCAGATTAGGGTATAATGCATTAGCTTTTCGCATCAGGAGCCTATTACTGCCTCTGTTGAGCTACTTCTGCTTGCAGTGTTTGGGTCACGGCACGCGGCAYGCGTGCTCCCTAGGCCTCAGGCGGCAGCCTCTCTCTGGCACGTTTCCAGAGTACAGACCWGCGGTTTGCCCCTGCGTGAAGATCAGACCCCACAAATGAAATTCTCAGGAGCTTTGCTGATTCTTCAGTTTTTGCAACAGGTGTTCATATGCTCTTCCCTAACTCTCTGGGCACTCTAGATTTGTGTTTTTTCTTTTCAGGAACATATGATAGTGTATGCAAACAGATATACAGGCTGTTTATAAATGCAGATTGAAATTTAAATGCGTTAYATTGAAGACATTATTGTATCCTTAATTTAGCTGATACAATGAATGTACAGATTTGGATAAAAGGTTTTTTTCATACTTTAATGTCTTTGCTACTCTTATATATTTTTTGAGTTAAAGGTGTAGAAGAAATCCTGAATTCCCATGCCCTTTGTCGTTTCTTTCAGTCAGGGTATCTTTCCTTTCCATCAACTCATCCATTTTTTTCACATCAGGAATTGATAAACTGTGTGTAGGCAAATTCCCAAGTCAGCGCAGAAGCTTATCTTTTAAGTTCTGTTTTGTTAAAGCCTGATACCTCAAAATTAAAACAAAAATGTTTGCCAACAATGACATTTGGGTACTTTTTAAGAAGCTTACAAACAATCTCCTCTGGGCTGGTGTCGGGATTACTTCTGTGTGGTTTGGCACCTGTAGTGAGGAGCATTATTTTTTAAAGGGAATTGAGCCAGTAGATAGGCCCACATTCTGCATGAACCATGCTGGGGTGGTTTTTTTTGGTGGTGTTTTTTAATACATCAGTGTTAATCTAAAAATTCAGGAGGCTTCAACTTAGTAGCCGAGGACGGGCAAACCTCAGAAATGTATCTGAATTCTAGAAGAAATTGGAAAAGCGCACAAAAGTGACATTCAGATGTGTGTAGAAGTCACAAAGCCATAGGATCTGTTTGCAAGTGTTCTTGGCAGTGATTTTTTCAGCACTGTCAAAAAATATGATGAGGAATTTCCACTTCGGAAATTGGGGATGAAGGGAGTACTTACCTCAATATTACAGGGCTAYTAAAAAGTGTCATTCTAAATATGGGTGAGAATTTAGGGGGAGAAAAGTGTGATTGTGGGCCCCTTTATCCCAAACAGTTTGCCTATCCTGGCTTCCTGGTACTTAAGAAAAATCTGACGCAGTCATAGCTTGCTCTGATCTCAGTCAAATGTCTGTGTTATGTCTTGCTTGTGCAGGCCAAGGTCCGAGAGCTAGAGGAGAAATGCCGGACACAGAGTGAACAATTTAACCTCTTGTCCAGAGAACTAGAGAAGTTTCGACAGCAAGCAGGAAAGATTGATCTCCTGAGCAGTAACTCAGTGACATCCTCAGATATCCCTGGTTCTCCCGGTAAATCTCTATCCCAGTTAATGAATGGAATAGCTACTTCTATAGGCAAAGGTAAGGACCAGCATTTTATTTGTAGGTGTCTGTTCTGCCCTGTAGGTTTTAAGATGCAGCTCAATGATGTAAGTAGAGTTTGATTGTACAAATGGAGGATAGAATTTGCTCCTGTTCCTGTTTTGTGACTTGTTTACATTTCAGAGTATCTCTTAAGCCTTCACTGAGGTTGTTCCAGTTTTATTCGGGCACTGCTGTGAGCAGAATTCTCTGTAATTGTTGTTGCGTGTAGTGATGAGAAACCTGTTCAGTGTTAAAATGATGTCTTCCTTATGTAAATACCTACTTCTGTTGGAAGAAGGAAGACTGTCTGCATATGCAGGCTTTGCAGTAAAACCTTCACTGTTTCAGGGGCAGGAGTTGGTCTGATGTCTTGTTGAAGTAGCAGTTCATGGGGAAAGAAAGCATAGAGACCCCCACACTGCATTAGCCATTACATAAAAGAAACTTGTAAGTAGAGCTGGTTAGAAAATGGGAAAACCGAACAGAGTATTTTGACAAACATGAAAATGTTTTTGGTTTAGTTGCATTTTTTCAACAGAAAATATGCACTTCTCTGTAAAACTTGAAAGTAAAACGTTAAAAAAATTTCAGTGGAAGCAAACACTTTCTACAAAAACACAAATTTTGTCACAAAGTGATTTTTTTTGGAAAGAAGTTTCATGGGATATATTTTACCATATCCCTGAATAGGAATAAAATCTACAGTTGCTTACTAAACTGTGMAAAGGTATGTTTAAGTTTTTAACTGTGTTTAAAATAGTATTTGAACATGTAACTGCCAGGTGTTTTGGAAACAGAGAAGTCACAGCAAAAATATTGTTGATTTGAGTTTTAAAAGAAATGGAGAATGTAAAAAAAAAAAAAACTAATTTACATCTGTATTGGTGTTCTTACACTTACAGTGCCTTGTATCTTCAACACAGTGTGTGTTTTTCCAAGATCTGTGTTGAACTTTTGCCAGGTCATCTCCTATTGCCGGAGGCAACTGCTCCTCCTCAGTACACAACTTTGTTAATAATTCATTATTCATAATAAAATTTAAAAGATCAAGGCAAGAGGTTATCTGAGGACACTTGCAAGTAACTTGCATGTAAATCGCATGCTAGATTGTTTATTATAACTATGTTATTATCAAGGCTGAGGAGTGTGCTCACCACTCAGTATCACCCATGCTAGAATGACTTTACTTGTTCTGCAAATCTTACAAATTCCCCCAAAGTTGTTTTAAAATACGTGTGAAGAGGAACTCGAAAAATGAAATAGTCTTGACTTTTTTTATTTCATCTTCCTAAGCTTCTATAAAAATTCTGAGGCATAGGGCCTAGAAATCACATATATTAGCATATATAGTCATTTCCCTATCGTTACAGATGAGCAGTTATTTTCAGTGAAGGGTGCTAAACTCAATGTGAAACCAAGTCAAAAGGAACCAAGGTGACATCCTTCCTTCATTTCACTTCAACAACTTTGTATTTTATATGCCTTGCGTTTTTGAACACAAAATTCGAGCTGTTTGCAGTCTTGCCCACTGTGGTACATATTAGCGTATAGGCTTTTCTGGAGCTGCAAGTCTTACCTAAGTGGCTATTAAAGTGCACTAAACGGAGAATTCAGAAGGCACTACCTGATAGCCGTAAGAATTTAGTAGAAATGTCCTTAATATCAACAGGATTAGCTCCTCATGTCTCTAAGGACAGGATTTTCAAAGCAACAATTAATTTTAAAGGAAAGTTAATTAGGTATTGAAATGTCCTTTAGGCAGCTAGTGAAAGTCCAGTCTGTATTTCTGGAATTGATCTAAATAGGCCCCAATCCTCAAATAAAAATCAAATAAACTTTTTGAGATCTTCAGTCAAACTCTCCAAACTAACTTATATTTATTCTTTAAATACTAATGGAAACAGCTTTCAAAAAAAAACTTCAAAACATAACAAATAGAGATCTTCCAAAAAACACAGAAAACACAGCTAGGTCTGTACTGAAGTCATTTAAGGGCCTTGCTCTGTAAACTTTTTCTCATAACCTATTGATTTTTATGTGACTTAGAATTCAGTGCCTGAAGCACTGATGTATAAACATCAGAAATCCTTGGACAATATTCATTCTCAGTATGAATGCGCTGATAACAATAAAGCAATGTTTAAGCAAGTGAGCAGGATTTCTAATTATTGAAATCAACCATTTCACAATAATGATGGTAATACTGCAGCAAGTTCTTCAAACCAGAAGTGTAATTATTTTTATTATGTGTGAGGAAGAAAGAACACAAGAGGGAACACAAGGACAGCTTTCAAAGCAAAGCAAATGACGGAAATGAGATCAGTTTATGACCAGCTGCTTTGCCTTAATTGGTGATGTTTGAATGTATCAGGAAATGAAATAAACCTAGCCAGAATAGATTAGAACGTAAAAAGTTCACTCTAAACATATAATAATGTCACAATCAGATACAGAAACCTTAAAATTTATTATTCATCAGATAAAAGGCTCATTTAAATGGCCTTTCTAGATAGTTTAGGTAGTCCATAATGAATCAGCAGTTCCAATAAATAAAAWGGAGAGTCTAATTGTACGGCCAGCTTTAATTCTGCTGAGACATTTAAATTAAGTCTGGTGCTCTTCCTTGCCTCTCTCTTTGAAAGGGTGTTCTTCAGACTTCCTTAACAGATGCTGGTCAGTCGTGGGAAAATAAAGGCCATTTTGAGGGTATATGGATTTTACGAGACTTTATGGACAAAAAGCCTATGGCTTTATAAGGTTCTTCTCTAGTTTTTAGAGAAAAAAAGAGATATTTCTAGAAGGTGCTGCATGTTCTTATGAAGTGACCTCTTATATTTTTCATTTTTAACTCTTAGTTTTTTCCAGAGTGCAAATATAAAAGGAAAGGTGCATTTTTTTTCTTAGTTTCCAGTTAACAAGTTTTAAACTCTCTTTTTAGTTCTGATTCCTCCACATTCTGTTGTTCAAGCCGAGGGACATCAGTGAAATTGCCTTGGATGAACAAGAGAAYCTAGTTTGAAACTGTTTCTTATTTTGGAGGAAAAGTTAAGCCAGTTTTTAAATGCAGCCATTTTTGTCTGTACTCACATATTCCCAATCCGCAAAAGCAGACATCCTCTGTAGAAATGATCAGGAGATTACAGAGATTCAGGAGGTTTCAGGAGGAATGTGCTTCATGCACAGTGAATCTCAGTTTTGCTTTTTGCAAAAGCATTGCTTGATGATGCTTATGTTTATTTTTTTTAATCCAACTGTGGCTCTGCATACATAGAATCAGCATRAATTTACATATATTATTTAAGCATCTGATGACCTTTTAAAAAAGTCTCCTGTACAGAATACACAGGAACTAACTGCTAACGTTGTATGATAAGGCTTGCCCGAAAACCTGTTCTTTCCAATTTATTGCAGATATTAGAATACCTTGAAAATGCAGTARTTTTTAAGCTGTTTTAAGAAATAGATCACATTGTGGTCTGAGATAAAAGCAGTCCCACAGCATGGGAAAGAGGATCGACATCTGTTATTTCACCCACTTYTTCATAAGGAGGCAGGAGTTGATGGCACCCAGTGCAGATTTTATTGAGCAGGGAGATATTACATTGCACAAGTAGCCAAATGGATAGAGAAACAGAGGAAGGTGGCAATAAGTCCAGTTAGGAAGACAGATCCATTTTGCATAGCTAGATTTGGGGCAGAAGCTGTATTTCCACATACATTGATGGATATGGTATAGAATTACTCTGATGGGAAGTGAGGTATCTACGTAGGCTGTATSTAGTTATTAGCACCATCTGGAGCCATAGTTGTGTCCAGTCACATAATGCAATTGCACTTGCACAGTTTTCTCTCTTATGTATTAAGGACTCAAGGTAAATTTTATGTACTCTGTTTTACAAGTGGAAAAAATAAGACAGTTGAATATCTTCCAGTTTCTTGATATTCCTGGAGTTCTTGATAATGTGTGTTCCTATCCTGGTTAACATCCTATATGTATGCAAAGCAAGGGCTATATTGCCCAAGAATCTTTCTCCACATTTTGTATGTAGTGCAACTAATTTAATAACAAAGCCTGAAAAATGCAGGAGGTATGAGACCAAACAGCAGTTTCCTTTGAATGAGTAATCACAGTTGGACCAATTATTTATAGGCTTGGCACTGACAGGCTGATATGGCAAGCACATTAACAGCAAACAGAAGGAGCTAAATTGGCTAAAGGTTTCTGAACGGGGATGACTTTTCTGTTATATATGTGAGAAAGGTTCCAAGAATAAAAAATGTGTCCTTTTCCAGCCTGCGGATTGCTGTAAGCAGGCTGATTTTAATTAATCTTTTGTATGATGACTTGTGTATTTCCCTGCTGTCAATGTGCTTAAACTGTCCTGCTGTAAATTACAGTGATGCAGAGAAAATGAATCATATTGGACTAAAGAGCACACCAGAAAACCCCTCTGATTAYATGTTTTGGAGCTTATTCTCCTCTGCAGTATGAATAAAGAGGTTCCATGATAATTCCTGGKGATGTGTATCAGGGAAGTTTGCAATTCAGTAGCAAAACATTGCTGTCCAGACTTCTGGCAGAACTAGAGAGGAAATGCTGAACCTACACATATCCAGGGTCTGAAAAATTAGAGCATAGGCTCATTATGTTAATGAGAGAGAGAAAGGAGAAGACACTCTGGATACCTGATTGTGTCAGCAACGCCCTAGACTCTGTGCTTTGCTATAATTTCTGTTGATGCTGCAAGTATAATTAGGCTCAGTTTACAA
This sequence comes from Oceanodroma leucorhoa, assembly GCA_030449065.1. Classification (NCBI taxonomy): domain Eukaryota; kingdom Metazoa; phylum Chordata; class Aves; order Procellariiformes; genus Oceanodroma; species Oceanodroma leucorhoa. Next base: position 1,081,397 of record JASVER010000073.1, on the reverse strand, counting down.
TTTCCTGCTTGTTTTCATGTGGTTTGGCGACTAACCTAACAGAAAAGGGAAAAAATATAGAAGTATTTTATATTATACTTTATTAGTCTCTCTTGCAACCTTGATGAAGTTGCTCTTTTTACTTGTCTCCCCCGACCGCTAGACCTGGTTTTCACTTGAGTCAATAGGAGATTAGAGTGTACAGCCTCTTGTAAGGCTGCCTCCTTAGGTCCTTTAAATATGCAGGGTAAAATTTTCCTTTTTATTTTTAAGTGCTTTAAGAAAGCACAATAAAAATTTGCAAAAAGCATTTCTGGAGATCTTTTCCTTTTTCATAGTTTATGTCTTCTGTTTTTTAGAAACTGGAGAGATGGCACTGTGATCAAATTATGTGTTTTAGTATTGGTGTTAAYGAGGAGCAGGTGCTCTTGGAATTTACTGCCCTGTAAAAAGCCAAACCACTTCCCTTCATTTCAAAATGAATATCCTGCTAACTAAATTAGTATCATTTCAGTCACTTTCTTAGAAGATAAATGCATGACTTGATTCTGCTGTCCAGTATATGATAGAGTCCCCGAAAGAAATAGAAGGGTTCCAACAGCAGCTTTTTAGTGCTGGGCCTGTTAAACAACATGTCAGATAACTTCTCCAAAGATATCAAGGTGCTCAGAACAAAGGTGGACTTCTTTTTTTCGTAAAGGGGAAACTTTAACTTTGATTTTTTTTTTTAATTAAAATACCTTAATTTTCTACTTTATGTTTCATTACATGTTGCTGATTTATGTAATTTACTGAAAGGCTGGGAACTAGTAGGCTTAGCTACTTTTATGCTCTGCAGTCTACCTACCTTAGTCTTTTTCTAGAATGGTTTCTAACAGGAGGAGAAAATAACACTGCAGCTTATTAGTTGGCAGAGTTTCTGCTTGAGAACAATTACTTATTCTCATATGTGCTTTGTTCACTGCCAGGTCATGAAAGTCCTTCTGGAAGTCGTTGTGTAATTTCAGAGTTTATACGACCCCTTCAAATATCTGGAGACAAACCAGAACAATTGTCTGTCAAACCTACATTCCTGTCCAAGTCAAGATCTGGTACCCCAAGATGCAGATTTGATTCAGACGTGAGTCTTTCTAAATTTGTTACTGAAATGTATGTTATGGGGCCAAGACTTTTCTTCTCCAGGGGACCGATGCACGTTGATCCACCCGCTTTTAAAAAGTCAAGATGGGAATGTTCTCATTTTCTGAGACAACTTGGGAACATGGCCAGTGGGAATTTAACTGAGATTTTCAARGAAGTCTCAGCTGATACCCTAGTTACACAGCATAAAAAGCTGGGTGTGTGAGAACCTCAAGCTTCTATGAAAAYCTCAGCCTCCAGTGATGCATTCAGAGTGTTGTACTGCTTCTGTGCATAAGAGGTGTAAGTCAGCATTTCTGCTTCTGTCTGTTCTGGCATATGTCTATGTTATGCAGATTTATTATTATTTTATTATATCTACCAAAAGATGTGACTTTGATACAGCCTGGGCAAATGGAAGAGAAATTCCATGCAGTGCCCTGTCCAGGCATGTATGCTCTGACAAAGAAGTAGCTCATTCTGCAGGGCTTGTTTTGTGCCTGGTTTTCATGACATGTGAATCTTCTCACTACAACTAGACTGATACCACCCGCTAACAGCAGTTTCCWGCACACTTTCCTAAACTAATTTTGAGCCTATAACCTGAAAGTGAAAGTTGCAGGATGTTGTCACTAAACTCTTCCACCATTCAACTTTACAGCTTGTATTTAAYTGTACTTTTGAAAGGTTCTGTTCTTCCTTTCTTAGAAAGGTTTTCTGGTTTTCAATAGAATTCTAGTGGAAAGCCAATGGGAAGGTCAGAAGAGCTTTACAAAGGTGCCATAGCAAGTTGGTTGTTGATATCTAGGACAAATGTTAAATATAAGGAGGTATAGGACACATTTTGAAAAATCTATAGAAGGGTATTATTTCATATTAAATACTGTAAACCTGTTTTATATGGGCAAACAGCCATGAGGAAAGGATCTTTAGATTTTACCCCTCACCTTACAGCCCTGAATCCCATTCTTAATCTTTACAGAAGTAAATAAATTGAAACTGTGTGCATATTTTCTACCTGTTTTATATTCATTGCTACTGAACCTGTGAAAGTTGATAGAATCAAAGTGGTTTTAAATGGATCATAAGCCTGAGTATGGTGTAGGATATTCAACAAAATATTAGATTCTTGTATAGTAGGAATTCCACTGGCATATCTAAGGATTATCCACAAATAAATATATGTCTATATTTATGTGTAGCAACATTACTGAAAAGTGGGAACATTCACTGCTTTTTGAAGAGGCCACAGAAAAAGCAGCCTGATGTAGTCAAACCCGAAAAAGMAGCTTAGCAACAAGACTTAGGGAAGCAGAACTAACAGCGAGGAACAGAAGAAGTGCACATCAAATTGAATTCCCTTTTTCTATTATTTTTGAGTTATCTCTCACTGAGAATGTCAAGCCCTCTTTTGYAGAATTGTTCGTTGTGTGCCTTCTAGAGTGTAATTATGTGATATATACTTACATCATGCAAGTTCACAGAAATTAAGCTCCATTCTTTTTTAGAGGTATCCAGACCCAGGGGGAGAGTGTATGAATAAGATCTAAAAATGGAGCATAATGCTGTGAAATCTGAAATWAAAAAATGATACTCTGCAAAAATATATATGCAACTTCCCTGATTGTTACTAGTAACAAAGTCTTCTRGAATAAGCATTATTGGGTTAGTTGTGAGCTTTGTGACATGCCCATAAAAAGATATTAGGATGATAACCCTTGAAAATTTGCCTGCATCCCCAAATGCTACACAGGGGAGAATACCTGTTAGCTGACTATTATTGTCCTCCTCACTGGAAGTGGAGTGTTGGCAGAATAGTGTGTGTTGTGCTAACTCAACAACCTAACCCACCTCTTAAGAGTTAATTCAGATGAAAAGTGTCGTGACTCAATRTTTTTCTGGTGCACTTTTGTTCCATACTGGGAACCAAGCAGGGACCAGTTTAGGCCTGAGAGYTGCTGTTCAATATTCACTCTGTCCAGATTGTAAAATTTCGGTCAATTTTTTGACAACTTACCTTATTTGATCCCCCTGTTAAATCTAGTATTTCTACCTTAATTAAGGTTCTCTCAAGCTGAGGGGAAAAGTTGTTTATCTTTCTTAAAATGGTTCACAGCAAACTGTAAAATAAGTGGAGGAAAGAAGTGCATCTCTCACTTTAAAAACTCTACTAGGCTCGAAGCGTAACTGAAAGAATTACTATTTTACAATGAGATACCTAGTGCAGAGCTAAAATAGGTGGATTCTGTGTTGATTCAGCACTGCAATTTAATTTCCAGGTTTTGTAGACCRGATTTGTAATGGAATAGATGTGTGGCTTTGCAGAGTTGAATTAAATATGATGGCAAATTCAGAGTAAATATATTATTTCTTTCAGTTAGTGGAAAGAGTAGAATTCAACAGATGCTGCTGCTGTGGATTGGATTGGCATATTGGATTGGTATATTGGATTGGTATATTTCATGTGATTGGTATATTCATGTGATATATTTCATGTGATTGGTATATTTCATGTGATACTCATTGTTTCCAAGTGTTTGGAAGTTGACACTTGCACAGGCTCTAAAACTCAGCATTTAAGTACTTAGTCACTGGTATCAGGTTTCTACTATGGTTTTCTGATTAAAATATTAGGGTATCACCCTAGGTTGTCTGTGTGATCATATAGCTGTACTATATGAAAAACAGAAAGACTAGGCATATCGCTTACAACAGGTCGTCTTGGAGTAACTGAGTTTGCTGTACTTTAAYGAAGACTTTAGTAAAAGCTTAGTCAGGAGGGTGAGGTGGTCAGTGAGACTGGTACGGTTAAGTCATGCCTATTTCTTTAGTCAGTAGCATGAATTGCAATTCCTTTTTAGCCTAAGCCATTCTAAGTAAAGTTAACCAGTTCTGTTCCATGTTAGAATTTAATTATTTTTTTTAAGTGTGGCATGTTCGCTGTCTGATTTATATTGCCTGTCAGGAAAACAGTGCATGCATCTTTTTGAAATCATATTGTCTTTTTTTTTCCTCTACAGATGGATAATGATCAGAATTCCAATACCTCAAAGCAGAGATATTCTGGGAAAGTCCATCTTTGCATTGCCCGTTATAGGTAACAAGACCAGCTCTTTCCACATATAATATATATTTATAATACTCAACACTTGGTTTGCTTCACTTTTATTCATGCACTGAATTATTGCCCGGAACCAATGTTATGGATATCAGACCCCTTTCCTGTTTGCACTGTCTGCAAAATAGTGCAATTTCCATGTGCTTGAATTGTCAGAGAAAGTTTAACATGGCATGGCTCTTTTACCCACCACTGTATTTARCATGGCATGGCTCTTTTACCCACCACTGTATTTCTAGCCTTCAGTGTTAACTGAGATGAGAATGTGTACCTCCTGCTTTATAGAGGGTGTCTCAATCTGTTCTTATAAATTGCTTTGTCATCAATGCAAGAAAGATTTAAAAGTTCCTCACATCTTTACTTTTCACATTACAATTTCAGATATAAAGTGCTAGCACGATAAAAATTTCCATGGCTAACAATTTCTTTCAGGATGGATACGGATGTAAATATAAGAAATTTTTGTTTACGAATAGCTTGTTTTAGCTGTAACTTACTGGTTTTGTCTTTATTTAACTTGTCTCTGTTGAAGTTCATAAACTTGTATAAAAGACTGCCATATAAAGTAAACGGAATATGGGGACTGGAAAAGACCCCTACAAGTGAGTTTTCTTTAATTGCCTTTAAAAAATGAAGAAGATTTTGGCCAGTGTATTCAAAGAGACCTAAGTGAGAAATGTGTAAGTAAATTCTACAGAAAAGGATGTGGTTTTAAGTGTATAGCACTTAAGCGAATAGGCTGCGTTTCACGGCAGCCTGTTGGTGATACAGTTCACAACAACAAACTCACCTAGACTCCACCCAGAATATATGTTTCAGAAGCTAAGCAAAAAGTCTGTACTGAGGAATTACCTTCCTGTGCAGTCTTAGAGCTGGACACCTTTTTCTGATTAGTATTCAGTTGTGTGGGGGTTGTAAGTGAACACACATGTTTTCCATCTGTACTCCATTGCAGTTACAACCCTTTTGATGGACCAAATGAAAATCCAGAAGCAGAGCTCCCCCTTACGGCAGGAAAGTACCTGTATGTGTATGGAGATATGGATGAAGATGGCTTTTATGAAGGTATTTATTTTTTTAATCTGTGAATTCATGCTAATTCATGCAGATTCAAATCAGTTCATCTGTCAAACATGCTCCCAATTCTTTCCTTCATCTACTACCAAATCAGTTGCTAAAATTATCCCTATCATCATTGCGTTAATTAACAGAGTTTCTGCACCAGCAAAGCCGCTCCTTGCAGGCATGGCTAATTATAGAATCATAGAATGGTTTGGGTTGAAAGGGACCTTAAAGATCATCTAGTTCCAACCCCCCTGCCATGGTGAGGGACACCTTCCACTAGACCAGGTTGCTCAAAGCCCCATCTAACCTGGCCTTGAACACTTCCAGAGATGKGGCATCCACAACTTCTCTGGGCAACCTGTTCCAGTGCCTCACCACCCTCATGGTGAAGAATTTCTTCCTTATATCTAATCTAAATCTACCCKCTTTCAGTTTAAAGCCATTACCCCTTGTCCTGTCACTACATGCCCTTGTAAAAAGTCCCTCTCCAGCTTTCTTGCAGGCCCCCTTCAGGTACTGGAAGGCTGCTATAAGGTCTCCCCGGAGCCTTCKCTTCTCCAGGCTGAACATCCCCAACTCCCTCAGCCTGTCTTCATGGGAGGGGTGCTCCAGCCCTCTGATCATCTTCGTGGCCCTCCTCTGGACTCACTCCAACAGGTCCATGTCCTTCTTATGCTGGGGGCCCCAGAGCTGAATGCRGTACTCCAGGTGGGGTCTCACGAGAGCAGAGTAGAGGGAGAGAATCACCTCCCTTGACCTGCTGGTCACACTGGTCACGCTTCTTTTGATGCAGCAGATATTTTACATTGTCAGCTTTTCCGACTGGCAAGATTTAAGTTGACAAGAAAGCTTACTGGCAGTTCTGGTTTTTGCCACACTGAACCTTTACTTAACATTCAAACTGTGAATGTTGTTTATGTACAGTTTTCACTTATATCTTCTTCCTTAYCTTGTCCACTTGCAAGGCATTGACATGCAAGAGGTATGCTCCTTCAAGGATTTTAACGGTGTTGTTCTTTCTCACCAGGGGAACTTCTAGATGGACAAAGAGGACTAGTCCCTTCAAATTTTGTGGATTTTGTTCAAGACAATGATACCCGGTTATCAAGCACATTAAGCAGTGAACAAGATSAGAATTTTATCAACCATTCGGGTCCTACTTTGGAGGGAGATCTCTTGGAGATAAGTCCACCAACTCACATAGACTCCAGTGTAATCAGCAATGGCGCAGGGACTCTGGATGTGAACATTGATGAAATTGGAGAAGACATTGTGCCTTATCCCAGAAAAATCACCCTTATTAAACAACTAGCCAAAAGTGTCATTGTGGGCTGGGAGCCACCGGTAGTGCCACCCGGATGGGGAACCATTAACAGCTACAATGTTCTGGTTGACAAAGAAGTACGGATGAACATAGCCTTGGGAAGCAGAACGAAAGCTCTTATAGAAAAGCTTAACATTTCTACTTGTACATACCGAATATCAATTCAGAGCATTACAAACAAGGGTAACTCAGATGAACTGCAGTGCACTTTGTTAGTTGGGAAGGATGTCATAGTAGCCCCCTCTAATCTTAAAGTGGACAATATAACCCAGATTTCTGCTGAGCTGTCCTGGCTCCCTACAAATAGTAATTACAGTCATGTGATCTTTCTTAATGAAGAAGAATTTGACATTGTCAAGGCTGCTAGCTACAAGTACCATTTTTTTAATTTGAAGCCCAGTATGGCCTACAAAGTGAAGGTCATGGCAAAGCCCCATCAGATGCCCTGGCAGCTTCCCCTGGAACAACGAGAAAAAAAGGAAGCCTTTGTGGAATTTTCTACGTTGCCAGCAGGTTTGATATTTTTCTCCCTACCGCAAAACTCTCCAGTTAAGTTTCACTGGAAATTCTAGATAAATTAATCTAACCTTTAGCTTTATGCTGTAATCCCTGTCACGTTCATGAGCAGACCGGGAATTATTAGATTGCTTTATGATATCTAAAATTAATTCCTGTCCTGCGTTATTCTCTTCTTTGTTCCTGGGTGAGGACTGAAGCATTTCTAGGAGATAAACAAGGGAAGGCCATGCTTATCATCATCACAGATCATACGCGAAGTGTTTTATCAGATTAATCTCCATTTGTATTTAATTTGTCCACTTGTAGTATTTCTGGTAGTAATTTATTTTCGTTGGTGTGAAAAATACTGGTTAAAAAACAGTTACTACTTCTGACGTGTTATTTGTATGTTATTTGTGTGTCTTAAAACACTTTTTACAGGGATGATCCAGCCCTTTTCTGTGAAGAAAAACAACACAGACATCTTAGAGGACCACACAGTCATTTAGGGGATGTAAATGCCTTTTGGTTGTGAAGTTGTAATCACATTGTACAATTTGAATTTGTAAAGATAACAAATTGGTTGTGTTCTGGAAAGTCTGAGGTTTTTTCCCACCTTGCTTTTACGCTAGGAATGTTGATAAGTGTTACCARTCGTTTCCCAGTATCTAAGAACAGTGAAGTAATGTTGAAAACTAGAGCTGAAATAATGTAGTGCATTTAAAGGATAATCTCATAATTTTGGGGGTGTATGGCAGTACCTGAAAAACCTGAAGATCTCTCCTTACAGACCCATCTAACCAAGGTCATCTAATCAAGGACAAGTAGAAGAYTCCTTATATATTCAGACTTTCAGAGCACTGAATGCCTCTGAAGCAGGGACAGTCAAGTACAAGTGGCTTCTGGCGAGTGACATTTCAATAGCATGTACTGTGCTATGGCTTAATTGACTCCCTGCTGGGATTTGATTCTAGCAAGGGGGCAGGAATTAGTTCTTATGCATGACTTATATGTAAGGAGACATGCAGGACAGTAATGCTGGTTGAGTAGAGAGGGAGTTAAGCTTATGTGTCTACTGCTTTTGGATGCTGTTGATTTCTAGTTTCAGTAAAAATGTCCTCAGCTCGGGCATTTACTCTTTTGTCTTAAATCATTTCAGTGAGGTAAGTGATAGTGCTATTATAGAATCTGCTAGGAGGGGGGGCATTTTAAACTTTGTATACGTTCTGTGGGAGTYGGGAGATACTGCCTAGATGGTGGCTTGAACTTATTAGATATGTTGACGACTTTGTTATTTGGGGAAGGCCGTTCAAGTGAGGTTTTTTCAGGCCAAACACTTAACATGCTGTATCTCCCTCTAGCTGCTGAAGTACGCTAAAGCAACGATAATTGCTGAAGTGTGCTAAAGCAACGGAGAACAGCTCTTCTCTGCTGAGGAGCTAAAATGCAGTGAAGCCTCTGCTTTTAGATCCAGAGATCCCAGAATCTTCCCCACCACCTCATTTCACAGAGAGCATTTTTACAAAAGCACGTCAACTTTTCACTGTAATATAGCAAAATAAAATAGCAACTGTTGAAGTGATTAGAGGCTGATGCTTGTATTTCAAAAGTCATTGAAACAAAGGGAAAAGGATGCCCATGAAATCAGAGACAGTAATGGGAGTTAACCTCATAGTGTGTCATGTTTTTCTCTTGCAAATATTACCGGCTTTGAGTAATCACATCTCTCTTCTTCCAAGCTACAGTTAAAAGAAGGAAGTTAAAAGAAAAAAAATAGATAAATTGTCTTTAATGGGACTAATACTGGTTTTTCTCTCAGACTGTGGATTATTTTTCCACCTTAAATACCTTCAGTTGATCTACATCGTAAGGGACATGTTTTGAAGATGATTTTAGAGTATGCTGAGAGAGCAATGTGGATATTCTGTATGAAGGGAATCTTTTGGTTTTGTGCTTCTCTAGAAGATGCATGGGGGTGAATGTCACATAAACCTTTAGTTGTGGTGAATATCAGGTTTARCAGACAGTGCAGCATGAGCTGCAACGTAACTGGCCACAGGCAACTGCTAATGTTTGTACTGACATTTTTCTAAGGGCTTCAGAAATGTTTACAAATGAATAYATGTGCTTGCTTTATTTGAAGCTGAGAAGCTCTGCTCTTTACTAGTGGGTTCAGTGATACCCTTATAGAARAAGATACCTTCAACCACTTATACCAGAAAGGGAGTGGGGATCAGTGAATATTTTAAAATTTTCACACTGTATCAATCTCAGGGTTTTTTTAGAAATACATTAAGCAAAAATGAACTTGAAATAACTGCTCACGTTTCAAAGATAGAGAGAGCAGTTGYATGGAAGGTACAGGACAATTAGAGGTCACCTTTTCATTTTTTTTTTTACATAACTATATCATTTTTTTTCTTGATTTATACTTGAAAACACATTGCTTCCTGTCGGACCAAAGCTGGGTGATGGCTCCTTAGTAGCTGAGCAATTGAACTCCTCTTCTTGATTCATCAAAGCATCAGAAATGCTCAAGTTAAAATAGAAGTAGTTCTCTTTTGGGTGCTCAGATCTAAAAATAGACATAAGTATGCACAGGATTGCGACAAATGGGACTGTTATGGTTTTTGAGCTAATTTAGGTAATAAATTCATGAAGACCAAACTGTAGCAGAATTCTGAAACAAACATTTATGTTGAYGACCCAAGACCATCAAGAGTCGTCAAGAGTAATTTCCCATTTCATGATGGGGGAAAGAAACCATATTAAGCCTTGGGCATTACAGTTTATTAAACCTATCTCTGTTACAGCCTGTGAACATCGAGATAGACTCTCTGAGGATTGTTTGGTTTTGGGAGAGAGGAAGGAARGAGACTTCTGCAGGAGCAGGTTAATGTCATTATCATAGACAAGATACTGGACTAGATCAGATGCATTCTTTCTTGTGAGCTGAGGAGCTTTGCTGGATTGGGAGTGCTGGCTGTCAATAAAATATGATGGTCAGGGAAGCTGAAATTCRTTCCTAAATCAAAATCTACATCTTGGCCAAGAATAGTATTAGATCAGTTTGCATACTTTGGCCTTGCARGTTAAAAATATGTTATAGGTGCAAGAGATGGTATAGGCAAAAATTGCATGTTTTGCCTCTAGTGTCCTGAACATGACCATAACTTCATTTCCATGCCCACTAGAGGATGAAATTTAGTGACAGCAAACTACTGAATTGCACTGAYGGTTTGCCAGCATACCTGGAGGCTGAGGCTTGTGTGATATTTACACTTGCGTCATGATCTGTTTGGTAGCAATGAATACACACAGTTAAAATATTTGTAGCTTTTTTTGGTGGATGAATAGAAATTGGTTGTGCTTAGTTCACTGGCAAAAGCAAACTCACAGCAACCAAGGTTTGTATTCTCCCAGCTATTACCCAGAGTARGCTACAGCTGAACCCTGCTTCTGAAGTGTTTTAGCATGAAACACTTCTCAGGGTTTGACTGTTAAATTAACACAACAGGATGCCTGAAATATTAATGAACTAATAATCTCTATGATATTTTTACTTTGGCTTTCTGTCCAAAGTAGTGCTATTTATAGTAGGGTAACAATGTCTTTTAGTTAAGGATGTACTTGGTGTGCTATTACGCTAACAYACTGTAAATGCCTTAAGAGGTTAGTAGGTGTATTTTTTTCTTCAGTGCAGAGAAAAGACTTTGAGTCCATTAAACCAGCGTGCTGCTGGCTGAAAAGGTTAAAGTTTCGGCTTGCAGTCTGCATTGCACCTTAGTGTCAATGTGCTTCTGGCCCATAAATCGTGACTTGGAGCCATTGATAGTCCAGAGAGGCAGAATTTGAAAGTGATTTCTGAGTATGTAGTGTGCATTCAGTGCAGAGATATATACCAAAAAGTCACTTGCTGTCACTTCAGCAGTTTTCCACGAAGTGCCACTCCTGAGCCTTTTTCTCCCTGCATTTTTCTGCTAACATCTTCTGCATTCAGAGTAAATGGCAGTTATGCAGCCTGGAGGGATAAAAATAGGTCTGGAGCAACTTGCAAGTACAGACCATCTTGCAAAGAAATATAGCTTAGATACTGGCTGTAAGCTGAGGGTTAGTTCCTGGCTCCATGACGTGCTGAGTGTGTGCTTCTGGTTTTGCATAATAACTGCAATAAGGTTATTTTGTCATCTTAAAAAAAAAAAAAATTATTTGAGATCTGTAGTTTCCAACTTGCAAGTATATCAGTTGACGTACATACTTCTGATCTAAGGCTCAACAGTGACCAGTCTTGTCTTTCTTAGGTCCTCCAGCTCCACCTCAAGATGTCACTGTACGGGCTGGGTCCAGCCCAGCCACCATACAGGTGTCCTGGAAACCGCCAACTCTGACAGCAACAGGGACCTCCCATGGCGCCAATGTCACCGGCTATGGTGTTTATGYGAAAGGTCAACGGGTGAGTTCTCCTTCCAACGTTACAGTGACCACCTACATTAGGTGAACTTCAACTGACAGGTAAAGGCAACAATAAACGTGTGACAGCACTTGAATGTGTGCAGGGTTTTCTCAGCTTTCAGTAGAACCTAGTCTTTTGTTTGTGCAGAACTTGCTCATTAGCTTCCTTTCTATAAGCACTTAATCTTTTGGACAAATGGGTTGGAAGGATTAAAGACAACTGGTGCTAACTGGTGTGGAGCCCTAATGTGGGCTCTTGCAGCCCACTCTATGTTGGCAATAATTCACTCCATGTTAAGACTTTGAAGGTTGTGCTTTAGTGGGGTTGAGGGGAGGGAAACAGATGTATTCATGCTAGTAAGTTGCTTGTTTGTGTACTCAGGTGGCGGAGGTGATCTTTCCAACAGCAGAGAACACATTGGTGGAGCTAATGAGACTAAGGAGTTTGGAAGCAAAGGAAGTTACMGTTCGAACACTCTCTGCACAAGGGGAATCAGTGGACTCTTCTGTTGCTGCCATTCCATCTGACCTACTGGTGCCTCCAACCCCTCACCCCAGAACTGCTCCCAAATCTAAGCCATTAGCAAGTGCCGGAGCCCCAGAAACCAAAGAAGAACATTTAGGTCCACATTTAAAAATGGATGAGTCATGGGAGCAGACTCGTTCGGCATCCCCTGTTCATGGACACACGCTTGAGCCACCTGCCCCTAATTTTCACAGCCCGCTTCAGGGGAGGAGGTCTCCATCGCCTAACCGAATACTCCCTCAACCTCAAGGCACACCTGTCCCAAATACTGTCGCAAAAGCCATGGCAAGAGAAGCTGCACAACGAGTTGCAGAGAGCAATAGGGTAAAGGCAAACTTTTTCTTAAGGCTTTTTTGGGCTGGCTTTATTCATTGTGGCACTTTCCATCGAAGAATTTTTTCATCATATGCTTTAAAGAGCAACTAATCATTCCTTAACCTTGAATATCTGCAGTKTGAGAAGGGCAGTGTGCTAAAATTCTGTGCCATCTTCCACAAATATGCTTGTAACCATAAAGAGCATTGATCAGCCTTTGATCATGATGCATAGAAACCCCATAACATCACTAGAAATGTTGTCTCCAAAAATGCAAAGCCTTACTTCTGAAAAAAAAAAATAGTAATCATCACTAGAAATGTTGTCTCCAAAAATGCAAAGCCTTACTTCTGAAAAAAAAAATAGTAATCATCAAAGTTTGTGCTTGGATCCTGTGGGAGTCAAAAGAGAGGCTTGTGCCTATGTGAGAAAAGTCCACCAAGTACTGAAGTACTTTGAAAGAGACCAAAATAATAAAGGGCAGTTTAAAAATGGGTCCGGAAATAGGCAGACAGACAGAAGTCCTGAGCAGACTTACTGTGAGAGCTAATCTTTTCGACAATTTACAAAATGAGGACAGAATCTCATTTCTATAAGGGAATCTAACCAGCAGTCAGATAAGAGACATCTTTGTATTCTAAAACTATCTGCTTTTTCAAAATAGCAAACAGCAGTTTAGATGCAAGTAAAGCACTATTTTGTATGCTGTCATGGATCCACAGGCAATTTTACACATTTGCCCTTCAAGAGTGCCCCTTTCTCAGTRCTACACCTTCACAGGTGCTTACAAATGCTTCAGTATAGCTGCCATGTGAAAGCTTTTCATTACAGCTCCTTTTGTAGCTGCTAGAAGCATCAGTGCCCAAAGGAGACTCCCTGGTTTTGAGACCATTATGACCCATGGCTGCTGTAGTGACTCAGATGTTTGCTAGTTAATTTAAATCTCATATTTGAGGCTCTTAGGTCAGCATAGCTGATGTRTGTGTATGCATCCTGACAACGTGCTCTGGTTTTCCTACCCAAGCATACAATATTTAAATACTCCCAGTGCCCTGGGCAGTTACTTTCTCATCACAAGCTGCTCACAACTGTCCGTTACTTGTTTCAAGCCCCAGTGTCTCTTTTTTCATACTTTCTCTTGGTGCTTCATCTGGCAGTCATCAGTTATGTCCAGTCTTTCATCTCCCATTGTATCTCCAAAATAACTCTATTAATTTTGACAGTTTACACATGYCTTAAGAGCCCCAACTTATTGAGTGTCCCTGTTTTGGGACAGAATTGAGCCAGTGGGTGATGATACAGCTTTTGGGAAGCTGAATAATTCTGCATCAATAAGGTCTGGTTAAATACTTACATATGCATGTGTATATTTCTTCCTTTTCTTTATAAATAAAGCAAACTGGAATAAATGTAATAGAGGGAGAAAAGGCAATTAGTTTCTTTGGCACTCTGAGGTGAAAGTTGATTTAACAACCATATAGGGAAAGAGAACTGAAATACTTYTTCTGTTTTGAAAATTGCTGACATAACATATGCTCTGAACCATGTTTAATTACATCAATTTTTGTGATGCTTGAAATGTTTAATTCAGGAATCTGGACAGAAGTTTACAGATAGATTCACTCTAAATTAAATCAAAACCTGCYAATGACATTTGTCATGTTTAGTCCCCAGGAGTAGAAATTCTTCCCTTGTGGTAGGCTGCTGCAGAAGAAGCTGTGTCTTCTCCCTGCCCTTCATCCAGCCTGTTAGATGGTTGATGGTTATTGTCACGAGAGTAAGCAGCAGGATTCAGTAGCTRAGGGTAAGAGTTACCTCAGAGCAGAGGAAGAGCATGAAGTCTCATTCTATAGCTTTTTTTGTACTGAGGTCAAAAATGCTGTAGTGGTTAGGTCTTCTGCTAACCCTCTGCCAAGAGGAAATTAGTGTCTTAGCAGCCTCTGACTGTAGAATACTGAGAATTTTGACATAAGTGGTACCAGGAAGAAAGCTAGCAGCTGAGTTGACGGTCACATAAAAGCATATAATTGTTTATGAGCAAGAGTAATACAACAAGCAAAAAATTCTTGAAAACTCCTAAGAGGTTACAGTCAGGGGAAACTAAAATTGCTTTCAACCATGAGTATATTTAAATGTTGTGTTCTTGAGTCCTTATGTCTTATATTTGCCATTTCTTCCATTGGTTGCAGGAACAAGTCTGCTTCACAATTTTCCATTTTTTGTTGCTTTGCTAGATGGAAAGGAGGAGTGTTTTTAGCGAAAGGAGTAATGCAGCCCAGTACGCTAACTCAGATGATGAGGAAGATGGCTATGATTCTCCTAATGTCAAAAGAAGGGGGGCTTCAGTTGATGATTTCCTAAAAGGGTCAGAACTGGGAAAGCAAGTAAGTAGCCTGGTCTTGTAGCTCTGTCAGGTGTCTGACATGAAACAAGTATTTTATGAAGCTCAGCAGGCTATCCAGGTCACCATCTGATTATTGTAGCCATATTGGTAAACTATACAGACAAGCAGCTAAATTGTGGGGAGGTAGATGAACGTCCTGTTACTGGAGCATAACACTGTCTAATGGGAACTGAATGCTTGGCACCATGCATCTGTAGATCATTATGCCAAGCAACAGTCTTAAGCACTGGAAAGTGAAAAACTGAAGCTSAAAAAATTGAAATAGAAAATGTAACTGGAATGTCATGTTTGGGCTCTGGGCTTTTTCTGTATGATGTGTTACTACTGCATACCAAAACGTGCTGTGAAAAAAGAGGAAGGGAGGAGGATTTTTGTGTTGCATAAAAGCCATAACCTGTAATCCTAGTTAGCAGAAAACCAACACTGTATATACTTGGCATGCTGTAATGAATAGAAAGATGTTGCCAGAAGAATGTTACACATCTGCGCAGCTTTTAGTCTGAGCCCACTGAAACAAATATAAAGTGATTTATTACATTACTTTCCAGAGAGATGTAAATTCTGGAAAAGAGATATTTTCTCAGCATAGTCAAATAATCTTGTTAGCCAAACATCTGACCTCCCATGCTGAAGGATCCAAGCAACGGCATTCCTTCTCGTACCAGTTCTGAGACTTTCTGGAATTTTTGGTTCCATTTATTATAGAAGTTCAAGCATTTATAAATGCATAAACATTGTTCCAAATTTCCAGTGTTCTAAATATGTGGCTTCAGGATTTGATTTGGTTCCATCTTCACATACAGTGGTTCCCATTTTTAGAATACATGCAATCATGCTGTGCTTACAAAATGTGCTTGTGGGTGAGATGCATCTGTACCTCTGTATGCAATTAAAATTATTCTGGACACAGAGGCCAAGATTTTCTAACAGGACCAGTGATCTTATTAATAAGGCCTAGTGTAAAAAGTTTAGAGTGTTTGTAAGGGACCAAGATCAACTTAATTTTTCTGATAACCATACTTCATATTTAACCTTGGTAAATAAAGTTGGGGGTATATACTGTGTAAGTACAAAGTTGCTGCTCCATGCAGACTTACTACCTCAGATCATTAAAGGGTGCTTTGGAGTGTGTCTGCTTTACCAAACTCTACAAAATAGAAGGTTTGGATATGAACGTTGGAAGGCTGGGAACCCTTAAAGTTACATTCCTTGAAGCCTAAAAAGATTAAGCTCTACTCTCTACTAGGAACATGCTCAAGGCTAGATTTGAAATCTCTCTGGCTACAAGTATTCTCAGGTCTGATTAGGTTTCAAATTTCGTTTTCATGTAGGGCTGAAAGAATTCTTCATTGCTTTAAAACACTATGTCAAAAAATGCACTTTGAGAAATAGCAGTTAAATTATGTCTGGCAAAACAGCTGCAGTGTGTTAAGTGTAAATTGATTATTAAATGTTTCTTTTATAGCTTCAGAGATATACCTATTTGTACTTTAATTGTTCATTCGCATTGTTTATGGAAGATGATCACTTTTACCGCTTGGTTTGTTAGTGAAGAAAGAATTGGAGAAAATTGGAGAAACCTAATCTGTGGTGGTTTTCTCCATAAGAAATTATTAGTTTGCTAATTTCATTATAATGCTTATGTGCTGCTGGTATCTTGCAGAAGCAGGTGCTATTCTGTATGCTGATTCCCTATCAAAGGTCTTTGACTTTCTATCGGTTGACTTGCCTTACCCCATCGATAAGAGTAAAAAAACTGCAAGCAAATGCAAGTAACATTAATGTTTTTTCATCAAGCTTTTTATTAGCATTAGATATGGCTACTAATGGAAATCCTTCATGTCTGTCACATTGTATTTTGTAGGAATATATATTGATTTTAAACTCCCCAGTTTAAAATCCCCCACAATTCTGAAACAGTGGTGCAATATCTGTCTGTCACAGACTCTCTGTGAACTTAGACTTAGAAAGTTAGTCTTTCTTGCCTGGATCCTCACAAGTATTTGTGCATCTAAATATCTCAATACCTCTGAGGGTCTGGGTCAGTGGGCCCGTCAACCAAGACTAAAATGGGAATAATAATTCTTTCTTTTGTCGCAAAAATGTATGAAGATATTGTTTTCTGCAAGCCGTTGATTTGCTCTGTAAATAGATAGTAAGGACAAGGGAAGTAAGTATCGGAGATAGACTTGAAATTCAGAGGCAACTTGGGACATTTGCAGGACAGGCAGTGTTAGAAAATGCGTGAAATAATAACCACAGGTGCATGGAATATAAGGCCATAGAGATTCACTGGATGTGTAAATGCACCCAGTTACTGAACATAGAGTATGTATGCCCTATTACATACAGGGTTAATTGATTGCAAGCAGAATTGAGTAATTATTGATTACATAATATCTCCTAGTTATGTTTTATACCTCAATTAATGTAGTTCTTGAATTAGAAGATTTCTTTAAATAATTGAGTGGCTGCTCAGCAATGTTCAGCAGGCATTCCTGTTATTAGAACCACAATGGATAAGCCTTGGAGACAGTTTGCTAGGTCTCTGTAGTCTGATTGCCCAAGCAATCAGGGCTTTATTCCASCTGTATTGGCCTTTGATAATCTACAAGGCAGTATGCACTTCGCTGGGGAAGTTTTTGGTACTGTGCCAGCACAGCCCCCAAGTCTATTTGAATACAGCTGAGAACAGGAGTGCAGGAGTGAGTTTCTGTGAAAAACAGGACCAAGATTGTGCTGGAATGGAATGAATGGAATGATGAAATAATAAAATTTGGTGTAAGAGCCACAAAGTTCAGATGTGAAAAATGAAGCATTAGAATATAGTCTGATCTTTTAACTTCAAAAAGAAACCAAAAACATTGTGAAACTGCAGTGGCTTTTTTTCTAAGATGATCCTAATATAATGCATCTGAAGGATCTGAAAACSTTTATGGGCTTGGCTCACAGAATTACTACTAAAAGCTTCACCCTACAATATTTTTAGCTCCAGAACAAAGAACTAAAAGAGGATAAATTGTCTCTTGTATTTGGAGGGCAAATCCATCTTCACTTCGGAGAAATTGCTTATTGTAGACATCTTCTTCTCATTGCTGGGATTGATTAATATCAGCGTATTACATAGCTATGGGAATTGATCTGGTACCACAGAAATTACTTCTTCATTAGTATTGCTGGGGGAAGGAATGCAGTAATTTCTAGCATTCTAGTACTTCTAAAATATTTGATTCTTCAAATATTCTACTGCAATCTGACAGTTAGATGACTCCATTTGAAAACTTGTCCTTGGAAATACAATGAGTTTGGTTTATGATCTGATTTGTTAAATGTAATGTCTAACAGAGGCCACTCCTATTTAACATTAGCAATTCAGCAGGACATACTTTTTCCTCCTTATCTTCCAACTAACTGGAAACTTATAGGAACTTGAAATATTTGTACTAATTTTAAAAGATAATTCAGGTTTTAGCCAGTCTATTCCTACAATGTTTAAGAGAATGAAAACTTGAAATTCCATCAGCTAGCTATATCATACGATGATGGTAACATCCTGCAAGAATTAAATGCTGATCACTTTTAAATTACAATGTGACATAACAAACAGCTGTGAAGAACAGATGATATGTGAATTATCCCARGGCTTTTATAGCAAGTGCATTGATGCATGAAGGACCTCTTTAAGTCAAGGGAATTTAATCAAGACTAAAGCTAGATTTGGTGCTGTGAATGCAGGCATCCTTTTTTTGTATCACCTATGAGATTAAGATCGGAYTTCTTGAGTTGGGAGCATAAATGGGCAAAAAAAATTTATACRTGATCTCTCCACTACAGCAGAGCAGCAAGCTGCATGATGTAATTTATATGTGATTATTAGTGTGATATTCAAACCTAGGAAATGCTGTACTACTCATTGGTGTTATACACGGATTTTCAGCTTTACAGTCAGTAAAGATTTTTCTCTCTCACCTTAACAATTAGCCTCACTATTGCCATGGTGAAGAGTACCATACAGAGAGCAGCAGAGGTTCTGACTTGTCTGATATAATGGAAGAAGATGAGGAAGAGCTGTACTCCGAAATGCAGCTGGAGGATGGAGGAA
Source organism: Oceanodroma leucorhoa (assembly GCA_030449065.1). NCBI lineage: Eukaryota > Metazoa > Chordata > Aves > Procellariiformes > Oceanodroma > Oceanodroma leucorhoa. The sequence continues at coordinate 1,062,495 of JASVER010000073.1, read as the reverse complement.
GGCGACGAGTCAGTGTGACTTCACACAATGCACTTAAGGTAAGTGTGACTGCAGAGAAACCTTAGGAGTAGCTCCATATTTTGATTCTTCCTTCAAAGCATTTCTTTTAGTCAATTATGGATTTTTCAGACCATTAAAACTCACACTGTTGTATAGACCTAGAACTGGGGTGAACATTGTTTATGATGTCAAGGTCACTTTAATACATTTATTACTACTTTTTTTTTTTGCATTAGCTAATCTTTTAACTAATTGACTATTTTCCTATATGTAATTATTGAAGTTGCAATTTCTGTTCTATATCTGGGGACTTTCCCATGTCTATACTACAATATACCACATGTGCTACCCAGACAATGAGTTGTTTCTGAGCAAGGAGATTTATATAAACATACATACATATAGAAAAARAACAACTTAGGTTTTTCATGTCTGGGTAATTTGTCCCTGTTTCCAGCGCTGGTCCCATCTCTTCTACAGGCTTTAAAGCATGCTTGTAAGAAAGGGAGTTGGGTCAGCTTCGTTTGACAAATGCATTATCAGAAATCCTCGTGCTCTGATTATTAGGGAATCACCAGAGACAGTAGGAAACACCTATCAGAAATACTGCTTTAACACTACACAGGAATATTCATCATGAAAGACAACTTTAGTATAACAATTAAAGCATAAGTAGAATGTTGAACCTACCCAATACAGAATATATATTTCTCATAGTATATTTGTACATGTAAATTGTATTTGCTTTTTATGTGTCTAGCAATTACACTAAATTGTGTTTTCTTAGAAAGTTGGATAACTTGAATGATAAGGAAACCCACAGGTTGATTTTTCTTCCAATATGCTGTTATTTAACTAAAAAACAATACTATTTTCTCATGCATAGAAGGATTTTGACCATTCTTGCTTTCATGTACTATAAATTCAGTCCTTTTGTTCTGATACTATCTGGAATGAGACAGGTACTTTTTCAAAAGAAAAAGTAATCAGTGTTTCTATTACTCTGCTAACATAAAGGTTGAGACTGAAATCCTTCTGTATGCTGCTTCTCTCCCATTCCTCTGGGAAAAAGTGAAACATCCCTTGACAGTTCGTGTTCTTTATGCATCAGAAAGTATATTTACTTCTTGGTTTTAAATTAGTATTGCCAATGTTGATAATTAAAAAGAAAGGTCCAGATCCTTAATTGGTGTAGTAAATCACTTCAGACCTGTTRAAGTCTGCAGGCATACTTCTCTTGATGTAGTAGTGTTTGTGAAGGGTACGGTTGGTTGACTCATTCTGCAGAAGTGGAATTCAGTATATGAGTACTTCCTGGGGAAGGACTCACGGATGTCTGAGTCTCATTTGGCGATTATGGCCCACCATGCTGATAAGTTTTCTGATATAAAATGCAGGTCAGATTCTGATCCCAAAGAATCTCGATAATTTCCCCCTCTTTCACTAGATCCAATTTCACTTCGCAACATCAGTAATTAACAAAAAAATGAAAAACATGTTTATTGAATTTTCCATAATGTAATCAGATTCCTGTTCCACTTGCATCGGAAAGTATGCCAACCATGCCCTTGCAGCTGTAATTGAGTATTCTCTCCTGAGTTAATAGATGYCCCCAAGTAACAAGAAAACACTTTGCATGCAGATATGTATTTGCTTTATTGGGAGATSATTATTCCCTCCAACGGTTCCCTAAAACAAAGGCTGACATGGGTGATCAAAAGAAGACTCAACTCACTCACCTGATCTGAGCATTCTAAAATGTGGAATATTTGAGCTCCAATCAAAACTATCCTTGTTCATATTTATTGACTTTTTTCCACTTTTACGGCAGTTTGTCTCAAGAGTTTCACAAGTGTGATATACATTTTAAAAAGGAAAGAAAATAGGYGAAACAAATATAGTCATAAAGTAACTTAGAAAGTTCCTAATGCCTGRAAGGGGAAGACATCCAAAACCCAGTCAAGTTTAACATGCTCAGAGAGAGAGGTATTGCTGAAGTCTCCAAGATGATCCTGTCATTATTTATGGATGCTGTTGTGTCCAGACACCTACCTGATCTGGGCATTGAGTAAAGTACAAGGAGAGGTGATCTCCATGTTGTAGAATCTATAAACCACGTCAATCAAAACCAACAGCTCCTGCATCATTATTCTCTTGTCTCTTCTCAGAGTCCAACAAAGGTACTGCGTAGGATTCTTCTGTTACACCAACCTGTGTTTTGTGTAAATGTAATAGAAAAATTACAAAATGTATCTATCATGTTCAGAATGCTTATTTAATCCAGGCTGGGATAGTTTTTACCTACTTCTGGTATAAAAAGAGACTTTTCCTTCTGCTAATAGGCTGATTTTCAAATATTGGTTTTATCAAGCAGGTACAAGATTATGATGAGAGATTTGATGACAGTGCAGACCAAGTGACATCAGAGAGCAGCCTGCTTCTCAGGGTTCTTTCTGTGGAAGCCAAGCTTTAAAAATGGTGCAGTTTACAGTTTTACAAAGGAAACTAGAACTCCTTTAATGATGTCTGCAGAATAGCTCTCCTCTGGAGGAGATTTAGGAGTATTTGCTACTCATATGGGAAGCTTTAACAGACGCAAAGCAAGAAAGCTTGCTAGAACAGAATTTTCATTCTCAGATATGAGTTCTGGTTACAAAGAAAAATTAAATAGCAATTTGGCATGGGGCAAGGAACATACTAAGCRTTAGTGCTGTGTTTTAATGCCATTCGCATTCATCATGCTGGAACCTGTATGCAGCTTTTGTTGCTTTGTTTTAAATGCATGGGTTTATTCTTGTTAAGACCATCACTCAGTTGTTTGTACTGACCTCTCATATTGTATCTGACACTCAGCAACTTCTTAATCATGTCTGTCTTTTTCACAGATTCTCATTCAAAGCATGACATCTTTTTCACTAAATAAGCTGCATGTGTTATGTTTGCCATTGCTCTAAAACTAATTCTGTCTTTATTTTTCTTTTCTTCTCCCTTTTCCCTCCCATTTTATTTTTGTCACATACTACTTGTTCCCTGTCTGGTTTTTAACATTACATAATCTTAAGGAGTGCGATAAGAATAAGACCACTGAAGCCACTTTTTTGGAACAGCCTGACTTTTCACAGCAGATACATCACAGTAAAAAGCTTTTCAGTATTCCAGAAGTAGCTGAAGAGGACGGTGAATACTCTGAACTGCTGTACAAGCAGGGTTTAGGTATGCCCTATAAAAAGAATCCCACAATAGCTAGAGACTCTAGACCACCTAGGCCCTACAATCAAGACCAGCAGCACAACTTCTGGTACCCAGCCAAGCACAGAATTTCAGGCATGGAGGATTTTGCTGCAGACGACAAAGGATGTAAATATAGCCGATCCTTATCGAGAAGCCCAGACAGTGGACTAGACTGTGGAAGTGAAGAAGAGGAATCTCGTTTTAATTTCAGATATACTTGTGATTCAGTTTCTGCCAACGTTGCATCTAGCTGTTGTGCAGAGACTGCTAACTGTTCCTGCAGGAAAAGCATGAGGCCATTGCTCGCTCACAGGAAAACTTTAACCAGACAAACCAGCATCGAAGAAGATTTTGGTGACCTGGGTCCTGCCTTTGTAGAGCCCAGGAGTGAACAGGTCAAGCCCAGTTACGAGAAAAAGTATGAGACCCAGAAATGTAATAGAACAGATAATTTGTCTAATGAAGATGTTCAGGGAGGCTGGAAGACCGACTTAAAAATGGCTGACTCTAGGGCAGCTGGTCTACTTGCAAAGCCATCCCACAGAGATGCAGAAGACTCTCTGGTGTGTGAAATAAATCTTCCTTCTAACATCTGCTTGCCAAATCAGTCTGTCTTCTTTCTTTTGTTCTTTTTTTTTTCTTTTTCTTTTCTTTCTGAATTAAATTTGAGAGTCCATCCTTTGGACCTATCTGCTACATTTTTCCCTTTTTTTTTTTTTCTTCCCCATTCATTTTTGTTTATTATTCTTCATTTTCCTTTTACAGTCCTCTTTTGTGTCATGCTGAAATCAGTTTAATTTGCTTTACAATGATTTTCCCACAGAACAAATTACAATAATGGCTGCTTTTATTAAAGGACAACTGAATCTAAATTTTAATTAAGGGTTAGCTGAACTACATTTTTTCCAAAAGATTGTTTTTCTTTATTTGCCCATCTAAATGTTGCTCTAAAAAAAAGCTGCATTTTAAGTGGAAAAATATTTCATCAGTGATTTTTTTTTTTTTTTTTTTTAATGTCAAGGAATTCATTTCATCGTGTTGTTTTTATTCACCTCATTCCCAGAATTTTCAGGTTATGGTCTTTATCATAAAACATCTCCGGACAAGAATCAAGATTCTCGCCCAGTGTGACAGTGACCCAGATTTATGGAGTCACGGCTTTCATCATATTTCCATTTTCTACCTTACCTCTGCACTGTCACTACTTTGCCTTCCTTTTTAGACCATCTCTTCTTGCCTTTGAAGTTGCAGACTGCATCTCTGCATGAGAATGCAGGCAAACAGCTTCTTCCAAAGGGAGAGGCCAGGGCCATTCCATGTCTTTCAAGGATGCCTCTGCGTGATCTTGCCTATTTGCATTTCTGTCCATTAATCTATAGCAGAGTCTCCACGCTTTGATAGATGCATCCGYAGGCTTCCCTGCTCCCTAAAGACCAAAGCAAGTTCTTTACCCTCTCAGTCTGCAACAGTCCAGAGTGGAAACCCCAAATCTAATGTGTTTCATGTAAGAGTAGAAATCAGCTGCCTGCTCTTCTARCCTAGCAGTTTATGCTGAAATGATCCTTAAAAATTTCTCCCATTAAAATTGGTGCCCAAGCTGTATTAATCTCAATGACTGCATGATAAACTCTGGAGAGCATTAAAATAGCACCATTTAGTTATTAAAATAGCAACATTTTCTGCAAGGGTAGTGAACAGAGAGAGACAGCTGTGATGTGAGACGAAGTGTGTCTACATGCCCTCCTACACGTTTCAACGACCTTTACAAGGCTTTAACAACTGAAGGCCGTTATAGAAAAGCAGTGTGCTCAAAGACAGAAGGATGTACACTTGTTCACATGCTGCAAACTGGACAAAGCTATATAGCTGAATACGAAAAAGGCTTGCCTTTTCAGTGCAGTCCAATCTCCACAGCTCTCACGACTGGTTGTACTACTCTTCAGGAGATTATAACGTCATCTTAGCAGCAACAACAAAGGCAAAAGAATATTTCAAAAATTATTCTTTTCTTTTCTTTTTGTTCTGATGCGTGACTACTGGTTACAAAACTCTACCATAAATCAGGGAACCATTTTTCCTTTTGCAGGTTTGCCAGGCAACAGTATTTACTTTTCAGCTAACCTTTCAGTTAAAAACTAAGTTTAGTTGCCTTTAGAGCTTATGCTTCCAAATGTGATTGACCTGATTAATGTCCAACCATATAACCATAATGTTACCATGCATGTAACTTACAAACCTGTTTTTTTCTGTTGTTGTTTTTTAGCTTTTAGGTAATCCATCATCTGCAGGACGGCCTGAAAGGGCGGAGCATGCAGGGCGAAGGTCCTCTCATGGCAGTGCAGTGCCACAAAGGTCTCGACCAATGTTGGTCCCTTCCATTGGTTAGTTGGACAGATTGGTGCATTTCTGTTCTTTGCAGCCTCAGAGTTGGGAAGGCGGTCCTTGAAAAAGAAACAACAGATATTTGTCTTGAACCATGGTTACTCTTAGTTTAAATGGGATGAAATGGAACTAAAAACATCTCCATCTAAATATGAGYGTACTGGGGTCTCACAGGGGGCTGAATTAGTAGTCATTGACATCGCTGGGAGTCTTTCCATTGAATTTAGTGGGTGTTGGAGCTTTTCTAGGCTTGGTGAAGATTAGATACTGTCAGATCTTACCTAAGAAGAAATTCTAATGCAGGCAGGCTACTATATGATCAGTAAAATAAATGTACTCATTCAGCCATCCATCCAGCCATCCATCTTCCCATTCATCAACCATCATTTTGCATTCACTTTCCATTTTCTTAACTACTTTTTGGAATTTAACAGGAAAAATGGAAGCTGTTAAATGTAACAAGTTAGTAGAACTTGCATATATTTACTAGATTTGATATTTCTTACAGAATCATCCCTATTCTGGTTTACTTATGACTTAAACTATATGCTCGTGTATACCAGAAAATCCAAAAAGTAGTGCAGAAAAGATAATGGAATCAAGACTCTATGGACAAATACATATCTGTTAAAACTTGCACTCTATACTGACAAATAAGAAAAATTCACACTGAAAATCAGGAAACACATGCAAAACAAATGCAGAAAGAGTTCTGTGAGTTTTAGCAGAACTTTACTCCATGAAGATGTAAAGTCGGTCCAGTTCCTGTCCCTAACCTGGACTTTAATTTGTGAATACTGTAGGCATCATCAGGAGGAGAAGGAAGCAGTGCCAGGCAATTCTCACCTGACATTTATGTGAATAAGAGACCTCACAAATGGGGATTATCAGAAAGAAAGAGACTGATCATTGAGGAATGCTTTTATTTTTAAATATTAAATATTTTCCCTTTTCATAGAATCACACTAAAATGCCTGTACTGTAAATTAAAATCAAAATTCCCCTGGTGGGCACAATTATTTTGATATCTAGTAGATAGTAATTATTATTATTGAAACCATAGATCAGAAAACACACACAGCTGCAATGCGTGGAACTTTCTTAGTGTCTTCAATATAGCATGGCTGTTCAGAGGCCTGATTCCCATCCCACATCCTGGTGTAAACCAGGGTAGTCTTCACAGATGTCAATGGAATTACACTTGTATGAAAATGGTACGGGGGAGAATCAGCTCCAGGGAGGCTCTCGTGCTTCTGTTGACGGGTTATTGTTAGCTGAACCAAATAGCTTTCGGATGATGGTGTGAAGACTGTTAGATTTTCATGTCCTTTTTCTTTTTCTCTGAAAGCAGCCTTTTTTTCTCAGGAGTAAAGATTTCTGGTTTATGTTTGGACTACTTAAAGCAAGTTTTGTATCTAAGTTCKTTCTTCTATATTATCAGCTAAAACATTTCTTTATGAATAGCGGGAGAGTAGACAGGTTTGTTTGAATTATTCCTTTGGGTTTCCTCTTAATTTTCATTTTAATTAAATATAAGGGAAGTAATTAAATTTATCAGCGCTCACTTTCTGTCAACAAAGTTAGGACACGGAAATCACTTCACTGTTTACTAGTTCAATAGCAACAGCGTAGGAACCAGATAAAGAAATTAATTTGTGATAGTCAATCTGTGCTCAAACAGAAAATAAAATCTCAGATTTTATTTCTTTCAGTGTAACTTAAAGAACGAATTAGTGTATTTTGTGTTATGCACAATCCACAAATGCTCTTTGGGGAAGCTCCATTAGGAATAAATTACAATATTGCCTAATGCTGRTAACAAGCAAACTACTGAGCATTATGCACAGTATCTAACAAAAAAAAATTATTTGCTGTGAAGCTGCTGAAAGGCCCTATGGCTTAGAGTTCAAAAGTTCTAATTTATGACTAAAAGACTAGTGATGAAAATTGCTGAAAGATATGTATGCATTATTTCTCGCTTTAAGCATCATACTGTAATAAATCAGTTTGAGGATAAGTGAAGCAAATATAAACACTTGATAAAACTCTGCACAAAAGTTGCTTCCTGTAAGCCTGCTGGAAAAAAAATCTAGAAGATATGAAATGTAGCAAGAGTTCAGATAAATAAAATGTGGTAAAAGTAGGGCATCCAAAAGCATATAGTAGAGCATTGTATAAATTTGAACCCACTGTTCAGAACTCCCACTGACAGGGGAAGTTTCCCATGAATAAGGGCTGCGAGTATGGTTTTTGAAGAAGGAAGTTATTATAGTTGTGTCATTATAATATGTAGTTCCACAAAGTGAAAAGCAGAGTAAAATAAAAAGAAAGAAGRAAGTAAATACGATTGAGCCAAAGTTTAGACTGCTTAAATACATGGAACTGTTGYTGGCCTCAGCATATAGCTCAAAAATGTGGATTCCAAAGTTCTTTGGCAGCAGCTTATTCCTTTGCATGTATGCCTGGAGTTTTTACTGGGTTATTCAGCTAAAGGGTCACTTTAGTGATGGGAAGTTCTTAAGGCAGCTCTGGGAGGCTGAATTGGTGGGAAAGGCCTTCAAAAYGGTCATGTTCTTAGGATTCCAATGACAAAACCTTTCTCCAAAACGTTCCAGAATTTAAATTCTTTGAGGTATTTTCTCCATTAATCTATAAATACTTTGGATTAGTATCTTCTTGCAGGTAGGATTTAAGTAAATTAATTAATTTTTGTTTTTAGGTTGATACTTTAGAAGGTGAAACACAGTTTACAGTGCTCTTGACCTTGCAGATCTGGCAGGTAGGATTGTTTAAACCTCATAATAAAAGATGATTCCTATCCAAAGATCTAACAAACGATATGTACACTGTATGAATTTAAAAAGCACAAAATTCAGCTGCTTTTAAAAAAGGAGATACACATTTCTGTGATTCCTCTGCTGAAGAAGGATTTCTAGAGGCTGAGACATCTGGCAAAGCTTATGCAGTGTTTAGCCTTCCTGCTATATGCAAGTCAGAAAAAAAGGTAGGCAAAGCCTGCCCGCAGGAGCCTCCGCAAAGGCAGCTATACAATATGTTTTAATAGATCATTCCCTTTTTCTCCATAGAAATTACAATGGACAGTAACAGTGAAGGCGGTCGGTCTCGGTCAGGTAGTGAGGGAAATATTTCACCTGTAAAAGAAGAAGCTTATTATCGCAGCATTGGTGGACACAAGAAATGGCCTCAGCAGCGTACCATGGCCTCTGAATATAGATACGGTATGCCGAACATTATTCATCCTTTATGACAGACACATGTTAGAGCTGCGTGTTAACAAGTGCGGTTTCTGTATGACAACATTGCATGCAATGCAGAATGCCAGGGGAACGAGCTCTTAAGTCCTGCCTGCTCTCAGGTAAGTTTCTCCAGCTCAGCTCTAAGGGACAAACAGCCCTTAGTCCTCTGTCCTGAAACTGCTGTGCAGCCACCTTTCCATACTCGACTGAGTCCAAGCACACTGCATTGCATGAACCTCTGTGAAGCTATGCTGCTACTAATGCCAGTCAGTATTTACTGTACACACCTGAACAACCATTCGTCCAAATGACCACATTTCCACTCGATTCATATAGATTGGACAGGGACAAACAGTAGCTGGTATATCACAACCCGACGTCCTGTAATAAGAAACAGTTACCAAACGTTATTCTGATTTACGGCTTGGGCTAAACGAAGATTCGGGGTCTTTTCAATGGCCACACAGGACTTTGGCTGTGTCACATGGTGAAGACAAAAATTATTCTTATTTTTAGGAATAGTTACATCATAATGACAAACTTGTATTACGTGAGTAAGGCAATTATACCCACTACTGATAGTATTTGTTGCTTCATCAACATAGAAATCATTACATGATCAACAACTCAGTCTTCATAGTTCATAACACAGTAAATTGAAGTGTCTAACACTTAACCCGTAAAAGCAGCCCAGACCATATATAGAGCTARGAAACACATCAGGGTTTTGTTGATACCTGAAATGAAACAAAAAGGGGCCCTGAAAGTTTAGGTAAATGGTAATTTAATGTTGAGTTTCAAAGCAAACATATCTGACTGACTTACAACCAGATCATCAGCTTGTGTATATTGGTGTATATCTACTGAATTCAATGCAACTGTGGTTGCAACTATGCATCAGTTGGGAATCTGGCTGGCTGCATCCAAAGACTAAGATTTTACATACACCGTTATGTGTGTGTGTATATGTATGATATATGTATATACCTCTTGAAAGAATAAGTGGCTAATGAGCTAATCAAGAGGTTATTTGCTTTGTGGTTCACTGAAGCAAACATGACTATTCTGAGTCAGATTGTTACAGGCCAGTGCTTTTAACAGAGATACATTTGGCTATAATTCATGTTTGCACCTAACCCCCATTAACTGCAGTTGGATGCAAAAATTGGTATTTTTGATTTAAAAAACAACAAAACACTCCTTAACCCACCTGYTTTACATTGCCTGGTGGGCCTAAGTACGAACCACAGAATGACTGCAACCTGACTGTGGGAGGAGAACAGAACAGAGAAGAATCCCATCCTTTGTGTCCCATTGCTTTCTGTCCCACATGTGCCCTTCTCCCACACTTCCTTTCTGTGCTTTGTGCCTGCCTAAAGCTTCTTGGCTGGAATTTTTCCCTGCCCTTCTGCTGCTCTGCATTTTTCCCTATTCACATTCTTTCTTGCGCTCTGGACCCAAGAGTTAGTAGCTGTTCCCTTAAAGCTGTGACCCTCTGAAAATTATTTTGGTAGTTTAAAAATATCAAATGTTGAATAAAATGCCTCTGATGTTGAGGCAAAAAGAGGAATTTTATCTAAAATGTTCCGTATTGAATGTTCAATCTCTTACCAAAAATGGGAGTCATTAATTTGTAAGAGATGATTACAGTAAAAATTGTACTAATATGAAAATTGTTTGGAAAAATTTTGATATAGTTGAACTACACTTTCATCGTAATTCATAACATCGCTTTCTCAATTTATTCATTGTGAAGGATCTTGTAAACTGAATTGTAAGTGTTGATTCATCAAAGAACAAAAGTACGTGACTCCCACTGAAGTTAACAGGACCTGCACAATAAGCCACGTTTTTCAGAAGTGGCTTGTGATTTTGAGGGCTTTATATTTTGGGACTTCATATGTCTTGAAAGAGGCTATTTGTTGGGAAAGTGCTGCCACGTGCTCTTTCAAAACAAAATTAAAAGCCTTTGAAACCTGTCAATCAAAACACTCATTGTTAGCCATTTTGGCCTGATTTTCTAATTCAGTTTTACTGAAGTCCTTCCTGAAGTATGTTGTTGAATCATGGACTAAATGCATTCTCCAGGTCATTTGAAAAGTCTGAAAGATGTATGAGACAAAACGTCAGTTCTCATTTTYTATATCCTATTTGATTTGGCACCCTGCAGTGGACAGAGTTCAGTGCAGTGTCAAGTGTTGTGCTATTCATGGGTGGTCTTTCCTAACGAGCTTGTGGTTAAATGCAGTCATAGSTAACTATTCCTCTTGGATTTTAACACCTTGCTAGTGTTTGGGTTGGTTTGGGGCACTGCTGGCTATGTTAACTATTGACTGTGTTTAAACAAAATCATAGGCAGGGTAGTTCCAACCCTGGCATAACTGACACTGCTAAATATATTTCTTCTTGCCTGTCTGGAGAGAAGAGGTTGTAACCATGTTTTAAACCTGGTACCTAAAACATGGTATGTCAACACAGCTGGGATGTGCTTTCTTGTGTCCATGAAGAGCAGAAGCAGCTGTGCTGGAAAACAGGTGGATCCAAAGCATGGTTATTTTTGCAGTAATGATAAAGCCTATCAGACTCATCATTATGTCACTCTTAACATGCTTCATTAATTTATGGCAAACTCTAGTAAACGTAACAAAAATTGCTTTCTTACCTGAGCTGTATTCACATGTGTAAATGTCAGTGTGGTGTAGGAGATCAACGCCACATTCAGTGCATGCAGATTGTATATGCTTTTTAAAAAAATACCAACTTGCTAATTAAAAGAAAACCACCAAGCTTAATAGGACATGCATTATGTTATTGGGGTTTTTTTACTGAAATGCCAAACATTTTTCAAATATTAACTGGAATAGTTGAAAGATGAGGCCAACTTGTATTACTGAATTGTTCTTTTCTGAATTTACTTTCATAGATGGCTATGGTGGTCATGACCATCTTTCTCCGGATATTTATGAAGAGTCAGAAACAGATCCTGGCACAGAGGATATTTCTACTCGGATATTTGTTGCACTCTTTGACTACGATCCGCTCACAATGTCCCCAAATCCTGATGCTGCAGAAGAAGAGCTGCCATTTAAAGAAGGACAGATCATTAAGGTGGGATCTAAAAACAAAGGACATGAAGGACCCAGTTTTACAAACAGGGTCTCCTTTGTTCCCCATGGAGAAAGCAACTGGTGTGACTAGAGTCCAAGGTTTTTTTCCTCCAGAAGTTCAGGCTGTAAATCTCCCTGGATCTGGAACCTAGTATCTAGTGCTAATGGTTTAAAAATAATTAGGTAATGGGCAAAAATCTCAAAGTTGCTATAGATAGTTAGGGCCAGGCTCAATYAGAGATGTAGGTGCTAAGACCACTCCCTTTTCTGACTGGTATAAAATACCCACACTGCCTTTAAACGGGGCGCAGAAGACAAATCAGCCCTGTTTCAGGTGACAGGGACAGTGCTGGGCTCTGTCAACGTTTTTAGCCAGCCCTCTATCCCAGCTTGCCTCATCTTATGATTGCACAGCTGCAAAGCAAATTTGTTCAGTTTGCTGACCAGATTTTTCTGTTGAATCAGCAAATGTAAGCATTCTCCTCCTGCAGCCTTGTATCTTACTGACCTGGTGCAAAATGGGCAGAAGTGAGGGAGGCAGAAGGAAGAGCTGTTGGTAGTCCGAGGGTAACTGAGATTTAAGTATGATCAGAAACAGAACCTGAAAAAAATACAGACTCATTTGTTACACTACCCATTTCAAAGACAAAATTGTAACTTAAGCTRTTAAAATACTGACTGCCTTCCACTGTGTTGGATTGGATCCTAACACAAATGTCCATATCCTAAATCACATTTTAGTGTTAAATACTTTGTTAGGTATTTTGCTTACCTCCTTATATGGTGGTAAAAATATGGAACTTGTTTAAGAGCTTATTTTAATTTGCAAGAACGTTCATTTCACTCAGGTATTTTAACTACTTCACAAATATGTACCTATTTGGCATKGAAAAGTCTGGAGAGATCCCACATCAGATATTTATTCTCAGTGATGTTTATTTTATATTTGGAACCATGGTGACTACTATGTGATCTGCTGCTTTGAATTTCTCATCAAATTGTTGTGAAGATGGATTAGCTTGCATTTTCAAAATACTTTTCATACATTACCTGAGCAGTGGGATGGTGGAGGGTCAGTCCCACCACGAGCTGTGTGAAGCCTGTCCCGTGCATGTGTTACRGTCACATACGCTGCACTGTGTGAAGCGGTAGTGGTGCCAGGTAAGTCAGGGATATAGAGTGATTAAAACTGAAAAACGTTCCTGCTCTAGAAAGTTGAGGCTATTCAACGCTTCATTTTTAATGAATTCTGATTTGAACTGAAGGGATTAGTTTGGGGGTTTTGTTTGTCCTTAAAGAAAGAAAAAACAATTGATTGAGCCTAAACAAAGAACAATCTAAACTCAGTCATCAGTTTGGCCTTAAGAACATCATTTTTGTTTCGTACAGTCCTCAATCTAGGCCTTTGTATCGTTAGTAACCTTTCATAATTGGCTGCATTTTTAGAATTTAAGAGAAATTTTGGATTTACCTGTTCTCATTGATGAAAAATCATGCTATTTTTATACCTTAATTCATGTTTTCTGGAAAGACAATAGCAGAGCTTAAGTAAGTACATATATCAAGTATATTAAGTATTAGGTAGGCATTTTTGATCATACACAAGTTGTTCTATTCAAAGTAACASCACTTGGCACAGTTTTGCAAATGCTTCATTTTGAATATAGTTCACATGGCACCAAAAATGGTGCCACGTGAATAACTCCATAAACATGAGTGTAAACCATTAAGTACATTTTTGGCTCAGCACAGGGAGAAACCGATGACTTTCAACGGCGTCTCTCACTTTTTGTGCATTTCACTGCTAGCAAAAAAAGTCCAAATTCTGCATTCTGAAGTCATAATTCAAATTAACATAACAATTCCAGTTTTGTAACATAAGAGTAGTCAAAAACTAATATAATTCCACATCCAAATTGTACACATACTCATTGTACTCTAAAGCACATGGTGCTTTAGTAACCATTTAGTCTGTATTAAAATTCCTAAATGCTAAAACATTTATTGACCAACTTTATCACTCTTTGAATAACAGGTTTATGGGGACAAAGATGCTGATGGATTCTATCGTGGAGAAACCTGTACAAGAATTGGCCTTATCCCATGTAATATGGTCTCTGAGATCCAAGCAGACGATGAAGAGATGATGGATCAGCTTCTAAAACAAGGCTTTCTTCCTTTGAACACACCAGTTGAGAAAATTGGTAAGGAAAAATATATATGCTTCACTTCTCCTAACTTTTGGGTGCTATTAACTTGGCTGGATCTGCTTTGCCTTTTGTTTTTACTATATGCAGATGCATCTAAATTTTACAGCAATTTACTACACCATGGGATACATTCTGTGTCAGTATCTGGATGACTTTATTCAACTAATATTTAATCTTGGTCACATATTTTGCTGCAAATGAAGACTTGTCTCTTCACCACTCCACTCATTACTTTCTTTTCTCATTCAAAAAAAAAAAAAACGTGTTTTGTCACCTGAAAGATTTCTAGACACAGAACAGGATCCCTGTGCTTTGGAGTGTGCTGTGCTGAGGTGCTTTGTGATACGCTCACTGCTGCAAAGCATAAWAAGAATCACTTATGTGTTGTTATTTTTACTCTTCTACATTTTCCTACTTTACCAATAATTTAAAGGGATGGTGGCAAAGGGTTATGTGTAATCTCATTTGGGATAGCACTACATATTATGAGATTTTATGAATATTGCAGTAACAAACCCTTTAAAAAGCAGAGTTTGGCCAAACAATTCTGTGTTACGAACCACTTGTGTTTCATCATTGGTTCAGTGTTGTACACAGATACACAATGCAAGTATCTTAACTTAGATTTCTTTCTAAAAATAAATTTCATACAACTATCTCAATATGTTTTAAAATTTTCAACATGATTCAGAGAGTATAGAGGGCTGGAATTGGTTCAGCCCTGTTTAAAAGTGAACTGTAAAAGTGGTTGCTAAAAAAAACAAAGAAATCTTCCACAATTGTTTTCTTAGATTGAATAAAACTTTATTGTTTCCAAAATCGTATTAGTAAATGCGAGACAAATTATTTTTTTGTTGGTTTTTTTTAAGATATTGAGATATTTTAAAATTCTCCGTTGTCCATGAAAGGGAAGGATGATTTAAGTTCTTAAATGCTTAATTGAGTTCTTAATTCAAATCTGTGTCTCTATTTGCTTATGCCATATAAATACAACAAATACTCCCACCCACATGCACTTGTAAACCCCGCTGCCCATTTGCTCCTCCGTTTGCTAGGTTTGTAGGGATAGGCACAAGTGGGACCTTCAGACGTGCCCGAACAGGTCGGCTGCCTACCGCATTATTCTGCACGAGTAGTCGTTCTGGCATGGGTCTACATCATTTGAAGTCTGTTAGAATGAGATACCTAACCTGCTTTAGGGACATCTGTAAACACARCTGGGGCCCTGATGGGATTAAGAAGTGTCTAAATATATTTCTACTTCTAGCAATGAGGTCACATGTGGGTACAGAAAACATCTTCCTAAACAGCTACGACTGAAACTCACTGCTCTAAGTCCTGCTCAGTGCTCTCCGTTCCTATCAAAGTCAGCAAGTTGATGATGCAGAACACTTGTGAAAATGAAACCACTAGTCTACATAGCTCCCCATAATTCAAATATTTTGGCTGTCTAAGGGTCATATTTTGCAAATATAATKGAATTTTTTTGTTGTGCTCTGCTGGCAGTGTCTCCCAAAATAGCTGAGAAATCAGAACGTCTTTATCTTGGAAAGAGGGAGAGGCAATTTGTGACAGAAATGTTGCCCTGCCTTACATTTTTAAGCAATTATTTTTTTTATTCTGGGATGTTTCTGAGCGAGCTGTTAGCAACCTACCCCCAGCAGTTCACCTTTAAATATTTTAGCACTTTAAAAGCATCATGTATTTTCTCTTTAATGTGGATTTAAATTGTTAGCCATTAAAAAAAAAAAAAAAAAAAAAAAAAAAAAAAATTTAATTAAAAAAAAAAAAAAAAAAAAAAAAAAAAAAAAAAAGTCTTACTAATGGATTTGGAAAGAATAGTTAGTTTGGCTTAATTTTAAACTAAATACAGATTCTGAACAGCAGATATCCACGTGCTCAGACCCTCGCTGTCACAGAGGCTGCCCACGTGGATTTTTAGCAGAAGCAGGCTCTAATTGCCAGTCTGTCTCGTATTGTTAATCATATTTTTAATGTCATATCAGACACTTTACATGCTGTGTTCATATGACTATATTTTTCTTAATCCTTTGCCCACATTAAATCCTTAAAAACAGAACTTTGAACAGCTTCATATCTTTTCTTCTTTTATTTGTATGCATTCCTTTCCTGAAGTCAACTGTGACCGTTTCAAAGAGAGCACACGCTCTGTACACCGCAGATCCAGAAAGTCTAAAAGAGGTCTGTGCTAAGAACCAATAATTTGATTCAAGCTGTAAATTAGCTGAAATGATTTGAGCTGTCTAGATTTATTTTTTTTATGCCTCTGAACTTTTGGAAACCAGAAGTTGGAAAATACTGTCACATAGCAATGAGATATAGGGTCCCTTTTGGATTCTTTTCTTAGTGGTAGAGGGGCCCTTGAGCTGCACAGTGGGCAATGTCTTGCCCGAGAGAAGTACTTCAAAATGGCAAGTGCGACTCTGAGACAATCATGTAGGTACGGGTTGATCCAGGCTTTGGGGAATCAGGGGGATCGGCTCCCGCGTCCGTTACAGCCCAGGCCTTCAATTTGGATCTCTCCGTGTGTTCTGTGCGAATCCCTTGCATTGGTAGCTGGGAAAATAACTCCAAACCACCCGCTGCGAAAGTAAGTGATCTCCTGTGACCGAGTGCTTCAGGGTCAGCTGGTGGGCGACGTGACAGCTGCGGGTGCATGCTCCACTCAGTGTTTGCTCCGACATCAGCCGAACCTTTAACGTTCACCCTCCTGCCGGAACACCCGTCGGGTGCCTCCTTACCCCAGGTTTCCTTTGTCACACTGCATAACGCTCATCGGACCCGCCCTCGATGCCTGTCTGGAAGTAGCACTAACGAGCATGTTTCTCTTGCTACAGCAATCATCTGCAAGAATCATGCTAATATCATTCAAATTTTAAATGAAGGCCATTTTGGTCTTCTCTGTAAATGTTTAATATTGGTCAATAAACATTTCATGTGGTTCCTGGAAACTACAAATTTTCCTCCTTTCCTTCTGTTCCCCACAAAGGAAACATAAAATTAAACTGTACTTGAGCATGTGTTTTTGTAGTCAGTCTTGAAAATCTTGCAAACCACTTACGTAATGGGCAGCCTTTTTTGTCTTGGGACAGCTGAGAGGGTCCGTTTCTCCTTCCAGTCCCCCAGCAGAAAGTTGAAGGATAATCCCAGGCACAAAATTCCTTGTCATTAGGAGGAAGGAAGGGAATAGACAGTAAATGTGGAAGTTTGAGTAAAATGAAATAAACATGAGTTTTGAATGTTTGGCTTTGTATACCCCGGTAACCTCTGATTCTTACAAACGAGAATGGCTGAATATTTCGGAACATTAGTTTTGCAGATAAATACTGTTCAGAGGATTCAGTGGCTTAGAATAAAGAGGGCAAGCCAACTGTTAAAAATTATTTATGAAACGTACATACTGTTTTGAAACCTTTATCTGTGTTAATAGGTTTGGTAATCTGCGACCTTTTATCACTATGCTAGAGAAATATCAACATTATTACTGCACGGTTGTGAAAATGACATGGGGAAAAATTGCACCTCGTTTTTCTTTTCAAAATAACTTTGATAGCTTTCCTTCCCTTCCTCTCCTTGTGATCGGAACAGAACGAAACAGGCGGAGTGGCAGGCAACATTCCGTGTCTACAAGGAGGATGGTGGCGCTGTATGATTATGATCCAAGAGAAAGTTCTCCTAACGTTGATGTAGAGGTATTGACAGAACTCCTTACTGTGTTTATCATTTATGGAGCCATAATTTAGTTAAAACATAGTTGATATTAATAAGCACTATTATACATTTACAGTGGATGTGCAAAAAAAATAATAGTTCAGGATTACAAACATTGGTCAAATGGTTTTGGGCAGATGTATATGACAAGCTTATGACTTCTGTACAAGTAGATTTATGGTTCTTGTTCAAACAAAATCAAGGAATAGCCTTGGTAGGATTTATTTAATATGGCTAAATACGTTACACAGTCAGCTATGGATATATGGTTGTGCAATATATGTGTACACACATATATATAACAAAAGTCTATAAGGAAAAAAACATGGAGTTATAAATAGTAGGGAATTATTATTTTCCACTTATTGCTTTCAAATTTCCTTTGTATGTTTCCACATAAGAAYGTGATTATTTTAGAGAAGCGTCCTGGCTCACGCCGACAAGCTGAGTGAAGCATGCTTTCAAAACCTAGTTCCTCCAAAAATCGAYCCTCCCTTGCAACCCAAACCAGAACAGTACAGCACAGTAGAACAGCATTCATAAAACATTGTATTTCACTCCCTTAATTGATGCACCTGAGCCTTCATGAATGTACGTCTTGTCTGTAATCCTTTTTTTTATAACAATGTAAGGMTATCTTAAACAACAAACGAGCATTAGCTAGATCGTCATTTAGAAAACAGCTGACGGTTAGCTACCTCTTCATTGTGGGTTTACSTTCAATTTACCTACATGCAGTCTCCCATCTCTCCATATTTGTCATCAGCAACAATGGAATCACTTTGTACATTGTCTTTGATGTTACATGGTAAGTCCCTCAATCAAGATTTGATGCAATTTTCATGCATTGTGGTAAGAATGTCGGGGTACGCTCAAAGCACTGAAAAAATACTGCATACCTAGGAGCTTTCTCAGTTATCCTTTAAAATGGTTTGGGTTTTTTTTTTTTAATTGTTGAATTGTGGAACAATTTGGAATTTTTTAAATGAGTTTAAAACTCATTAAACCATCAGGTCCCACATATTTCAATATTCACTTTCAGAGTTGTCTTATATTTCTCACTGAACCAAATCTGGTTCTAAATTACAGTCTTTCAAAGTAGTTTGGGCAACAAATCAAATAAATTGTACTGATATATTCCAAACATTTTATTTGTTCTCTCTCTTTCCCATGACCAAAGGAAATTAAAAATAAGTCMAAAAAAACCCTAATTAAATTACATTTAAACCACAGGCAATTAAAAAGAGCCCAGCAGACTGCAGCTCAGAGACTGGAGTTGCCTGTTACGAAGCCTTTATTGAACAGGAGCGGTATAGCTCCACAATTTTAGTTCAGGAACTTTGTGTTTCAGGAGAAGCAGYCTCAGCTGTTCTTGTACCCATCAGTCCTAGCGCTCAGCTCAGTGCAGCGCGTGGACCCGGCCCGTGTCCCTCCCCTCCGTCTTGTTCCCTCCTCACAGAAGGATTGACTTCAGGGGACCTTTGAAGTCATGTAGATCAAAGCTTCAGAGTTTGTTCAGGTTGTTCAAGGCTCCRCACAGATGAGTTCTGAGTATCTCCAAGGTCTGGTTGCACTCAGCTCGTTTGCCGCAGGTAGTCCTCTGGACGTCTAGAACCTAGTGGGAGAGGTGCCAGATTTAGCAAGCTAAAAAAAGAAATTAAAAAAAAAAAAGTTTTGCTCTCGAAGTTCAGTTCAGTTCATCGACTGTGTTGTAACATAAAGGGGAGGGGAAAGCATTAATGGCTTTACTATTAATGAAGAAAATGTTAAGCTTTGCCTGACAGAACAGGCACTGTCACGTGTTCCTTTTTCTGCAGGCTGAGCTGACATTCTGCACCGGGGACATTATCACTGTCTTCGGTGAAATCGATGAAGATGGATTTTACTATGTAAGTTGGCTTCTGTTTGGTCACTTCAAACTGCTACAAACCGCTAGAGCAATCTTCACTAGCAGGAATTACCAAATGACAGCCTGGGGGGATTTCAGGTCACAATTCCAGCTCGTCGTGTTGAGGGACTAGCCGCGATCCCAACTTAACAAAACCACGGGCACGCCTGGCAGCGCTGTCACGACGGGGTTAGCAGCACCCCCCGCCCGTGCCCGAGGCCACGGACAGCCCCGCGGGAGCCGGGGCGCGAGCCCGRCCTCACAGCTCCCGCCGCTGCATGGGCTGCAGCAGAACCCGAGACCCCGCAGCTGGAGGAGATCCACGGCAGGGAGGGAAGGTTCACTCCTGCCCCTTCGCACGTGTTTTTCGGGAGCGTTGTTCACGCAGCTCAGAGCCGCCTCTGGCGTTTTATAGTATTTGCCTCATTCAGTTTACTGGAAGATGTGTATTTTGACCATGCATGTATCTATGCAAACACGTGAATGACTTCTAACGGGCAAGGCCTTTCAGGTGGGAGAAAGACCTAGATAGAACCTGTCCCTGTGATAAAYGGATATTTGATTAAAATGAATGAATAAAATAGTTCAGTAGTCTTTTAAGCACTAGTTAACTGATCATACTTAGTCATCCCTTTAATCATGGGAGACAGTATTGCAGCGTTGTCTGCCCAGCTGAACCACCCTCAAGCTGATAGTAGCTGCCAATCTGCATCTTGAACTGGCGTTTCCCATTTCCTCGGTGTCTTGGCCACAGAAAGAGGCCCAGCTGTCTCCTTCAGATAGATTTTAGAAGTGACCCCTGCTGAGACCCAAAGGGATAATGTGACCATCTCAGAGGTGCCCTGAGGTTGTGCAGCCCAGCGCCACACACAGCTGGACTCCTAAGGACCCAAGTCTAGAAACTGTGTGGGAATTCAGTTCCYGCTTCTCCACTGCGCGTGAAGAACCCAGGGGTTCATTTGCTCTCCGTTACACGCGCCTACTCTTGCGATCTTCGAAAGCGTGCAAGCTCTTAAGGTCCCAGGTGACCTCAGATGGATATTTCCTCTTCCTCACTGGCTTTGAAATAGTCAAAAGTATTTCCTTACCTTCTTGGGAACCTACATTTGCTTTAATTAAAACATTCACTGAAATTTTCATCATGTTGCAGGGTGAACTTAATGGACAAAAGGGGCTGGTTCCTTCCAACTTTCTTGAAGAAGTGCCTGATGATGTTGAAGTCTATCTATCTGATGCACCCTCGCGATACGCTCACGATACACCGATGCGTACAAAAGCAAAAAGGGTAAGCAACCGAATAAGAAAAACTTAATTTTTTATTTTCCATTCCATTCTGTCTCATATATAATTTAGACATTACTTTTAACATTTTAAATCCATTTGCCCATTTAAAATTAACTTTCAAATATCTAAAATAAAACATAAAGAAAAATGACTTTACGTAGCCTTCCACTAGCTCATTACATTTGTAAATGAAGAAACTAATTTACCATTTGATTGCAGTCATTACAGTACYTTCAATTATACTTTGAGTTTAAACAGCTTTTCCCCGGTGAAAGTAGTTACTTCCCAATGCTTCTAAACTACTCTTACTACACGCAATACCTAGACAAAAGCAAAAGTTCTTGTGGACGAAAGACTGGTACACGCATTCCTTTAAATACAAATTGTCAATGCAGCTGCTTGACAGTGTTCATCTTTTAATCCTTATGACTTCCTTTTCCAACTGGCATTASTTAATTGCCCAGAGACTTCTCTTTTATGAAAGACTAATCATGTTTAGAGTATCTCATTTTTTGTTTTGTTTCATCACTGCAATACTTTTATATATTATATATTTTATATATATTTTTATTTCTTTGCTCATCTGCTTGGAAACAGAAGAAGAGTGTTCATTTCACACCTTAATAAGGCAATGTAGCCTTCACGTAAGTGAGCAACTGAAGATACCAATAGAGATCTCAATTAAAGCTACCTGGCTATCTAATGCAAGTCTTGAAACTTAATTGTGGGGGAAAAAAAAAAAAAAAGAAATATGTCTCCAAAATCCTTGGCCACAGAAGAAAAGGCTGTATGCTTTTACTGTATCTAGTCAAGTCAATTTAGCTTTTTTAGGAGACAAATCCTTTAAAAAGGAATCCTTAGAAATAAGTCAATTAGACCTCACTTTATGAAGGTCAACGTTTGGAACATATTTCTTCRTGACCTAAATGTTTATGTTTACATAGAAAGGAGAGTTGATGTCTAACTACCCTACAAACAAAAGCTGCATATTGCATTGTTAGCCAACCTGGGATGTAAGAATTCCAAGCTCCTGTACCAAGAGAAAAGCACAACGCCCCCAACCCTTACAGAACACACAAGTGAAACGCAAGCTGATGCGTACGGTAGTTTACAAGGGTATAGTTGGTTTTGAAACTCATTACACTCAAATATAGCTACAAATTGTCTGCCTTAAAATGTGTTTTCCATRATCGATTATACCCCAGTTTGCCTAAGACCAACTATTCACCAATTCTGAAAAAAATCCCTTCATACGGTACAACTTACTCAGATTTTCCTAGAAAGTGCACATTTGAAATACTAGCAACTGTTTGGTTTACCAATGCAATAAAAGTCTCACTATGAAACATGCAGCTCACTGAATGAATGCATTAGACTAAACATATGGTATCTTCAGGTGTACGTTGGGGTGCTTTACCAAGTTGKTTTTTTTTTCATTAGAATTAGACCTTGATTTAAAATCAAAGTAGGCTTGAAGCCCCTTTGCTCAACTCACTGTTGCACAACAAGCCAGTAAATTGCTAATGCTTCAGCTTGAACTACAAGATAACAACAGGGGCCCCTAAGGCATGGCTTCTACTACGAAAATATCATCTTAATTGATAGTATCACGTTTTGTCGGCTGGGCACTGTAGTTAGGCTAGACTGAATATAAGTAGTTTTAGCATTTTCATTCAAGTGCTTTTGACGATTGAAAAAAAAATAGCTGTTTAATATATTTAGGAATGCTGTCATCTAACTATCGTACAAGTATTCACCKTCATTCAGCAACCTCATAGCTGCAGCATACACATCAAGCAGTCAGGGTCTTTAAGCTTTCTTTGATTGCGATTGAGGTTCATTTTAGCTTTTTCTTTTTCCTTCTTTTTTTTTTTTAAGCCAGTGTGCCATCTTCTCAAATATGTACATAAAGTTTGCTAGCCAATTTTAAAGAAAAGGCATTAAAGGACGTTAAAAAAAAAATAAGAGATCATGTAGCATTTTAAGTAATTTCTTCTGAAAACAGTTTGGCTTCTATAGATTGCTAATCTGTAGTAATTAACACATTTATTTTTCTTATAGCTATAGCTAAAAATATCTCTCTTCATTTTCGTACTATCAGAGTACTGAAATGCAAAACCAAAACCAGTTTTGTGGCTTTTGTGGCCAGAACTATGGCAAAACAAGTGTATCCAACTCTTTCTTTAAAAAAGTATAAYCAAAACAGGGCTCTATTGGAGTGTTTTCTATTGTCTATACTTTTTCTCAAAATTTATGTATTTTCCATAAGCCCATACGGTATTTTAAGCCACAAAGAAGAAAGGAACCAGCCCTTTTGTTTAAGTGGGTAATGGGACAGGTGATGTTACCAACTTTCTTGATGATAATAGCTTTTAAGCTTTCAAACATTCAATAAATTATAACAATGTACCTAATAGGTTCCTCCTGAGAATACAGGTACATCACGGAGAGCACCATCCCCCACAGTTCATCTCCATTCTGGGTCACCTACGTCACCTATGGGTTCTGGTAGTCCCGGGAGAGGCAGGGATATGTCCTCGAAAAAGAAAAAGGGGCTGCTTTCCAAAGGCAAGAAACTGCTGAAAAAGCTTGGTGCAGTGAAATGATTCATGTACTCCTGGACAACTTGTAAAGCTTCCAGTCTGTGTATTTTTTTTTTTTAAACGTCAAAACTAGGGCTTTCATGACTATGCAGTACAACTTTACCAAACCTTTGCATTTTTAACGCTGACATCAATAGAATCATGTGAATTGCTTAATCAAAACAGGAAGAAAAACGGAAGTGGATTTGTTGTTGCAAGTATTTTTTTCTTAAAAAAACAATAAAAAAAATTTGTGGGATTAAGGCCAGAAGAACATGGTTTTATTTGAAGTCAACACCTGCAACTCCATTGGATAAATCTCAGCCTTTAGTCTCCTTTAACCATGAGTGGGGGGAAGAAAACTCTGTCATTGATTCCTGGTTCAGGGAGATCACCCCACTGTATCTAATCTTTATCATAAACAAAAATGGTCTTGAAACTCCTAGTTTAATCAGCCTTGATGTTTTGCCTTATTAATGCACAATGATTTGTACTGTCCAATAAATATACAGCGTATACTTTGTATGTACTGTGTATTCAGCTGTCTCCATCTTCCCTAAAACATGGTAATTTAAGATCAAGTACTATGTTACTGACTCCATTCAGTGTCTGATGTAACTCCTGGGAGTTTGAAAGTGCTGTGCAAAATGCTTTCTTTTTGGTTTTTGCTTCGTTATTTTTTTTTCCAGACCAAAACCCTTGTATTGATTTCTTTTGTCAACATTTTCACTAAACTGAAATCAGATACAGTGTAAGTTATTCAGAGACTCACCCAGTTTCAACCATACAACCTCCGGTTTTGGAGTTCCTGGTTCACTGTTCTAAATTACCAGGAAAAAAAACCTAAATCAAACAAACCAAAAACTCCACAACAAAAAAAACGTTTACTCCCCAACTTTTCTTCCTGTGGAGGTACAGTCCTAAGTTAAAAGGCATTTTCATATTGCTGATGTCAGATTCAAGATAAAGTGCACGTCTAAAGTAAAAAGTGAAAAACTGTTACGTACACAAGCCGTAGCCAGTAAAAAGGCTGCAACAGGTGATAATCAAATATTAAYTGAAATATTGGCATCTCAAGAAAAACAATCTTACACATTGATGGCAGTCATTGGCTGTTACTATTTTGTAATTCTTGTCCATTTGTAAATTGTTTTTACTGTTTATACATACTTTTCAGACTGCCTTTCTTTTTGTAATTTATGGAAGGTTTATAAATGAATGATCAAAGCTTCCCCATTGTGTCTTCAGATAATAATGTAAATTACTGTAAGATACCGTGTGCTAGATTATAACATTTAATTAAAGAAAATCACTGGCCTAAATTTGTGGTAAAGTACTGTGTGGGTGTGTGCATGTGTACAACTGTTGTGTATTATATTTTATATAAATAAATAATTTGATATTTTGTAGAGTGSGGTATGTTTCATGAATCTGCTGTATCAGCTGCTTGATTAGTGTTCGCCTTCCCTCCCTTCCCCAAGGGYTGGACACAAACGGTGAGACCCATGCCCAGGGAGTGATTATTAAGCGCGCAGTAACGGCGCAAGCTCCACGCTCCAAGGCGGCACCCACCTGGAGAAGGAACAGGCYCCAGCGACCGTTTCCTACCTTTCCGTAGCTGACTAAGGAAGCAGCTGCAGTAGCTCCTTTTGTATTGACCTCAARTGATGGAAACCAGATCAGAACGAATACCCGTGACCGGTATAAGTAAGTGATACATAACTAGGAAGAAATACAAAATACTAAGTAGTGAATAGGGAAAGCTACCGCTGTATGACATCAGAAAGACCAAAATATTTGCCAAAAAACCCTATGCCTCTCTCCATTACAAGTTTCACGTGGAAGAAGCTGGTACAGTGTTCTCAGTCTAGGAAAGAAAAAAAAAAACCATCTGAACTGAACACAGGTTATAGAGCTCCCTCATTTTTCAGAGCTGTCGACAGCTGCTGAAATTTACTGTAGAACAAAGGCTCATCTAAATGCAAGACACCAGGAGCTTTCCTAAGGTAAAGAATGGTTAGAAACTTACTCTAGCATATGTCACATAGCATGCTCAAAGCCCAGTCTTGAAGTATGTATGCGAATACATCTAACACAATCAAACAAGCAAGGATTACGGCAACAACTTTATTTAAATCTCGCAAAGAAAAGGAACAAGGTTCACGACGAGTTAGTTAAAAAAAAAAACTAGCATCAATCCAAATACTTCCATATGCACTAGTTTGACTCTGTGCCTGGCAATGCAAAAATCTGAAATCAACGTCCATCAACACAACTGCTAGTTGCTTTACAAATTAAGCTACTCCCACTGAATAGTTACCAATTAAAGTCTTAGAAGTAYGATACAAACTGAGGTCTAAGCATTTCCCACTACTTGGAACCCCACAACCAAAAAAAACCCATGAATAGTAAAACTATCTACTTTTTTGCACATCAGTGCACTGATACTCTTTGATGGAAATTATTTTTCTCATTTAACAAGCATGCGGCTAAACAATGTCAACCAAGAAAGTTAGTTCATTCCAGTTATGAATTTGCAGTTGCTTAAAACAACGATTTACTCACATTATGTAGTAAATATGAAGTTACAAGACTGAAAGCATGTCAGTAGGATAGCCCAGTCCGTTGTAAGTCACACAGCCCCCATACAGCATTCAAGCTTAGACAAGGCCATCACTTTTGTGGAGAGAATACTGTAGCCTTAAATATCAAAGGTGTCCCTACAGCTGYGGTAAGATACAGAAATAATTCTGCCTCTGGGGCTCATTCCTGACACTTTGGTACACACAGACCTTCCTCCTCAGCTGTGCCTGTTTGAGAGACTCCCACTTCACTCCCGCTACTCCTAGGGCAACACACGTGAGCACACGAGTTTCTAGTTGGTCTGCAAATGATTTGCAAGGGCACATGTTAAAACCCCTTCCACAGCTGTTGCAGCACTATGCAATCTTAAACAAAGCCCTGATAACCGAGAATGGCTGATAGCCTCTTTTTAAGATATGGAATAGTTCTGCCCTCGTTTTAACAGTCAAGAAAAATGAGGAACTGCATTTTGAAAATTCAAAGTGCAATGTGGTAACTGGAGAAGTTAGGGTTTTGGTCCGCATGACTATGTATCTTGTATGCTAAAAATAATTCTCTGTAAGACTTCCCCAAAACATAAATAAAAATAAGAACAACTGGTAATCTTTTGTGAATTAAAAAAAGAAACACTTTAGTAAATATTAAAAAATAACAAAATATTATAGTTTTTATAGCAAGCAGAGACCTATTCAAAATGCAGATCTGCTATCTCAAGCTCTTCCCTGCTACAATGAAAATAAAGTTCCACAACTGCACATACTCATTATCCCATGCACATGTCTCTTAAGGAAAAAAAAAAAAAAAGAACACCAAAAAAACCCAACAAAAAACCACACAACTCTGCATTCTCTAGAAAGGAACTACACTACATTATTTTTTTTAGCTGATAACTCAACTTCAAAGATAGTAAAGTCTGTCTGAAAGCAACAGGTTTGGTTCTTTGTGAATACTCTGACCGACAAGGAAAGCCAGTTTATGAGCATATTGGCAAGGAGCAGGTACTCTGATAACACCCTGCAGAAGGAAAAAAAAAAAAAAAAAAAAAGGAATTATTTTCAGGTCATTTAAATAAGCATGCATTCACTGTAATGAAGAGAGTCCTGGAATTCAAAAGTTTGGATACATGTAAAATGTATATTCCCTGTAGTTTATGCAGATTTGTGAAAACAACATTACATACACTGAACACATTAATAAAAACATGCTTTATAGAAGAATAGATGCAAAAAAACTTGCCAAGTCCGTTCCCCTCCTCACTCCAAAAGAGCCTCTTATGCAGGTTTACATGTGATGCTGGATCTCACAGCATCAAGGTGGGACATGGGTAAGTCCTGTGAAATATTTACTATTACTAAACTGACAAATCTAAAGCACACCTCAGGCATGAGCTGACTGTGTGCTGATCTTGGTATGCAACAGAAGAAGCCTCAAGGGAAATGGAGGAAGACGGTTCCATCTCCACACAAAGAAGTAAGTATTTTCTGCAGGTAAGAAATAATCATTTCAGTTTTGCTTTTGACATAGAATTTGGGAACAATACTCAAAACAACAAGTATTTTCTCATGAGAATAAAGATTAAAGTAATCTTCAGACTTCAGAGAGATCACATAATTATAAAATGTCTAGTTCTCAAACCACCACTCTAGGTCAAGAGGCATACTTGCAGGCTTTTTGGATCTGCATAGGTGTTTTAAGGATACCTTTTTCTACCTTCTTGTGGGTTGTTACTGCATAGAGATGCACAACCTTAGAAAAAAAGTATTATCATTTCCCAGAGGAAATACTTACCGACCAGTTATAGTACATGTGGCAAAGTTTGTAGGTTAAACGTTGCATATGATCTGGTTTCAGTTTGCTAGTATCATAAATTACATTATAATGAGTGGGYGCAACACAACCATTTCTCACTGCCTGACTCACAATAAAGAAATCATACCTGTAATAGAAAAAAAAMCAACCTCAGAAAGTCTGATACAGAAAGGGCTGCTTTTCTTAGAAAAAGGCAAATCCCCACAAATTTGTCTTACTTATTTTCTTCAAGTCACTTTATRCTTATTGAGTAAACCCCAAAAGTATGCCTATGCTTTGGTCACAAAATAATCAGTTTCCTAAATAATCTTATTATATGGAACAGGTCTTAAGACCATGAAGATCTTAACCAACAAGAAATGTTACTTCTATACTAACTTACCATTCTGGTCTGGTAACCTCCACATCAACAACAGTACCAGGGGGTGGGTTTTTCAGTGCTCCACCAGAATGTGCAAAGAATCTGGTATTCACTCGTTTCTTCACAACTATCACAGTAAGTCTTGGACTAAAATAAAATGAAAATAAATAAACTATCCTGAAAGACTGCACTGAGAGTATTTCAGGAGCAGATTCTCTAGAGCTTCAAATTAAAAGCAATTTTAGAGTTCTCTGGGGCATTAGTTTCACATATAAGTCTTCGCTGATTCATTGATTTAGATTAAATAGGACGTTGTTCATAACTTTAGATTTTTAGTTTCAGGTGCAACTTTGATACTATTTCTCACCAATCCAGCTTATATTTAACTTCATAGGGACACACAAAACAGACCAAAAAGGATTATTCTAAATACAGATCTGATTTCTACTCTCTACCTCATCTCTTCATATAGAAAACACTGTGTTTTAACAGTATTTTCAGTAAAGAGCAAGCCATTAAGAGAAGAAGCAAGCACTTCAATTCCTATTATCTGTAACTTGTTTTGTGCTCTGTGTGCCTGCAGTGTCAGGAAATATTTTCATTTTTCAGAGCAGATTAAGAAACCAAGTCACTGCCAYTGATACATTTTAAAGCAGAATGTTGAAAACTGTGCAGAAATAAGAGACCAGACAACAGATAGTCCTTTCAGAAGTGGAAAGAAAAAAATGGAACTACCRGATACATGTGATAGTAATCAGGCTATGATCAACCAGTTGAAAAAAGTATTAATTACCATATGCATCAAGAATGCCTGAAGAGTATATGCACATGCGTGTGTACGTGTGGAATGAATACTCATGTGGTACGTGTACTAAAGACTTTTCTTATTACAAGTTAGGTATCTCAAATCACATAAACAATCATCAGAAAAGCAGTTATCTGAGCTCAAGTAAAAATAAATAAGGATGAAAAGACGACATAATCTTCATCTGTAACCACTTTTTGTATCCCAGTGTATATTTCTCATGGTATTAAAAAGGCGGTTGGTGGAAACAGACTTACTTGTAGTCTTTACCAACACTCTTCAAGCAATCCAGAAATTGAGGCACTTCATAATTAACCAAAGTATTTAGTTGTCCATCTCCTACACCATCACGGTACACAATAATACGAGAGGGCAAATACTTATTCCACTTGAACCAGTCTCTTAGAGCAGCTTTAAAAAAAAAAAGGAGTAAAAACTGTTAGCTATAATGACAAGTTGTTCYAAAGCAAAAATTGATTTTTATTACTGGAAAAACAGCAGTAAGTTTTGAAACCTAAGGTCCTCAATCTTTCAGTAATCTGAAACAGGTATGCATCATGATACCTGCCAAAAGAATTCTGGTTTACCTGTGTACCGACACAAAAAGAAAGAGCCTAAGGAGATTATCTACTCCGCTGGCCTCTCTCACAGCAAGGAGCTRTCATCCTTTAAATCAGTCTCCTTTAAAGCATTCTTTGAAGCACATTGAAAAGTAGTRTTTAATTATTGTTAAGAAATATGGGAATCAATGAAAGAATGTACACAACATGCTATTAATTTTCAGCAATATCTACAGCTGTATTTTTAATYTGTTTTTATCTAAGTGCAAGTTGGTAACGCCTCCCCTCAAGGCAGCTGAGGAGGTGTGTTTTGAGGAAGCTAAATTATCATTCTTTAGGTCTGACTCAACAAGAGCAGAAAGCCTTCCCTTACTTTGCAAGCAGGCTTTGAGCCCATCCACAAGTTCTTGCCCACGACCTTGAACAACACAGCGGGAGAACCACCTGTGAAGAACAAAATAAAAGATGACCTGCAAAGCATCTCCCAGGCTTACTTCAAGGAAGTTATTTTTTAAATGGCTATGACCACTTAGTCTTTATGGCTATTGTGGGTCAAGGCAGTCAAGCACGAGTTAGTGTACTGTATTTCCCTCGCAAAGCCCCGGTGGTAGACAAACACCTTACCACTACGTGCAATTCCTCTCAATCAAAAATCTTTCACACTTTAGTCAACTCAAAAGGGAGAAGAGCCTCTCACCCTGATGCCCTCTACCCATCCCAGCCCTTGCCCCATCATTTGCCCCCTCTTCCAAGCACTGTGGAAGAAGGACAAGGCTATTCCTTAAGGAATGCAGTGGAAAAAATAATTCACAATATATAGTTCTTACTAACAATGTAAAGTAAATTAATTTGGACACTTTCATGATGGCCCACCACATTCAAGCTACTTCTCAGTTAAGGGAAAAAATAAAGAGATTTTTTTTTTTTTTTGCTTTGGCATTCATATCTTACCGTGTCATTGTTTGATTCAGGCTAGCGACAAATCCTGCAATTGACTGCTTTCCAGATAAAGTGTCATGGTAACAATCAATTCCCACAACCATTACCTGTTTCAGCTTAAAAGGAATCAATACAGAACGTGTATTAGTACGTAAAGACATGCACCTATCATCTCCATCTATAGTGTAACAAGATCATGACATAAGCTGTGTGGTTTCAGGACACTTAAGTAAACCATGGGCACTGAATTCTTGAMTTAAATGTCTCCTTATGTCATATTTAACTTCATGCCTCTTCTCACAGTCACAAGACAAACTACACAAAGAATACTCAATTTTCTTTTCAGGGGAAAAAGGCTTGCTTTTCAAACAAGGCTCAATAAAGAAAACTGTTACCACTTAAAAAAAAAAAATTACTTACTGGGATCTCAACACTCCAAAGTTCTCCACCCATTTTACAATTCATTTGTAAGGCAATTTTTGTCACTATGGCCATAGCAGTCTGAGGCTTGCTTAAAGTGCGAGCAATCACACATTGACTTGGAATGGGACAATCTGTACATAAGTATTTCTTGATAGCATCATACTTATCCTTTCGGGAACTAGACAAAACACAAACTGCCTTTAAAGAAAAAAAAAAAAAAGTGTTTTTAAGCAGCTGCATTCTCAGATTTGTATAACAGTTGTAGTTCTTTGGGAAAAGTTTCTTCTGCTCAAGAGAAATATTCAAGTGCTCACAGTGAAAGAAATACCCAGAAAGTTTCAGTGTCTATACTTCAGAGCSAAGTACAAAGGCTCTTTTCCAGAAGGATACTCATAGTTAGTCAAGGGTTTGAACAGGAGTATGAGTAGGCATGTAGTAGATAATCAGGAGCCAAGAGTTTCATTTCTAGGAATGAATCTCACTAGTCTTAAAACACCAATTACAGMGATTAACATGACTTGAAATTAAATACATACTATGTTTGTGTCAGGGGTAATATTTTGCTGTAAAACCCTTAAATAAGCTTCTGTTCTATCATCTACTTCAATCCTGAAAAGGAAGAGAAAAAAATGCTTACAGAAAAAAACAACAGCTATTGAAACTTCAGCAAAAACATAAATGCTCATCATGCATCAGTACTGTATGAAGTATCACATTTATAGCTATTAATAAATGTACAATATTCACACATTTTGAAGATTAAGAGGAATCATCCCCAATTCAGGCTTCCAAGAGCAATGAAATTCAAAGTTAGAAGCAAGCACAGGTACTCAAAGGAAGATACTTGCARTGAGAACAAATCAGAATATATCCAAAGTCAGCAAGAAAACATATATTCCCTCTTGTATTACATATAGCTCCACTTGAGAAGGTTTTGCTCAATGACTATCTATCTAGTACAGTTTGGTTTTGGCATGCTTTAAGCCCCAGTGAACTCTCTCACAATTTTTTTTTTTTTTTTATACAAATAGAAGTATGAGTAAGAAAATCAGTCCCTAGAGAAAACTGAACAATTAGCATACTGAAAGCAACTTTGTTTTATTAAAAATCTCACAGAAGTTGGTAGTGTGACATACTATACTATCTCCTCATTTAACAGCCTAAGCATGCTAACAGATATACCTTAGTAAGTGCAAAATAATTTTTCCATCAGCTTTCTAGAGACACTTACATGGTTGCCTTGTTCATTCTGATTCCCATAGATGGTGTGAGTTTAAACAGATTTTGAAGTAATGTATTAGCAATGTCATAGTTGCGCCGTGTGTATATTAATAACCAGTTGTCCAGAGGCTTTGCACAGATTAAGGGAGCTCCCCTAGTTTCCTTCGACCAATCGGCAAACTGAGGATTGTAATCAAACTGTAAATAAGAGATGGGAGAGAAAGAAAATCAACACYGTACCAAACACGCTATACCACAACTACTTCCTGGTACACTTCAAGAACAGACTGTAACACTTCTGCCTAGAACAAATGAYTTGATTTTTACCTGTTCTTTTACTGCTGTTGTCACTAATTTAAAATAAGCTTTATCCAGCCCTTTCAAGAAATCTTACACTCTTCAAATGTTTCATTCATAATTATGCAAAGATACGTAYGATTTTTAGCCCAGATAAGTTATTACTATTTGCTGCACAGTTTTTGTGCTACAAAGACATAGATGTTTATGTATTGACTTATTTTTCTCCCATTTTTATTCAGGTAACTGCTTGAGAAAAAGAAAAGTATTATTATAAAGAAGATATCAGATCTTTTCAATAACAAGAATAAAAAAAAGCTTTACCAAATACACAGATAYACAGATCAAAATACTGTAAAATGCCCTTTTCCATCTAGCATCCATTCAAAACAAACAAGAGACCTCTACTACAGAGCAAATATATAGTGGTTTATGGCAATCTATGACTTATTTGAAATCTAAGTTATTCATATTGAAGAGTCACCCCACGTTTGAGTGAACAGATACTGTATGTGTTTTATCTACTGAACTGAAATAATTAGTGGCACTTCATTTGAAAGCCTTGGTATTTTAATAAATGGAAACTAGTTAGAAAYTTCTCTGGTCTCCTAGTTTGTGTATCTGAAATGACTTTGTTTAGACAGAAGGACTGTTTTGCAAGGAAGACACTATCRTAATGCAAGCCAGAAAAATCTTCAGGTGTTTCTAAACARAACTTGTAAACAATTTAAGAAGTTTATGAGTCTCCTGTTTGGACGAAGACTTGTGTATAATGTTTTCACTCGTAATCCTTCATTTATAAACCAAGTAGTATTTCCTTCCTTAAGAACTTGCTTCATCAATGAGAGATCCAGAAGATTTTAGAAGTTGATTTATTTACCACATTTCCTGATTGAAGGATCTTTTCTCCTTGAACAACTCTTCCCGTAAAGGATAATAAATTATAATCGAAGCTTAAACCCCAGTCTCGGAGTTCCTTCTGAACATTGTCATCTCTGTTTAAAAACAAGATTTAAATTAAAAAAACATACAGAAATGTGTTCTTGCTGAGACTTTTTTTCAAACCAGTAAGATTTCCAAAGTTTGTAGCAAAAAAGCAGTTTATCATACAAATTTTTCATGACAAAGGAGTACAGAAAATATTAAGGTAGTATACTTTCGGATGTAGTCAGTAAGTCTTCCAATTTCACGTTGCCTTTGCTCAGGTGGCAGTCGTGTATGAACAGCCAAGTCTTTCATCATATTAAAATCGTTACGCATCTTCTCAGTTAATCCTGTTAACAGCAAAATCTTTTTCTGAGTGAAAGTTAGACTAAGGACTAAGAAAAGTAAACTTGCAAGTCATACAGATTAACTATTGCATGTACTGCAGACACGTRAAGTGGTGTCAGTAGTAATCAAGGTTTTCAGTTGCTCCCTGATAAATTCCCATCTGCATAGAAAAAAAAATTCTGGATTTCTGCACTTGAGAGGAAACCACAAAGGACATGCAGCTCTTTATTTATCTTTCCAAAGCAAGACAAAACAGTGCTGAGATGGACAGGTACTGCTAGTACAAAGAGAGTATCTCAGAGGAAAATACATATTTACGCATCTTACAAAACTACCAATATATAGTAAACTTCTCTTTTTCAACCGAAGTTCTACCACCAAAAAGCTCTACAAGTTATCAGTGAGCCAATGCCCACTAAAAAGCTTAAAGACTATGCAACAAAACCCCTCAAATTCTTCAGCGTCATTTAAATATCTAACCTTTTAGCTACAAAACTTGTTTCTAAACTCACATTTATACAAACACTTCTACTTAACTCGGCAAGACGCTGCTGTCAAAATACCAGTTTCAGGAGGCATTATGGTTTGAMGGATGCTTTGATATGAAAAAATGGTACAGTACCTGTTAGGAAGCACAGCTCTGGAATTAGAACCACAGGTCCTGGCATCATGCTTCCTCTCTTCCTCCTCGACTGACTGATCAAGACAGGCTGGTTCAAGTCAGTAATTTCTTGATTATATTGCTGTATTAGAAATATATATTGTATGTTAGTTTATTCATAACTAACACTCAAGTTTTCTTAATAATAATGCTCACTTCAGAAAATGAGTGTTTTTCCTAAAACAAACAAAAATGAAACAAAAGCAACCAGCAATTTTTTTCAATTAGCACATCTAACTTGGGAGAAACKGGATTTGTCAGAAGAGGCCAAACAGGGAAGCACTATTCTCTCTGTTGGTGCCACCAAATTATTGGCTTGTAAGAGACAACAGAAACAATGCTTCTGAATTGCTTGAGGCAGTATCACCCAGAGCATTAACTCAAGATTAGGATGCTCATTCCAGTTCAGTAATGGACAAGGTTCCTGTCCTATAGAGCAACTCAAGACAACTCCAAGTGAAGTTGCTGAAATTCAACCCTCCCCCAACCTCTCCTTGCATCTGGCAAGAGTTGGTCTGTCTAGCAGTCACTAATTTAGTTTAGGGGAAAAAAAAAAACAAACCAAAATCAAACCAAAACACAAGAAGGCAACACAAGCTGACAGTCAACAAACATACTTCATAGTTTAACTGTTTCTTAAAGAGAACCACACCTCAGAAACCATCCAAAGGATAGCATTTAAAAACAAAAAAGTGAGATCACAACAAACRCAAGAAGGCAGAGAAAATTTATCATTTATAAATTCCATCCTAAACTAGAATGGGTAATATAAATTTTGCTTCTAGTTTATTAAGTCCCATCCTGTTTTACAGTTGTAACTGATGTGCAGAAAGATTTCACAGTTACAGTGGTAGGCCTCAATGGTAGAGAAGGTTAAGCTATGAAAGACATACATAAACTTTGTTTCAAAGAACCAAAAGTATCATACAGTAATTTCTCTTAAGATAACTGTTCATGTATTCTACCTTCACTAAATTATCAGCAAAACTTGCTGAGGGTACACTCTGCCCCATCATCCAGATCATCAATAAAGACATTAAACAGGATTGGACCCAGTATTGACCCCTGGGGTACASCACTAGTCACTGGACTCCAACTACACACGGTGCCAGCGATCACCACCCTCTGGGCCTGCCATTCCGCCAGCTTTCAACCCGCTTCATTGCCTGCTCATTCAGCCCACACTTCATCAGCTTCTCTATGAGGATCTTACAGGAGACAGCCTCAAAAGCCTTACTGAAGTCCAGGTAGACAATATCSACTGCTCTCCCCTCATCTACCAAGCCAGTCATTTCATCATAGAAGTTTATCAAGTTGGTCAAGCATGACCTTCCCTTGGTGAAGCCATGCTGACTACTCCTGATGACTTTCTTGTCGTTCCCATGCCTGGAAATGATTTCCAGGATTAGCTGCTCCATCGCCTTCCCAGGGTTCAATGTGAAGCTGACTGGCCTGTAGTTCCCTGTGGCATCTGGTGTCATCCTCCCTGTGTCATCCTCCTATCTTCAAGATAGGAGTGACATTTGATTTCCTCCAGTCCTCGAGCACTTTTCCCCATCACCACCATCATTCAAAGATTACTGACAGTGGCCTTACAAGAGCCAGCTGCCTCAGTTACTTGTAGGTGCAACCCATCACCCATGGACTTAGGTATGCCTAATTTGCTTAAGTATTCCTGGACCTGATTCTCTTCCACCAACGGTACGTCTTCCTTGCTCCAGCCTTTTCCCTGGTCTCTGGGGCCTGGGAATCCTGAATGGCGGTCTTGCTAGTAAAGGCTGAGGTGAAGACGGAATTCAGTACCTCATCTTYTTCCACATCCTGTGTCACCAGGGGCCCTGCCTCATTCACAGCCGTGGGGTCAAATTTGCCCTAGATTTCCTTTTGYCGCTTATGTACTTATAGAAGCCCTTCCTGTTGCCTTTAACATTCCTGGACAGACTCAATTCCAGTTGGGCTTTGGCTTCCCATTCCTGCATGCTGGGACAATGTCTCCTTATTCCTCCCAGATTACCTGTCTCTGCTTCCACCTTCTGTATGCTTCCTTTCTGAGTTTTCCCAGGAGTTCCTTGTTCATCCCTGCAGGCCTCCTGGCATTTTTGCCTGACCAACTACTCATTGGGATGGACCACTCATGCCAAATCATGCTGCGTAGGTTACTTACTGCTCTCAGATTACATAGTATCCATTAAAAATAAAATTCTATTAGATAAAATCATGAATTACAAATCCATGCATCATAAGTAAACCYCTAACAATGCTCTAACATTTCAAGTTAAAGCATAACGCACACACTGACAGTTATGTTTCTATACCCTTTTGTAGTAGTCCACGTAGCTGATYTCAGAACCATCTGCTTTTCTAAAGGTACACTGTGGATTGGCATCCCAGTCGATGTCATCAACTCTGTATGTTCTGTTATTGTACCTAAATAAACAATTTCATCATTATTTTTTTTTAAATCTTAACTCAAATAGAAAAGAATTAGAACTGCGGGATGAAAAAGTTAATAGCAATACTCAAGTTAAAAGTTTTGCTCCTATCAGAAGCGGTAACTTCAAGTTTTCAATTGTAACAGGCTATCAATTCTACGAAAAGCTAAATTGTAATAAAACCAAACGAAAACAGAACTAATCCAGTAGGTACTTCCTGCTTTTGCAAATGCTGTCACCTTGATTAGTTTGCTAGCTTGACAATATCATCATTTTCATGCCTTCTGATGCTTCATTGTATACTTCAGGACATGGAACATCCAAAAAAATAAACAGATCTCTAAGACAACAAGATTTCAAAGAGACTTACTTTGTAAGAACAATTAAACCTATCAGCTCTTTAGCACAGGCATCTCTAAATCTTTGCTCTTCAACCTGGTAATACAGACTGTACATAAAATCCAACACTGTTTCGCTGCGAAGAACCTTATGGCTCACATCYGTACATAACATAATGCTTTCCTCATACTGGAGGATAGAACTTGTGAAGCCCGGCCAAACCATCAACCTGTCAAAAGAGAACATACAGGATCTTGATGTGCTTGAAAGCATCTCTATTCTCACCCCTTGAGTTATTTCTGTCCACTTTTCCAGACATTAAAAAGCAGTCAAGCACAAAGAAACCATTATCCAAATATAAACAAGYTCCTGAAAGTTAACAAAACCAAAAATAATTTAAATGCAGGTATCTTTAGTCAACTTAAGATAAAAAAAATTGATTTATGATGTGGCCATATAACTGAAGTGAAAGAAAGTATGCCTCAAAACCCAAGAAATCCATTTCATGCTGTTAGTCTTAAATATCTTAAAGTATATGGGTATTCAAGACACTTTAAAGAGAAAAAGACCAACAGTTTATCTAGTAGAACACTGCCCAGTTTCCTCCATCATCCAGGTTATGTAGGCGAGGTTAATGGCAAGGAGTACACCACAGCCATACGATAGGGCCCCAGTCAAACTCAAGCTGACTAACTTGTACAATAGACCTAGGGCTAGCCAGAAGCATCAGTCACATTGTAGGGGATCCTGGCAGGGAASGGGGACAAGACGTGTCAGCTAGCAATAGGTAAGTTCCAGAACCACCCATCCAGCGGGGTATGGCCAGATATGAACTTACATGGCAGATTAAATGGCCTTCAGAGTGAAGGCTGGACACTCCTGAGCTTTAGAATTAAAGTGTTTAGAGATCTCAGCCTTTAAGAACACTTAAGCAAGGTTTCTGACATTGGAGTAAAATGTAATAGTGGACCATACACTGGTAACGAGTAATGAGATCTTACACACAGAAGAAACTAAGTTAGGAGAATGAGGTCTCATGCTTCCCAGGAACACCAGTTTTTAGGTCCATGGTTTTACCACAAGATAAACTACCAGAGCARTATCAATATATCATCCTTTCTCCCTCCACCCCTCCTAAACCTGAGTATCCTTTTTGCCAAACCTGTGATTAGGGATGCTGATTGGGTCGCTGGGGTTGTAATAATTACGTCCAATCTGCTGCAAATTCAGCATCTTCAAAAGCCTAGAAGTTGAAATATGGATGTCATTTACTATTATTATTCAGTTTATCAAACTATGCATGGTCCCAATCCCTCAGCACCACCTCATTTTTTGTTCATCTGACTAGATGAAACAGTCAYAAATGTGAACATTTCATTAAACTCAATTTAGAAAGGCCATGGACACTTATTAATGCAATTAATCAGTTGAGAATAAGTTAGCATACAACCCAACCCTTCACCAACCAGTTGGAGGTAGCAGTCTAAACAAGCTACCTTTCAGATGAACCAGGTAGTCCAGGTACCAAGGTTAAGTGGATAGACTACAGAAAAAAAAAGTAATTTGCCAGTTCAAGGTCCTGCATTACTATTTGCTTTAAGAGGCAAATCCACAGACACAAAAGGAGGGCAGAGATAGGACTAACTGCCTACAACAGTTAGCACGCCAGTGTGAATCTGCTTGCTCAGGGAAAAGGTAAAAACTCATTTCACACTAACATGTGCCAAATACACRCATATAACTGCACATTAAAATGTGGCCAGATGTGGCTGGCCACATCGTAACGGTAGCTACTTAGGGCTTAAAAATTTACATTTGTAATATTGATTTGTAGTCCGTTCTTCAGAAAGGAAAAACTCAAGCCAGATATTTTCAGAATTACTTCTTTTAAAGACATAACTTGGACAGCAAACCTTCTAAAGATGATGTTGTAAAATTGCAGACATGTAGGTGAAGTAGGTGGCAACTCATTAGTCAACGTGATTGTTATCTTCACATCCTCTCCATTTCGAGTCCTACTGAACACTTCAGTRACCTGAGAAAGTGAAGTTACGTTAATAAAACTAGAGGCAAACAGGGCTATATCTGGACTTTGCTCCATTAATATCAAATTGGACTTGTACATTAAGATCCTAAGTAATAATTCAAGACTTAGCTGAAACAGGAATTTGATTTCTTACTATGACTGTAAACTACAACCTAAAATGCTTCCTTCGTTCATTTGGGTGAAGACAACTAATGGAGTAGAATGGAGGCTATCCCCAAAGCAGCTGAATTCAAGATGAAGACAGGGAGATCACTTACCAATTACTATCATGGGAAAAAGTCTCAACTTGAGGAAATAAAATACTGCCAATTAATATATATTTAATTACTAATTCAGGTACTGGGAGGGAAAAAGACAAACATTAAAACACATAGTGAAAACATCTTCCCCCTCTCCCTTTTCCAGGGTCAACTTCACTCCGGACTTCTCTGCCCCCCTCYGTTAACACCACTGGTTACACTCAGTCCCTTCAGTGAGGCAATGAGTGGCACAAGGGCRGGGGGGAGGCAGGGGTTACCATCAGTACATGGTATTTTCCCTCTGCYGCTACTTTCTTCTCAGATTTTTCTTCTGCCCTGGTATTTTTTCTCCCTTTTTAAATACACAGAGGTGCCATCAACTTTGCTGATGGGCTCAGCTTTGGTCTGTGRTGGGTCCATTGTGAGGCTGGCTGGAAATGGCTGTGTACAGCACAGGGCAGCCCCTGAACTCTTCCCACAGGGGCCACCCCAGACCCCCCCAGCTACCAAAACCTTGCCACATACACCCAATACATTCACCCTTTCAATGATGTTGGATGTTAAAATACAGAAGTTAMGAAAAGATCTAAGCAGAAAGAAAACTAAAGGAAAAAGACTGTCTGTACTATACACTACTGTGCAGAGGATTATTCTAGCCTGCAGAACCTAAGCATTAGAACCAGCAGTTTATTACCAGATTTCTCCACACAAGCAAATTAGCTTGTACTAATATATTCAACCTAACTAAATGTTGCTCATGGGACATTAATTCTCTAGCTTCACCCAGACCAGTAAGAAACAAGAAGCATCACAAAATGCAAGTCATAATAAAAAATAAAATCGCATTCTCGTATCACACCTTATTCCCTAGTTTTTTTGGCAAGAATAATATTGATCCATCAAAGGCATGTGTCTTTCCAATTAGCTCTTCATGCTGAAAGAGCAAAGCTGATCGAAGACGGCGTGCTTCCATCTCAGGACTATAGCCAACATGGTACTGATATAAAGCCCACTGGGGTCGAGATGTCAAACGAAAGTAATTTGTGGTTAATTTTATCATAATACCTGAAGAACCTAAAATGAGAGGCAAACATCTTAGTTACAAAATTTTACCAGTTTATAGTAATTCAACAACTTTGAGAAATTTTAAAAAACTAAGGCATTCACTCAAAGATTAGGGGTCAGCTGTGTTCTGCAACTGTTCTAGCTCAGTAAGCCATAGGAAATACTCACATAGGCATAGTGTTATCATAGACACTTACCTGCTTATTAGAGCTTTTTATAATTCCTTCAGCTGTCAGGAAAACTCTCACATCAAATGAGGTAAGCATTTAGATCAGTAACCTGTCCCCTAAAGGATTAGTACCAGGTACTAGAGAGATGAATTTCCACCAAAACATAAACTTCCTTTGTGGACAAATTAATCTCTCTTTACATGAATCAAACATAGAACAAAAACTAAAAGAGTATCAGTCACTAGAGATATCAACATTCCATTCATATGTGACAAGATGACATTTCTTTTGGTATTTCAAGATTTTTCAAACAAACAAACAAGCAAATAAAAAAAMCACAACAGTAAGAACTAGCTCCAGATCACTTCCTTATTCAAAGTATTTCTTCCTATTTTTTCATGTCTCATTTCAATTTCTTCTATACTTAAAGACATAAGCCTAATACAAAAAATACACTGCATACAATTATGGATCATTCATTTCATTTGGTCTTCATTACACATTTTTTCCTATCCAAAATACAACACCCCAGATGAAAACAAAAAAAATCCTAYCACATATGAAGTGTGTGTATTATACTTGAAAACTGTACAAAGCTACAAAGAGGAAACAAAAGGCCAGCAATACCACTGCCTACCAAGTACAGCAACCCATGATCTAGCATCAGCATAGCTCTAAATAGACAATCTAGGCGAGAAAGAAAACAACTATACTGCTTCCTGCCCAAAGGGACTCAAGSAGAACTAAGCCCTACCATTCCTGGGCCCATGGCAWGCTCCAGTTATCACTCAATTAYGCAAAAGTGGACTACAGTTGCTATTATATTGTTGTGATGTCTCAGAGAGTCACTTGCAATACAAAACTATTATCAGAACAGAACCTGCACTGTTGAACATTAAAAATKATTGCATTCTAGCAAGACGGCCGGACCATCATGACAGCCTGCTTTTCCTTCTTTTCATCTCAAGGAAAGAAGCATACCACCTTTTAYTTAAACTAAAAAGTTTCTTCAGAAGAGGTCTTCAATTCCACATTTATTAGGAGATCTTTACAAATTTGGTTAGGTCAGCGTGTTACAAAACAGAACTTCTAGAAGCAAACCTACAGAGTTCTGATGAGTCCTGCTTGAAGAAGTGGACATCAGGAACATACAAGGATCATCACTTATGTCTAAACAGTTGCAATTTAAAATGCTACACAACTTCTATCTGAAGCACTTTGCCATCAGACATGTCATCTTACTTGTTCCTCTTCAGATATCGGTAGCAACTTGTAACTTTTTCTAGTACACGATGAAGATTTTTTTTATTTGGCTCTTTAGGAGATACTAAAAGCAGAAACAAAGCAAARCTATTTTTCATTTCAACTTGCTTATATGTCTATAGTTTAATCTGAACATACCAGTTTTTGATTCTTGAACATGTTCTATGGCTTGCCGAGTATTTACCCCAAGGTCATGGAAATCTCTACGACGTCCACCCCTGTCTGCTAAAGACAATTCCTGAAATCCTGCCGAAATCTGTAATCCTATTGTTTTGAAATTTGAGGAAAAGGAAAAATTACAATCAAGTTTTATAGACAAATAAAATTAAATACAATTTAATTTTGAAAGTCAGATATATATAAAATTAAGAGAAATCATGAAATGTTAAGCTTCGGCTTTTGCCATGTAGTAAATTCATATTAAAAATTCAGGTAACACATATTTGCTTCCTAAGATTTACAGACAGTTAACTAGTAAGCAAACAGAACAGCTCACTAGCCAGATGAAAAAAGATGCAAACCCTCCAAATCAAT
This sequence comes from Oceanodroma leucorhoa, assembly GCA_030449065.1. Lineage (NCBI taxonomy): Eukaryota > Metazoa > Chordata > Aves > Procellariiformes > Oceanodroma > Oceanodroma leucorhoa. The sequence goes on along the minus strand of JASVER010000073.1, from coordinate 1,019,802 downwards.
AATCTCTTCCGCACATATACGGAAGACAGATCTTTCATTTCAGCTCCAGCTGGCACCGAAATGTTTAAATACACTGCGATGCGAAATAGGTAAGGAAGTTTAATTCCCTTATTAAGATTCAAGAAAAACAATGAAATATCAAAATGAAATTTACTATTGGTATTCATGCAGTTAATTGTGCCAACTGCTTTCTAATTTATTTTTTTAAACTATTTTGATAGAGGAGGTAGTACAGGTAGAGTACAGCACGCTTAAGGTAGTTTTCAAAATTCCTGGTTCAGTTATACTGCACCTTAGAATGACAATACTATCATCACAAGGTATGTACAGCGAACTTTTCCAAATCTTAGTGATAAATCTCATTTCGAAAAGAAAAATTAGATATACAGTCTAAAGAATGTCTTAATTGCATTCTATTCAAAACACTTGCTCTTGTGGGCAATGAACTTTTTCACCCCTTCTGACCTTCTGGCCTTCTCCCGTTCTGGCCTTGTGGAACACTCCGAGGGCCCCTCTGTCGTCCACGGCCACCAGGCTGTTCTGATACTGATGGAGGAGCACATGGCTGCTGAGGTTGCCGACGGCCAGGTGGCTGACTTGGCAAAACCTGTTGAACCTGCAATAGTTGGGAACAACTATTCCAGCTGCAACTGAAGAAACAGCATGCTTCCAAGAATACAGCAAAACAAAGTCACTAACCAAGTACAGAATACTCAAATACCCAAGTGTAACAGTTACATAAGGTTAAATCTTTTTTCCTCTATTAAATAACAGAGTTATTACTCTGTACTTGAAACTCCAAAATAATGGGGTTCAGGAAATTTTTTTTGTAAGTTAATATTCCTTTAACTAGTAGCAAATGTAAGTGTTCTTTCCAAGCTCTAACTAAAATTTCTGGACTTCTCATTTTTAAGAACCCCTCCGAAACTTCAAGTAGCTGACTACTTATTTTATAAAGACAGCTTTTGTAATTTTAATATTATTTATTCACGAGACACTAAAAAGTGTCATGCCTGGAAGGACTACAACACACGACCTTCGGCCATGAGCAATCCCACAATTCAGAGTTTCATGTTACTGGATTGCAGTCTGCCCCACAAGTTAGTCCCTCGAGGAGTAATCAATTTCTCTACTTYAAGTGTAAGCAAGCAAGAAGCCAATATCAAGGATGATCATGAAACCTGAGCTAGAGAGCCAGCCTGGCTCTGTCTTGTCCTACAACATAGCAGTAGGAACCTCCTAAACCATGTCACACAACCTGCCAGCAATCCATTCCTCGAGTTCCTCTACTCCTTTGCTCTCAGAGCTCTTAGTACACGTCTTGTGATTCCCATATGCATGTTCTGACACTGAGCACAAGATCAGTAACTAAGCAGGCCTCTCTGTTCTTATACTCTCCACCTTATTTTTACAGGTTATAAAATCTGYCAAAAGTATACCCTCTAAGAAGTCTGTAAATACCCATATGCACTACTGCAAAGATCGAATGTACACAACCCTGAAGAGTTTATGTGAAAATTATCAGAGTCCAGCACTATCACAGTAACAGCATGTTATCACAAGTTTTGTGTCCCTGTAGTATTCATAAAAGTAGTTCAGGAAAGATCAGTTCTGCTTTGCCTTTTCTCACCTATATTCCAYCCTTGCTCCCGAAGGAAGCTGCAGTGTCACCTACATGGATTCTCTAGTCCAACAGCTAGGCATTGAGCCCCGCTATCCTGAGCTGACTATATTCCTTTCCCATCCATTAAAGGATCAGAGCAGAGCTCCAAGTCAAGTCATAAAATGAAAGAAGAGATTATGCTGGGGTAGGGTTCACTGTATGGGTGTGGGGAAGGGGGTTTTCAACAATCCTATTCTTCATAGAACCACAAGATAAATGAGGCTGGAAGAAACCTCAGGAASTCTCTAGTCCAACCTCCTGCTCAAAGCGAGGTCAATCACGAGGTCTCATCGGGTTGCTCAGAGATTTATCCCATCTCCAAGGATGCAGTCTGCACAACCTCAGTGGGCAACCTGTTCCAGTGCTTGACTGTCCTCACCATGAAAACATTTTTCTTTATGTCCAGTCAAAACAACCCTTGCTTCAATTTGGGCCCATTGTGTCTCATCCTCCCACCATGAACCATTATACAAAGAGCCAAGCTCCATCTTCTTGGTATCCTCCTCAGAGGCTGCAGTCTCCACGCTGGGAAGGACTCCCCAGGGACTGACCAACCTATCCTCTTTCCTACCTCTGCAGCCAGAAAGATCACAGGGTTGTCASGACATTAGCAAGGAAAGGCAGGCCCCTGACCTCCTTAAATCTCACTAACGCTTTTTTGATAAAAACCTCAGTAATAAGAACTTGGTGTATTATCCTACCTCTGTATCAGTCCAGTGTAAAAGTCAAACGGTATGGTTCACTTCTACAATACATGGCTACTTGTGCCCATCTTCCCCTGCGATCAGCACAGATTATGTTCTCACTTAAACTGAGACAGAACACATGCCTAAGCCCTCATTTTCCAAACATCTAATATAAACCTTCTCATTAATTCTGCAACCCCTTTTCAACACGTCTTTGGGAACACTTCTGGAACTAACCCTCTTGGAGGGAGATACACGCAGTCTGCATGGTAGAACAGTGGCAGCCTATATAGAAAAAAAAGCCAAAATGGACTTTTCYCCACTCAGACTGCATCAATACTCACAGTCCATGTAAAGTACCTAAGCCTCACCATTTCCTTTACTTTCCTCTTCACCCACAGCAGGACACTGATATYACCTCCTGACTTCTGCTAACAATTCTATTCAAGTCAAAGAGACCAAGTTTGAAGTAATCAGGTCTCTTAGGTTTATAACTTCTGCTCCAGGTTCAAGAGGTGCATCGATGCTACTGCTAACGCAAGACACATTTCATTATTTGAGAAACAGAACAGTAAACTACCTTCTACCACAATTTAAATTCATGTGACACTGGCAAGATATGGACTAGGAACACTCCTTCAGTCTAATCACATTCTCAAAAGAAAGATGATTATTAATAACTAGCAAATTTGAGGAACTGCTTTAAAAAAGGTATATGGCAATGGCTGCAAATAAAGAAGTATCAGCCATTTTCAAGCTACAGGTTTAACAYGGCATATATGCACAAAATAAGCCTTAAACACTAGTTCAAATGCAAAGACAGAAAGTCCTTGATATTAAAATTAAAAACAACAGGAACAGATCAGAACACCTGCCAGACCCAGGTTCTGCCCAAATCTGCATCAACAGCAGCCTAATATGTTCTGCTTCTCTGCAGAGGACAGTGGACACAGCAGACTATGAAAATGTCCACCTATTTCCACTAGCTCTATTATGACAACTGTATTACAATAGAGTACTTGTTTGTAAGCATACAAAAATTTCCTTAATAAAAAGGAGTTAATATAACTCTACACTTGAYATTATATATACATACACATATATACCATCTAACATATATATCTGATATTAAAATAGGAAGTAGTTGAGCTATGACATTTCAAAGCCTAGCTGTGCTAATTAAAAAGAGAACCAACTTACAGATGCAGCTCCTACAGAAGGAATAGTAGTCTCCTGTCCTGGAGGTCTTCCTCTTGCTCTGGCTCTAGCTCTTCCTGTCATCTTCTCGTCTAAGACAAACCACCTACAGCATTAGTGTTCAGCCTTCTGCTTCCCCATCCTTATTCCACTAAATATCACGAGCAACACTATTGCATTTGCCSTTGTTTAATTCCAAGTGGTTCCGTAAAATATATCCCCCTCTGCAAACTTCTCTCCTTTTGGATCTCCACACTAACACAGCAACAGGTAGTCTGGGGAAGTTACAGCTTTTTACAGTCAAGTTTGAACCGACTGGCACAGCCCACCACAAATTCTGAAGCTGTGAAGACAGTCAACTAGATTGGAGAGCATGGCAGGATCTGCAACCTCAGCCAAGTGTATCTCAGGGCCTACTGATGTGACTTTCAAGTTACACTTGAGCCTCAATTCAGACTAATTTGTTACGTTATTCTAGGAGCAGCGCACACTTCACCCAAAGCACGCGACAACCCTTTCCGCCTGGGCAGCTCCTCGATGATGCAAACCGGCCCCAGAGAYCTGTCCATCCTCTCCCCCCACAGCGACCCTTCCCTTCCACGTGGGCTCGCCCCTAACTTCTCCACCACCCTCGAGCAGTTTGAGGGGCCAAAATCCGCGCGCAGAGGCGCCCCCCCCTCCACCACCAGCCCTGCCAGGCCCTCGGCGTTACCTCAGCCTGCCGCCGGGCCGCGAAGGGACTCTCCTCCCACCCCAGCGATACAAAGCAGGCCGTCCTCTTCACGACGCCACGCGACTTTGTTCCCGCTAAGGTCACCAGCCGCTCTCGCAGCCGAAGGTGCCCGCAGAGCCGCTCCTCCGGGCACAAGAACCGCCGCGCCGCCCGCCACGGAGGACCGACCACCCACCCCCCTCCCTCCCCGCCCCTCAGGCCGACGGCGCGGCGCGCAGGCGCAGACCTCCCGCCCGGCACGCTCTAGCCGTGCGAGGCGGGAACGCCCCCGATTGGCTCCCGAGGCGCGGCGGGCGGAGCCGAATGCGGCCGAAGGGCAGCGCCGTTTCCCGCCTGCCCGGTCGGGCGACGGCCTCTGCGGGCGGCCATTGGAACGGGCGCGGGGCGTTTCACCCGGTGGTACTGACGGGTGAAACTGACGGTACTCCACATGGTGAGGTGCGGGGGTCCCCCCCCGGCCACCCCCGCCAGCCCCCGGCAGAAGGGGCCCCTCGGACACCGCCGCCCCCCGCGGCTGTCCGTGCCGGGGGTCCGGCCCSGTGGCCGGCACCTTTGCGGGAGGAGAGCTTTCCCGCTAAAAACTATTTCCTCCTCGTYCCGCTTCTTGCTTGAAAAATAAGAGTTAACCAGAAGGTGGAGCAATAAAACAAGAAATAAAACTCGTAGGTTGTTTCAGTGAAGGACTGCGTTTGTCAGCGACATTTACAACGGTGCCGCTTAAACTTCTTGCTCTTTTCCAGAGATGGACAGAATACAGACAGAAATTGTTGGCAGTGGACACGCTGTGCATAGCATGGAAACTGTCGCAGGAATGACTTGACACAGTCCACTGGGCACCAACAGTTCAAACACATGAGCAACCATCCTTCCATTGAGACACGTTCTTCAGCAATCACATAGAAGACAAAAAAGCGCCTTTTTCTAAGTACCAAGGCTGATTCAATTGCTGTGATTGTTACAGAGAATCACAAGTTGTATTTTAGATACTTCACAACTGAACTAGCAAATCTTACGACTTAAGCGGCCTTAAGTGGGAATTACTCTGTATGCAAGCTTTTCCACCCTTCTGTGGAAAGAGAGGATGTCTAGACAGCACCAAGGCTCAAATGCACATTTCTGTTGTTTTTACGTGTGCCTTTGCTTAAAGGTTAGATGGCTGTGATGCATCTGGAGACATTGACTTCAAGGGACAAGAGATAACATCTAATTAAAACCTTACCTTTATAAAAGACCAGTCTGATCTCATGAGGTTATTTACAATTTTTCAGGTACCTGCAGTGAATAGAGGACAAGGTTCCTTTTCCTTGTTCTCTGTTATTCCAGGTGGAAATGGGTGCCAGTGTTAATACTAAAATAATACAAATATCTCTTTTTGTTTGATTTAGATTGTAAGTTTGTCCCTAAAGCCAGTTTTGTTGTGTTTCTCATTGATGTCAGCGTAGCAACCCACCTAGGAAGCTAGATTCTCTTTTACAAGTTAAAAAGAAGAGCTTTCGAACGATGAAAGTGTGGATATTGGTGCTTAAAGATAGCTGAAGTACTTTTAGCATGTGATTTTTATTATTCACATATAAATCTGGACAAATATTTAACACACTCAATACATACACTTAGATGGGGCATGTTCAGTGCTTTTGAGAGCAGATTACTGCTTGCCATGGGCTCTTCACCCACAGTGGGAACTTCTATTGCTCTGTAGCCTACAGAACTCCCCAGTGGGTCAGAGGGTTAGAGCTGCAGAAACACAATATGCAGATTTTCTTGGCTCAGCAGTATTTAAAGATAAACAGAATATAAAGATGTTGTCAAAGTCATTTACGTTATGTAAATCACGAGAAAGCAGAATGTGTGTGTTGGAAATAGTTATGTTTGTTTATTCATTTAAAATATCAGCCGTACTTAATGTTTATTTTTTATGCCAAATTCCTTACATTTCACTGCAGAACTTAATTATCTTTAGATGGGAGTTGTTAAAAGTACTTAATCAGGCTGGCTACCTACAGCAATTCCTTATAAAGTGAAAATAAACATCAACAATAAGCACCCTCATTTTTATATGTGGGTTGTCAGACAGTTAATTAGTACTTAATGAAAGATAGGTTTTCACAGCCTTTCAGACTTGCTTTTTTTTTTTTTAGCAATTGAAGCCTATTTAAAACTGTGACTCTACAGGTAGGCTTAATGAATTTTCACAGTCAGAGGGAATGTGGAAATGGCAATGCACCAACAGGTGCGTCAGGTCCTTAGTCCTGGCTGATTTCTCAGAAACACGGAGAAAAACAAGATTTTGAAAATGGTAACTGTTTGCATTTTATTTTTTCTGCATTGCCAAAAAACCTACCAATGCTGGACTTCAACACGTCGAAATACCACATATGAAATAATTTTTTCACAGCTACTTGGCTTGCACTTGGCTTTGATGTTGTTTTACCCGTGATGCAATTGTTTTTGCCTTCTGTCTCCTGTTGCTACAATAAGCCATTTCCCATACATGTCATCTCCAAAGGGGAAAAGACCGCATGGAAACTGAACAAAGAAAACAGAACAAAAGAAAATCAGGGATTTTTCCAAAGGCTCATTTGATGTACAAGTATAAACAGGAAAAAGATGCCTGAGGAGGTAGGAGCCAGGAACTGTACTAGCAGACAGCTGTTAACTTGTGTAGTTAGCAGCACTTTGGGATTCTGAATGGTAAATAAATAAGTGATTCCAATGCACACAGTGAAGAAAATGCTCACTTCAGTACCTTTAGAGTAATGTTTAAGTGTATTACAAACTCTTAGCAATGTAAGTTGAACTCTTACCTTCATGTCTTTCTTGTAACACCAAGTCCAGGTATCAATAGCTCTGTTGGTTCTAGCCCCAGAAAAGGCAATACCTCGAGATATCAGAATAAAAARTATTGTCTGCTGTGATGAAGCAAGAAAAAATAAGGAACACTTCAGAACAGAACTCAGCAATTCATACATAAGGCTAGATTTTTAAAAGCCCAACATGTTGCGCCTGAATCTTGTTAAATATTTGTTAAAAATTTGTTAAATTTCAAATGGGAATTGCTCAAAAATAAACTTTAAAATTCAAGTTCCTGTGGTAGGTATTAAGTATTCACGACTCTGGACCGCAGTGGTTTTACATTCTTAATTAGTTTTCTTCTAAAGTGAGAGGCAAGGTTTTAAAGACTGACTTACTATCCGAAATAATATCTCATGAGTTAATAGTCTTGCTTCTTCCCAATGCAAGTTTTTAATGTCACATTTAATTTACTGTAAGTATGTTTGGGATAGAGGAACTGGTCTGCCTACACAGTGGAGCCTGGTTTACTTACTACCTTGGGCAGAGTATGGGGGGCAGGGAAACCGGTATTTACATACCAAAACAGAAAGCAAAAGGCATGTTATGGAAAAAAAATTGTGACTAAGGAGATAATACCCAACTCAATGCATAACAAATATAATGCAAACATTTTCTCTCAGGAAGAGGGAAAATATATTTTTCAACTTTGTTTTTCTTCTGCTGTTCTCTAGTCTGTCTTTTTCATCCCTAATTTCTGTTTTTCCTTCAGGTCCTTACTTCTTTTGTCTGAGCCCTTATTCTTTGTAACTCTTCTCTTAAAACATCACTCACACTATTCTTGGAATCTGTATAGGACTCTCCTGTCCCCCTTGACAACAATGTGTTTTGCTTCAACAGAAGCAAACTGTTTTTCTGTTTCATGTGTTCCCTGTTTASCAGGGTATCTAATCACTGTAGTTATCATCACTGCTCACTCCAAGCCCTGTTTTGTCAGACTGTGCCCTGAGCCCTCTTTTCCTGAAGAGAAAATGGCCTCTTATTTACAAACCATCATATCCCTGCCAAAATTTCCTGTGCTGTATCAACTTAACTCTATTTTCTGTTAATTCCTGCCCATTACAAATTCACATCAGTCCGAGCTGACTTTTAATTTGTATCCAAATCCTGAGTGAAGTGAGCAAGAAGTGATTTGATGTAAGTAAATAGCCACATTAAATGGAGAGGGCACATTAAATAGACAGGAACAAGGCCTCCAGAAGTTAATACTATAATTAGATTTGTAAAGCGTATTGTATAAATAAGTACGAAATTCTGTAAGATGTGGTCCTATCCTTTATATTTTTTAAGTAGTAAGAGGAGACGGCGAATTAGTGTATGGAGTATGTTAGAATTGAACTGAAACAGTCTTTTGATTCAGGTATTATATAGTGAAATATTTCATTATTCCAAAAAGCAATGGGACTTATTTCAGGAGAGAGACTAGCAAGAGTTATCAAGTTTAGATAGATTGATTTCAGCTCATTTAGCAACCCAGTTTGATCTAATTGTCTTTTTATTGCTCTGAACATTGCTGAATTATGCAGAGAATTTGGGTTATGTGATTTAGTGTTGGATTAAAAAATGTCACAGCTTAACTTTCTTTAAAACAGTGTAGAACTTTCTTCACAGTCAACGAAGTTCATTATTTTTTTGTTCAAAGCCCAGCTGCAGGCCTGGAGCATTTCTCATAAATATCAGGAAGTACCCGAAGCCACAGTCAGGATTAAAGAGTTGATCTGAAGCTTAGATCTCAGCTTTAAAGCTGTAATGTACAGTGAATTTGGTTTCATGGTAAAGGAAATGGTAATTGCTGAAGTATGTTTTCTTAAGTTGCAGAATCATTTTTGAAATGTTTTCATTGAAACCTCTGTCAGCGCTGTGCATGAGAACGAGTGGACTTGCAGCACAGCATTTACGCATGACCACAAACCTGAATTTGTGTGTTGGTGTCACTGACGCAGAGACGGAGGCTAGTGTGGCTACACCTTTGCGCACAATGTCGGGTGCACAGTCACAATCTAGAGGACTATCTAAGCAAGTGAATTAACAATTTCAGTACGCTATCCAAGAATTTCTTCTGAAAGATGGGTCAAGTTCTTGGTTACCTGGCAAGTATACTCTCATGAGAACCAAGAGCACGAATCCACAARTGATATCCTTCGTTACAAAAGTGCAAATTCTTCAGTACAGTAGCAAGGTACTAGAAAAAGTACTTTTCTCCCGGCTCCCTACAAATACAGAGTCTGGTCTGMAGGGCTGAAAGGAGGGGAAGAGCACAACTAAGCATCAAACACGTTTCTACATGTCTTCTACACCTGGGTAGCTGCATCAACCAAACCACACACCCTGTGTTCTGTTTCCATAGCAGTTTATTTAATCTGAACATTTTGTTGCATGAAGGCGACTGTCTTTATTGTATTTACAAGGAAAATTAAATACGAACATTTGGTGCTCCCTGACCTTTTTCAAAGGATGTTGCATTTAAACATGTACTTCTTTCCACAAGTGGCAGTATCTACTCATAGTCTACTGCTTCATTCATGTAAGTGATCCAGATAAAATRTAATTCTTAAGACTGACTACTGTGCTTTTGAAAACTTGGCTTTCTTGGGTGCTTCATATAGCAGTTATAGAAGGTATACTTCATACAGCAGTTGCACAAATAGGAAGCACCGGCAAAAGTATTATTATTTGCAGTCTACATAAGCAAAGACACATGTCTGTTTTCACAGTTTCAGTGAATCTGTCACAAGCTGCCCATAAAGGCAATAGGTTTTAGTTAGGGTGCTTGTGAATTCAGTGTTGCAATGATATTAAAACATGGACGGACTTTTAAGCCTCTATTGACSCACCCTCAGTTCTGTGGGTTTCCATATAGMTGGGTGCTTTCAGATCCTGGCCAGCACTTGTAGACTTTMTTCAAGGATTCAKAGTTTTCAGARACTTTATTAGATTACGTCAGACTTTCTTCAAGGATTCAGAGTTTTCAGAAACTTTGCTAGATTATGTCAGAGACATTAATAAGAGTTTCATATCTTTTCCTCCTATATTTGATTGTCAGGACCTGAAGTCACTTTTGTCGTCTTTTATTGCACCCTCTCTACAACATGAATATTTCAGTGCTGTCTTAGCACTTAACTTCACCCCAGATGCAGTCTAGTAAGTACTAGAAATTAAATGCATTGCTCCATATTTAAGGCTGWCATTTTAAATTATTGAACAGCAAAATAACGAAGGCTTAATCTCAATTTTAAACCTTTTCCTTAAATCTTATTTTAGCATCTCTCATTGGAATTAATCAATCACAATGATCTGATATATAATACAGTAAGATAAAATTAATAGGGCTCAAACGCTACTGCTACATATTTAAAGGAAGCAAATTTGTCACTRTGGAAAGATATTTCTCCTACATGTAAAATCAATTAAAAACAAGCACACCATAATAAAGTGATGCAAAGATTGCATGAGAAAGAAAAATGAGCGCATTGTTTCATGATGAAATGTTTCAGCCTAGACCTTCCTYGCAGGGCACACGAGTGAGGCAATCCGCTAAACCAGAGCTATTGAGGAACTGGGAGCACCAGGTACAAAAACATGTTAACAGAGGCTGCACTGGTGTGCTGGTCCCTCTAGAGGAATGGCATCTGTTCTCCTTGGTAGTGGTTGAGTTGGGAAGGTGGTGGTGATCARGAGAATGAGAAAGAATTGGAAAGGCTTTTTTTTAGGTGCTTCCAAAGTGTGGATGTAACCTCAGATACCAAAGATGCATTTCAGTTCAGGATCTGAGTAAGTTTCTTACTGCTTAGTCTATGACTAGTTTGGTTTTCATATTAGTTCAGTCTTTCATTTGTGTGCTTGAGTTACTGACACAGATGTCAATAACAGGGGAACTAGCAAGAGTTATTATCTGGACTCTGATGGGAACCAACTCTCACAACTGAATTAATTTTGCTGTAGATATTATGAGCAACTGATTTTAAATTTCCCTGCTTTAACAGTTGGGTCATTTTGGTAACCAACAGCAGGCAGGGCTTCGTCTAGTGGGACACTGGCAGAGCTCCTAATTTATTCTAAGCACTCCAGAAATAAACACATCGATTTTAATTACCTAAATCRCTTACGTGACAAACTTCCCATTGAGGTACATGGAGGAACAGACTCTGTGTGCTTATAGGGTACAATACAGAACTTGAATACCAAACTGATACTGGAATCTCCTGCTTAGATGCTGCCTATTCCTGAAGGTGCCTAATTTCATATGCATTGAACTTTTTGATTATAGATTTYCTCAGGCACTCCAGGTTACTCTTTTGTACTTTCCCAGCACAAAAATGCCTTGACAAAACTGATCAGGTTCTTTGCACCAAAGAGGCAGCTTAGGAGAAAAGAAGTCTYTCCAAGTCAGATGCATGCAGTCTGTGTGTTACATCCACGACAGGGCGGGCAAGGTACTGAGAGGCCCGTAAAAGGGAGAGTAACGAGGAATGAGCGGCAGCCAGGAATAAGCAGCAGTCACAGTCAGGACATTCACCTACTGACAAGCTAATTTCTGTGTGCTCTCAAATTCAGCCTAAGCAAAAGATATGTGGGCTACATGAATTACTGCCATAGGGGCAGCCTAATCTCAGCCATTCTTCATTTGGGGCATCTTTCGAGCATGCAGTGGCTTATTTGCATGAATTACTGTGAAATGAATGCACAGTGAGTCCAGTCGAGAAATGAGAAAGCAAGAGAGAAGAGGGGCCATAAGCATCAGCTCTGCCTTTGAAAAATCCACATGACTTGTATGATCAAAAAGGATGGACACCACTATTTGAAGACAAGAGCTGGAGGGCATTCGCTTGAGAGAGGGTTCAAGTGGAGTCTAAGTGGATGACAGTACACTCTTGAAGCCCTGAGTAAGGCCAGGAAATAATTTTTGAGAGTGGTGGAAAACAGGACTGAAGCTTCCTCCATGGCATGTGCTAGTGCATGCACTTCAGGCGGTGTGGTGGGGATACTCCTCTTACTCGGCAGAGATTTCCTTACTGAATCAAGCCAATCTATCTATAAACGCGAAGAAGGGGGACAGAGGGATTCAAGTCCAGCATGCAGATGTTAGCCTGGCTCAATGCGCTGGCTATTTGSGACTCCTCCTGACTCTTATTTACTGTGCAGGGGACTCTGGCCAGTAGCCAGGCATCTTTATTACATCGAGACCCAAGTTGCTAAACTCAGGTGTGAAGTTTGTAAAATACTTTGGTAGTTTCTRTTGTAGCTATAAAATGCTTGAAGTGGGTCTTTTCAGTGACAGGAGAATTATGCAGCGACCAAATCTGCAGGACAATCTCTGAGATGGTCTGGGAACGACTGTAGCCGGCTCTGAGGGCTGTTGGGAATGTACAAATCCCTGCCCAGCACACAGCSGGAACACTGACAGTGGTTTGCCACGTGTTACGTACACACAGACAGGGAACAGTCAGCGCCCAAAAATGTAGGCCAGAAATGCCCACTACATTCAGACTTCTGTCAAAGGAAACAAAATCCCATCCAGAACACAGAAAGATGTCTTGAAAACAGGTTCTCTTCCACATTGCTTTGTTCTGTTTTTCTCAAACACGCAGTTAACTCCTGCCTGACACTGTGCTATGGAAAGGAGACTGGCAGATGCTATAAAAACACAGTGAAATCTTCCAGCCTCCCAGTAAGATAAAAAGCGCCGGCTCCCAGCCCTTAGAAGTCGTTAAGTACATTCTTAAAGAAGTGTATTTTTAGAAGGACACAAAATTTTTCTAAACTTCAAGAGTTTTAAATGGCTCTCACCAAATCCAGGTTTATGGTCTTATAGTGACAAACAGAACATCTAGTTGTACAAAGCAAGAAATGCAAATCAGTCCTAATGCCAAAATACAAAAATCTCTGAGCCGTTTTTAGTTTTTCGGTACTGCTAGTGGCAAACAGAGAGTGAGGGATAGAGCAGTGATGCCAGAAGATTGATCAGCATTTATTTGAAAACTAATTCTTAAGATTCATCCTTTATGATTACTGAAGAAAAATTCATGCTGAATTCTGCTTTATATAATTTTACATAACCCTGGCCCAATCGAATCTCATGAGTGCACTTGCCCCTGTTTCAGCCAAAGACGCCTGTGACACTAGTCTTAACTACTGTCCTTGTGACAGCTCCCTAATCAAAATCAGGTTTTTGCACTATTTTTTTTAGCCTGTGGTTTCCTTATTTCTGTCTGACTCACTTCTCTGATAGACGCTACAAATAAAAGTTATTTTAAGCAAAATTTGTACAGGAAGGATGCTTTTCCTGAAACAGAGATGATCCATCTTGCCTTGGGCCCATCAGCAATAGCCTTCAAGGAAAAATAAAACAACAATCTTGTTTATTACCTGGTCTCCATCAACTGCTGTTGTTGCATTCAGGACTTCATCATTGTCCCTACTAACCTTTTAACTTCCACAGATTTTCATCTCTAAGTATCTTAATTAAGCAGAAATAATGAGCTAGTGAATACACTTGATAGCACCTCCTGAACTAAATACAAGGTGGGTGATGTTAAAACTGCTTACTCTGTGCATTTTAGATAGGAATCATGAGCTAAATTTCATTGCTACTGTTCAGGGAAGTAAAAAAGAAAAAAAATATATACACAGATTCACTTCCATTTTTAGTTTCCCCTTGGCTTCCTTTTTACCCTTCTTTCCACTGGAGGAACTGTCTGGACCATTGCTTTTGGACCAGATAACTACCTAGATGCTACCTAGATAATTAAAACTGTAGTTATTTTTTCCTTAAATCTGTTTAGCAGATTCATTATGATGGCTATATTGATATTGCCTGACAATCTGTTTTATTATAGCCTAAACAAATGCTAATCCTTTATTTAATTAAGAAGATATATAGATCAAGGCAGATGCAATGTCTTTTTGGAACAAAGGACCTGCCCAGTGTTTTTGGAAGCAGACAAAAAATAAGACATGTCACATTTCAGCCAAATAAAAAAATGCAACTAGGGCATTAGTCCAATGCTTTTGTATTGTGCATTTCAAAGTTTGCACCCAGTGGGTGGGGCAAAAATAAATCAGGGCCTCCTATGGTGCAAATGTATTTGGGATTCAAGCATCTAGACTCTGACCCTATCTTCTGCTCCCTGGGATTGTCAGCTGCTTCAGGGGTCGTCTGATATATACCTCCTTTTCTCACTTCTGAGAATTTTTAGCTTGGAGTGTGTTTGAAAACACTTCAGAAAAGGGGTGGAAAACACAGAGTGCCTTCTTTGAAATACACTCCTTTGTTAAATTCCTTTCCCAAGGGTAAAGAGACTCTCAAACACCTGAGGGCAACAAATGACTCTATTCAACRCTCTCACAAATGACCTAATAAACTCCCAAAGGGTTACAATAGCTTATTTGTCATCATTTCTTGTCAGCTATTTATAGCACCAATGTAAATTGAAGCAAAACAATAAATACCTGAGTTATTTTCTTTATTTTGAAGATTCGTTAAAGCCCAAATGGTGCTTTACAATTTAAAATCCCCAATAATTAATTTTGCAATTGAATTTAAATCCTTCTCACACATTTTATGCTATGTTAAACAAAGTTTGTGTCTACCTACATGCAAAACATCTCTCACCATTTCACTCACTTCCCTTGGAATATTTGCAGACAATGACTTTACAAAATTCGGTTTTGGTTAACTTTCAAAATGTCAAATCATAGCCTGATGGACCATGTTACAAATGATCCTGCTGGATGGATTTCCACATGGACTTCGGTGAGAAAGCATTGTGATCAATATGGTAGTAAAGATCCTGATTTCAGTAACAGTAATTTGAAGATGTAGTAACTCCATTGTATTTAAAATCTGTTCTGGACTGAATTCTGATCCATGGTGCTACCCATTGCATTGTTCTTGCATGTATCAAATATAAATGTACTATCATCAAATGTATTTGATATTATAATATATTTATCCCATCAAGCAGATGATGTACTTATGTACACGGCTTCACTGACTTGAGTTGGGCAGATCTGTGTTAAATGACTAGTACAAATGGCTCTACCACTATCACTAAAGCTTTGTAAGCAACACTTCTGAAGTATCACCATGCCTCTAGACACAACTCAAAAATATGACTGAGGGCTCATTGGGTTTTCTTTTGGTGTCTCTTGTTGCAATTCATTTGCCCAAATCAATTCAAGTCAGTGGAGCTGTGCCAATTTACACTATCCTGCTGAAGTGGCCCCAAGAAATCTAGCCACATAGTACATTCTCCAAGTTCTCTCTAGAGTATTTCATGTGGACTGCATCATTTGTAATGCAGCACGGTATGTAAAATATGTCTTTCCATCTCTTGCAACATCTTTTGCAATATCCTTTGACTTATCAGCTTCATTGTCATCCCCACCTCCTTCATATATTTCTTTTGATGTCTGTGATGAAAACACCCATCTCCTGGCTGCAGGAGTCAAACATCTTGGTTACTAGTTTCACTGGTCCATATACATATGCATATATGTATATCTATCTATGTGTATATTTAAATTTTTGTAGTTATTACATGGATTCYTCCTGGAAAAAAAGAAGAAAGAGACAGAATTCACATGAGGCAATCCTGAATGACACTCAGATACTGCTGTGGTCATGGCTGCAGCAGACACAAAATTGAGAAGAGTAAGGAAGCATTACGGGCTGTCAAAAGAAACATTCATGTGCCCCAAACAAGTTTTAGAGAGATTTAGGCACCTAAATCCTCATCTTCAGTCTGCATAATTTCTTTAGCATATGTCTAACCCTGGATAGGCCTAAAATCATTCTTTGACCACTTAGTGTCCAGATGCTCACAGTTCTGTCTTCTGGACAAAGGTGGTTGAGCAGCTGGGTACAAGTGCTGCCTGAGCCCTCCTGGAATACAGGACCTAGAGGGAGGATCAAAGGACCAATTCCCGGAGGAGCATGCCAGATATATATCAGTCGCCCTGAGCTTGGCACAGTGTGCAGTGGTTGTGGCCATTCGTATTCTAAAATAACACAAGGGACTTTTACATGCAGTGGTTTCATGGTGAGAGAGCTCAGCCAGGAGGTGTAGGTTCAAAACCAAAAACTAAGGTAACTTATGAGAGAAAATGTATCCTTAGTTTATATTCACTAGGAAGGGGGAACTGTGGGTGTCCGTGTGGGTGTAAAGAAGTTCTTGCTTTCAAAGTCTGCATAGTGCTATGCTGTGTCTCTTACTTCTTCTAACCTCCTTATAAGCAGAATAAARATGTCCCAAAGGAGAAATATCGTTCACTAAAAGTACCAAGGAAGATAAAGCTTTTTTTCCATGTTTTCAGGGATGAGAGTAGGAAAYGAAAGAGAAAACTCAGCCCATGGTAGCTGTTAATTTTAAGAAGAATTAATGATTGTGAGCATTGCACCAAATCATCCTGTGTCTTAGTAAGTGTGAATCATCTCACCCAGTCTCTGCTATCTAAAAGTTAGGAGTTCGGTCTGAACTAGGTATCTGGACTTCGTCAGTGGGGATARTATATCCCATATCTAGAGGATACTCTTTCCCACCATAAGTATTGATAGGATGGTCACATTCTGCAGGTGCTGGTTTCTTTCCATCAGTAATAGATTCTCCTAAACTAATCATCAAGGTTCATGCCTGTTTTAGATGGCTAAAGCTAAAAGAAAGTAATTCTGCCTTTTTGTAGACATTGTAATTTTGTGTGTAGTCACTATGTTCAAGGAAGGATGAATGCCTTTAGGCATTAGCTAGAGACAAAGGAGCAAAGGAAAATATATAAGCTCACTAATGTCTGGAAAAACTCTTCATGTTGCAGTTGTATTCCTGTATCCATAATGCATTATGGGACTAAGAGACCCCAGGTTTGTAGGGAACGCATCTTTTGTGAGATCAGATGACACAAAAGTGGACTAGATTTCAGGCACACAAAATTGTCTGCTATTTATGTTTGTTCTGCACAAGGAGAACTCCTGTTCATTGGTTCTGAAGCATTATCTCAGTAGGTATGATTAATAACAATCAACTATTACAAACATACACAGGTAGCTAATGTCAAATAACGATTTTGTAAAAGCTTGTTCAGGGCTGGATTAGACTTGGTACTCAGAATGCTAACAGCAATGATGATAAATGTTATCGAAATATTGTTAATACAGACACATCCTAACATATGTCCTCTACATCTTTTCTAACTTAATATATGATAAACAAAACATCAGTGAGACCTAAGGAAAAAGAAAAAAAAGAGATGCTATAATATGGCCATAATATAGTGATACAATCAAGTGCCTCTCCAAGTCTCAGTTTATGTATTTAAATGATCTTTGCCTTAAACAATGGTTGTAACCAGACAGACATATGGTAAATACGACCCGCTCCATTATGTGCTATTCAGACCAAGAAAGCTGCTTGGGGAGGGGGAGGTCTGGTATTAAAASTGATCTGGTGTTATGTACACTCAAGTAACCCCTTCATGGGGAAGAAGGGGGGGGAAAAAAAAAAAACAACTTTGTGAAAAGGGAAAAAAAATCTTAAAAAGCAAAGCTGAACACTTTGCTGCTGTGCAGTGAAAGTGAGAAACGGTCCCCCCTGCCGGGGAAGTTGATGAATAATCCGCAGATCTCAAGCTGAGCCTTGGGCTCAGAGCGGCTGGTATCCCATACTAACACTAATCAACCAGTATGAAACATCCATTTTAAACGCAAATGAGGGGGGCCTTTTCAAAGGAGACCCAAAGAGGGGAGGGAGGGGGAGTTCAAAGCTCAAAATGGTTCTTTCTTTCTTTCTTTCTCTCTCTCTCTCTCTTTTTTCCCTAAAGAAGACAGAAATATGGTTGGTTATTATCTAAGTTATTGCTACAAAGAATTTTGAAATTAAAAGATAAGCTTTCAGAGGAAGCTCAGTAATTTTCATAAAGMAGGACTTAAAACAGATGTGCCCTCTTTAATCGGGGTGTGCTTGAAAAAATATA
Organism: Oceanodroma leucorhoa; assembly: GCA_030449065.1. Lineage (NCBI taxonomy): Eukaryota > Metazoa > Chordata > Aves > Procellariiformes > Oceanodroma > Oceanodroma leucorhoa. The sequence continues at coordinate 1,001,708 of JASVER010000073.1, read as the reverse complement.
AATGCATTTTTAACATAGCAGGGGGAAAAATCATATGGTTACACATTTGTCTCCTGGGCAAAAATAATTTAAAAACAAGTCTCACTGCATTAAGTAGCTCACAAATAGCCACCATTAGAACTTTCTTATCTAGCAAAAAGTGGGGTGAATGATTAGCCAGTGTTTAGAAAGCAGAAAAATATGCTGTTTGCTCTATTTTTCCTTTTTTTCACTCTGGCTTTTTCCTATCCAAATAACCGCTAAGGTGAATTAGCATCTTCATCAGGGTCAGTATGTGACTGCTAGTAAAACCCTAATATTTACTGATATTTTATTGGTTGTCTTTCTTCTCAGTAAACTTTTTCTTCTAATTTCTGTGTCCAGTAGCATGTTGTGGCAAACAAATTCTCTGTCCAAAATTCTGGTCTCTTACCTTTCTTCAGGCAATATGGGACTCTCCTTACAGGTTCTGCCCAGAAAAAAAGGTGCCACTGGTACCAGAGAAGGTTTCCTTGAATAAAGGCTAGGGACTGAAATGTTAAGGATTCAATGTTTTCTAAATGTTCTTCCTGAACACTACTAGCTTTGAATGAGCTATTTTTGCCTTGTTTTCCTAAGTCCATGCTGAAGGAGGATGAATTTTCGGTAGGAAGTTATTGCTAGAATATGGAATAGCAAGGAGCTAATTTGATTTTCTGGAATAAAGTAACACAACAATCCTCATAACAATCCTCTCCCTAAAAAAAACACATGTCCTGACTGGTTGCTCAACTACAGCTTATAACAAGTCTGACAGCTGCCACGGGAAAGTTTTTGTACAGAACATTACTGACATGTTTTGTTAAGTACACAAAGAGCTAATAATCCTGCAGCATTAAACTTGTGTACCTTTTGGCTGGAGCAGCAAGTTCTACCTTCTTCCTTTTCAAGAATGCCTCTTGAAGAGGGCTGTATCTGAGAACCCACCCTTGCCTCATCTCAGGCAGGGCTTTCACAGCGTGTGGCAAATCTCCCACTGGTGTCAGAGGGAAGAGCAGGTCCTGCATCTACGCTTGCTTCGTGTTGCTATCCAGGCTGGCTCAGGCTACATGAGAGATGTCTAGAACGATCATCGCTGTGTGCCACCCCATGCCTGCTTGCGTGGGGGACACACAGACCTGTGTCCTCCCGGGACACCTTATGAAGAGTCACCTTGAGCCGGGCAGCTCCTGGTGCAGCCCACGCAACGGCAGCACTCTGTCAATAAGCCCTCCTTCCCACGAGGTCCCTTCACCCAGGAAATAACTGTGGCACGGCAAGCTTTTCTAGCAGGCACTGAACTGGCGTTGCTACCTGGAGCCTTCAAAGAAGAGGTATGCCAGGATGGGAAGGTCCTCCCTTACTAGTTATCAGACCCAACAGAAGTTTTTTGCCCTTCAAAGTATCACCGTCTATAGAGAAAGTCTGGAAGAGGATGGTAGGATAGTAAAGCACCTTTCAAACAGCAGCCAGACAGGCAAGGCATAAATGGCTGTTGTATGTTTCCTTGGGGAATCGGAGCCCTCTGTCTACACGTGGATATGCTCCCAACAACCTTTGCAGTTGCCTTTTTTTCTTTCTACTTGCTTTCTAGCAAGTTGCTAAATTATGTTAGTGGTTTACTGCTCCAAACGTCTACTGTGGTGGCTGGGGACCACAGGGGTACTCTCTCCATGGGGCTTCTTTCGCCTTGTCTTGTGCTCTCCAGGGCTTGTGTGAGAGGGAAGGGAGCTGGGACCAGTGCAGCAGTGTTCCACCCTGGRGTGATTCCAGGGAAGGGAGAGTTCCCAGCTGGGCGGTGAAGCTGTTTGGTTCTTCTGAAGCAATGCAAGGCACACTCATAGCTGGATGGGAGGCCTGATCCTCCTTATTTTSTATGAATATAAATTTTTGATGTTAAATACATGCATTTAACAGTGCTGTCACATAGGCTCAGTTATTATTTTGCTSTGCACAGCTATAGTCTGGAACCTAATGCTGCAAATCTGATAGCTGTAAATATGCCATGAATTTTGAAGGGAGTTGTCTATCTGTAAGGAATGTGGTCCTTCCATTACCAATTATGTCAGCTGACGGCTGTACTCACAACTAAGCCACAGAACAATAAAAAAGCACCTAATTATTAGAGGGAGTCAGGCACAGCAGGAGACCTGCTTTGACATTTGCCCATTTATGACTTAAATATTATGGCCACCCAGCAGTAGGAGAAAAGCAATACAACCTTTTGACATGAAAAGCACCTATTATCTAGTTTTCCTTTTGTATAAGGAAAATAATGTTCTCGATACACACTACTGCTTTTTTAATGAAAAAGTCAGAGGAAAGAAATTTGCTCAAGAAAAATGAGATGCCAAATGCAAATGTTTCTGTCCTCAGCATACAGAAATCATAGGCTTGAGGTATGGCAGTAGCCTCAAGAACTATGTTCGCTTTTCTATAAACATGAATATTTCGGTTTGGAATTCTTGCTTTAATAGTGGCATAGTTTGAGCATAACAGAAATAGAATGTTCCTTCTGCTCCTGTATTCCAGAGACCGCTTTCAAGGCTGAATGRTGACTTCTAATCTCTGTACTAACACTTCACATGTTTACACAAAAACAGCTGCTTCCCATAAATTGTTTGTGGATCATAAAGTCAGTCTTCTTTATGTGCCACATTGGACCTCATTCATAACAAGCAGCCTAAGAACGGACCAAAATAAAAAAGTCCTGAACATAAATAGCAAGTAGTTGATCATGATCACCCTTTGGGTAAGCCAGGCAAAGAGGGGGACAAAAACTAGAGTGCCCACAAAATGGACTGTTGTCACCTCTCAAACCGCTGGTTCTCTACCCTGGTCTGTAGTAAACTGAGTTCTGTCATTCTTTAATAATAAAATTTTAAAATGCTTTGAAATGCTGATGATAAATGCAAACACACTGTTTTTTGGTTTTGTTTTTGATTCAGGAGTATTCCAAGTGGTTATTTGACCTTTATCCAATATTTCACTTAATACCTTGTCTAGCTGATGAAATTTTGCTGCTGTATCAGTGCTATTACAATGGTACATACTCAATACTTATACAGTATGTCAATCAAGCATGATTTACAACTAAACACAGGAACTGAAAAGAGTTGGTGTTACTGATGTACCTCTATATTAAGGATTATAATGATGTAATATGCTCATTTTAGTCATACAAATTTCTCTTATATAGACAGGAATTTACTACAGCCTTGCACTTGTAGCCCACTGCAATATTTACGTTTTACAATTCTGGAAAAAAGGTCAAATCTTGTTTGCCGTACTCCCATGAGATGTCTCACTGAGTGAGAAAGTAGAACAGCATTTGGGCCAAAATCTAACATAYTTCAAAACAATCTGCTGTTCTGTGTACCTCTCAAATGTCTTTGGAATTCTTTTAATTCAAAATTCTTTTGGCTTCTTCAGCTTCAGCACAAGTTAATCCTATAATAGAACAACACTCATTAAAATTAAGAAAGTGTTAGTTACACTGCAGCTGTAATTAAAACCAGTCCTTGATATTATAAGAGCTGTACACTATTTTCAAGATATAATTGATACCCATGATGATTTATTMAATCTATGCACACATTTTGCTAAATCTTTTAAACACTTTACATTGTCTTTTTAGGGAACAGATCATTAAAATGGAGTGATTTCTGCAGTTTCAATTATACACATTTTATGGTCAACTTCATTTCAAGTTCTATTATGTAGCATATTAAATGTCTCTTGATTCTGTTTATGCATTGGTTTGAGTTGATATAAGCTGTATAGTTCTTAAGTGCCATTGATYGCCTCCACAGAACAATAGTCTATTACTTGGATGTCCTACATTTGTAAAATAAATCAGTGCATTTAAGCTATATTTGGTTTCTAGTCAGTACAGTATTTGTAGCATTAACATTTTTGATCTGTCATACCAGTTGTAAAAGAAAACAAGYATGAAGTCTCCTTTATGATTTGCTTTCAAAATGTAATTGAATTCTACAGCCAAGTGCATTAATCATGGTTGGTTATTTAATAGAAGTTTTCAAATTTGTGAAGTACTTTTTGAAGTTAATGTTACCACCCTGTTTTTCTTAAGAATGATTATTTACAGCCAGTTTGGATGGGGCTACCAAAGCAGTGGGGTTTTATCCTCAAGCTAGAGAGAAGTGGGTCATCTGGTCTCTTGATTTCTGCAGCATTTGTCTGACATGCAGTCCCTAAAGAATCCCAGTCAGATCAGAACTCACAGTTCTTGCTGAAATGAATATATTAGTTAAAGTTTGCTTTCATACAGTATTTTGCAATATCTCTGCATGCAGGCACATCCTTTGGTATTTTTCCCCTACACAAATGATGCTACTGTAAAATCTTCAAGTTTAGACAAAGTACTTTCTTATTTTTTTTATTTCAGCACTCAAGGAGGACCTCCTGCTCCTGAATCCAGACTCATCTTTTCCCCCTTGCTGACTCCACTTCATGCTGGAGATGTCACTATTTCTGTGGTCTTAACTCCTTCCCCAGATGGRAAACTCCCTCCTGCGTTAAGATTTAGCTGCAGAGAGGAAGTATAAACTGAAGGAACTGAGGAAAGGAATAGCAGCTTCATTTTGGTTGCAAAAAAGGTCGAGACATACCTATCTCTCACATCAAGCGGAGATTAAACAGAAAAGGCAACACAAAATAGGGATGAAATAATTTTCTCAGAGAGTGCTCTCTCAGCATAAGGGAATTTAAAGGAAATTATGTCTGTAGGATTCCACRGAACAGTGGCAGAGCTGTGCAGCTGTGGCAGAAAAAGCAGCAGTGGGTTCAGAGCAAATTTTGGTGAGTACGTGGCCTGTACGGAGCCAGCCTCTTCTTGATTTGAAGAATCTGGTGGGTTCATGTTCAGATTTCACAAACTCTTTCGTGAGAAGATAAAACTTGTATTCAGAGAAAAAACTCGTAGAAGCTCAGTGAGAAGATACTTTCAGTGTTTTTCCTCTGATTTTTTCCTCCCCCCAAATTTCTGGTGATCTAAGYGGTGATCCAGTCCTGAGGCAACTGGGAGAGGTGACTTTCCATGTAACCTACAAACATCCTCATTCTGGTCTCGTCTGTGCTTTGTCTATGTTAGCACAACTGGTGGCTGTTCTTTTGTTTGCCTTGCACTGGAGCCAAAGGAAATATTCACTCTTATCTAAGACAGTGGTATGGAGCAAAAGGAAAAAGAAGCATTTGAATAACCAGAATAGTGGCCAAATATATACGAATTGATCAGTGTGGTGGAGATCTGTAAAACTGGGGAAGGAAAGGTCTGCAAAATCATCATCTTCAGCTCTCTCTTTCCAATAATGGGACTATTTATTACTAGAAAATGCATTTTAATCTCTTGCATCAGTATTAATTTTAGTCAAAGAAACAAAACTTGCTCAACAAGCTTATCAGCACGGGTAGGAATGATGGTCGTTTCCAAAAATATGCCCGTATTGTCAGTTTTCAAGACCTGAGTCCCCTAGTGCCAAAAATGTGTATTGCTTGTGCCTGTGGCAGTAATTCTTTATGTATGAGAAGGTAATAGATTGTGCTTCTAATGGGAAAAAATGAAACATTATTAAATGATTCTCCAGCTTAATAAAAAGCATAATTATTAAAGGGACTTGCATACAACTAGGTTGAGAATCCAGATTGTCTGAGAGGAAAAGTTCATAGATGTTTTGCATGTCCTCCGTTCAGACATCGGATCCTCACCGAGCAGCAATGGTACTACACTGGAACCTGTGCCAGGTTACAGCAATAATTGCAAGCTCCCCAGGATCCARGCTCAGAAATTTTTGTATGTTCTCAGGAGACAAAGATGAGTGATCATCAAAGGCAGAGGAACACAGCATGACTGTCATAAGCCTGAAGTTACAACTTAGACATGCAATAGAAAATATCATTGGTACCTCTCCAGTGCATAGCCTGTAGTAATTAAAAACTTGATCCCTGCTGTTTTATCATCTCATTAGCAATGGGGGCACAAGACTTTTATCCTTGTTTGTCAGGAATCAAACATACCAGAGGAACTCTGATTATAAATTGATGAAAGTAAAGTTAAACTTTTAAATAAAAGCAGTTTCAGATCACAATGTTTTTAAAGCTGATTAAAGAGATCTCATTTCAGTAAAAAATAATACCTAAGTCCAGCACAGAATGAGGTCATCACTGGGAATAGGACGTGAAACAGCATTCGAAAAAGTGCATGTACTTTTAAAATGTACTGTTTGAGAAGTAAATACAAGCCCGTTCTGATAGTTTTAATACAACAGGTTTAAAACTTTTGATGAATTTTTAACTCTTCAAACATTTCAAAAATCTCAAGTTCATGATGGTTTTCATTGCATAAAGTTATCGGACAGAGAGGTATTGTTACAGTGTCAGTGAATACAGTGTGGGKKTTTTTTTCTATTAAAGATAAATTCTGTTAGGAACAGTAGTAGTGGCTTCCTCTCAAAAACTTTGCCAACAACCAATTCAGCATTTGTTTCAACAATGCAGGATTATGGTATAATTGAAAGCCTCTTGAAATCAATGCAAAAGATCCTATTTATTTTTGTGGGGTTTGGATCAGTCCCTTTAAGAAGAATTCTTCAAGTAGTTCCAGGATGGTTCCAGGTTTCCAGAAATATTGTCACTTTATTGCATTTTAATAAATCTCTGAACTGAGCAGTGGTACCAGCATTGAACTGGGCAGAGGCAAATTTGGTGGGAGAGAACTGATGGTAAATTTTTTTTTTTTTGTTCGATATCATCTGAAATCACATTTTCCCCCTTTTTTCCTCCCCCATGAATCTCTGTTTCTCCTCCCCTTTCTTCTTCTTCTTCTTAAGAACTGTGACTTTCCTGTTGGAGGTCTAACAGGCTAATGTACCTTAACCACTGTGCTGATTTTATTAACAAGTTTTTTATCCCAATGAAAAAGCTGGACCTATGTCTTTTCATAGGGAGTAGGAAGCCACCCTTGATGTTTTGGGTCATTATAAGAAAGGATACCATTCATTACTTCAGAGCAACGGTGAATCAAAAGTAAAGAATCTGAATAATTTTTTTCTTTCAAGCTGGCAAAAGACAAGTCCTTTAAGCCAAGAAGACTAATCAAGAACTCAAGGACTTTTTTCAAGTGAAAAAGGCAAGCAATGAGAAACAAAGCAAAAATGATGATACAGTAACTCATTATTTTACTGTGATTACTTTATGAGAAATAAAATTATCAGATTCAGCAGAATTCATTATGCTGAGCAAATGATCCATCAAAGACAGAAGAGAATTACATGTCGAACTAGCTTCTTTCACAGAAAATTGCATCTTTAAAATATTGTTTCTACAGCAGATAAGTGAGATGGTTGCTTAAAGAACTAGATAGGCTATTTTCTGAAAAGTTACGRTGAAGGATTTATTTTTCAAGATGGAAAAAATGCACTTTAAATTTTGACCATTTAATTAAATTGAAATGGATCGAACAGAAAARTGACAGAAAGGAAATCTATTTCATAACTGAGCATAATTGGCTTATTGAACTCATTGTCACCGTACAAACCRTGGAGGCAAGAACTTAATGGGACTCTATGAAGAAATAGATACTTCACAAAAAGTTTTGTGAAATTATGATAGCTATTTTTCAAAACTGCAGTTTTTGAAAGGATATAAAACTTTATACTTCAGGGCATAACTCAGTCTCAAACTGTTGTGGCTTGGGGAGAAATCTTTCCCCACAGGCAGGTTACCCCTGGGTTACTAACTGAAGCATTCCTTTCCCCTTCCTATGCAGCATCTGTTACTAGCTTTTCTTAAAGACAGGATACTGGGCTAACTATACCACTAGTCTGATCAAGTATGGAATTTTGACTATGCATCTAAATGAAAACAGAACGCAGCAAAGTAAAAAAATTTTTGAGCAGTGGGATACGCTTTCTCTACAGGGATGTTTAGTCAGAATTGTGTAGCTCCCAAATGGACAAAGGAATAAGAGGAAACATATTACCAAAAAAAAGATATTTACGCTGATTCCTGAAAACATAGTTAAGAACATATGTTAAAAGCTTGAAGACAATGAGCCTAGAGAGTTGGATAGATAATAATATATGCCTGCGTTTCTATTACTAAAGCAAAAGCCAAAATAATCTTTCTAAAATCTTAACTATCCGGATACAGATATTTTCTTGTGGCACATGGCAAATCTGAAATCTGCATGATTTCTTCTTAGCACAATTTAACATTATTCCTAGTGAAATACAAATTACAGTGTTCTTACACTATACAATCTCCCAAACAGAAAATAGTTTATTTTCTGTCTACACACATCTAAAAACTCCTCATTTTTTATAATCTAAGGTATGAATTCTATTTCATAATACTGCTAGTAATCTGCTRCACAGAATTCTAATATTAAATCTTGGTCCTCTAGATTTTCAGTTTAAAGAGAAATAGTAGAGTCTTCCACCAAGTCACTTTGAATCCTCAAAGTGAAAACGCAGATACCTCAGACTAAGTTAACCCACATGGACCAGCATGACATTTCCAGAATCTCCTTTTTTCAGCCTCAATCCCTTTAAATTAACAACAGTTGAGGAATGCATCATGGTATGTATGCTGCAACTAAGGAAAGAAAATGGTCTGACAAGATTGCCATTCAATTCTACGTTTAACCTTCCGTAATGTTCGGTATTAGCATGACTGTTTCATTACACTGGMTTTGGTTGCAGGTCTGTGTGAGGGGGGCATTGTTAGAAGGAGGAATAGGAAGCCTGTTTATTCATGTGTCATTCTTTGTAGGGTGGCTAGTAATCTTCATATTAGGCTGAGTGGTTTTCTTCATTAACTTTCTATTTGTTTTCCCGGGTTGATAAGAATAGGATGTGTATGTGTGTTAGGAGTTTCTTAAACAAAATATGAAAAGATGARCCATTTCTACTTCTTCCATTCCTTTCTTTAACCCATTAATCTATTAAACATTATTCCAAGACAGCTACAAGGAAAAGTCTTATTTTCTATGCATATGTTCTCTGTTCAGGGCTATGTGCTTCCGTAAGCAGATTTGAACAGAGGATGGTCAAATGAAAGGAGAGCACAAAAAAGAGACATCAGCTAAATAGTCCAGATCCTACCTGAGAGCACTCTAACACCCAAGAGAGAAGGGCAGAAGAATTAATTCTCAAATCTGTAGTCTTTTTCTCCCCATCAGTTTCACTGGAAATTGCATGATACAGAGGTTATTATTTAGTCATGCTAGTCCTTCCACTTCTAAATGAACCCTGTTTCCTCCCATACTCCATCCACATGTATGTAGCTTGAAAGCTAGCACTCCAGGAGAGTAGGGAGGTGGATCTTCTGCAGAAGTCACGGAGCAACAGGATCYGAGAGAAAATAATCTTGAAGCAGTATAGCGAGTGGCTGGCTTCCATGAAGCTTTCAGAAATACAAAATCACTGCCCAGTTTACAAGAGACTGGAGTACAAGGTAGCGGCAACTGGGTGAACAACCTTTCCAACACCTGACAATTCAGAGGTGGAACGACTCAGCAGAYAGTAAAAAGCAGTGCTATTGCAAGGTGAAGCTATACTTGCTAGCGTCATACCCTTTTAATTTTTTTTTTTTAATCAGTACTGTGGAATTTCCTGTCCCTTTGTCCAAATTTCCCATCCAAGGAGAGTTAGGAATTTTGCAAGTAGCAGCTACTATGGTCAGCCTTTGACTTCAGCCTGGATAATGTTCTCTGTGCCAGCACTGATCTCCGCTGCATGCTTTTCTTATCTTGAAACTGAGGTTAGTGCACGTGGGAAAACATGCAAAGAGTTTCCATTAAATTAGTAAAACTAATTGTTTAGTTAGGCAACATTCAGTGAGAAGGCAGAGAAGTGGTCTATTAGAGTGATTCTCTGAATTGGTGTAAATGGCCACAGTTCAATGGAAATAAATGAAGTTAGCAGCGGTTAGCATCTGCTGAATATCTGGCCTTCTGTATTTAGCCATTAATGTCCGTATTGATGTAGTTTTAAACAATTTTAAAGAGTAATATTTTTATTACAAGCCAAAATGCACTATGATCACCATTTTAATATGATTTTTTTAGGATATGGGTTTTTTCCAAGTGATATAAATGATTGATCACCTCAGCAAATCAATAAATTTTTAGTGACAATAAAAACAAGTTATAATTATATACTGCTAGTACAAAAACATTCATCTAGCTAATTCAAGTTTGAGTACTGCAACTGGGATTTGCAATAAAGAAATCAAAAGATTCCCTCCAAGAATTAGTAGAACTTTCTAATTCCCTGATCTACCCAGATGCAACTGGATAAATAACAGAAAAATCAAGTTCCACTTCCAAACTGAACACAGTATAACAATAATACTGAGTTCTCCAATCTGCCACAATTGTTTTGTTGTGTGTCAGGTAGTTCAAAGTAATCTGAAACTACATATCCAATCCTCTTGTTTGTGTTTGTAGAACTASCAGGGTACTCTCAGAGATGTTGAGCACCCACAGCTGCAGTTGACTTCATTTGAAATTGCAATGGTCTACAGCCTTGGAATTTGGTTTCTCACTTAATAAATTAGGCAAAAAATTCAAAGTGCAGAATACAGTTTGCCCTTAATCACATCATCATTTGGTCTGAACAAAATTAAGGTAACGAAGATCTCAAGKGTCTTAAAAAACAAAATATAGAGAAAATGATTACTGGAAGGACACACCCAATTGTATTGCGTAAGTACAATCTCATTACTGCTAAATATATTTTAGGCTGCTTATAGTGATTGCATCTTCTGATCTGTAGCTGAGTGAGGAAAGAGGAAACTGTTATTTCTATACTGAATGGTGGATTCTTCCCAGGTAGTATTCTGTATTGCTATTTTGATTGYACAAGATTCAAAGAGCAACTACACATGGATGTTACAGACCACTGCTTATATTCTCCATCTGCTCCAAGACACTCTTCTTTCAAATTGTGCATTTGGCTAAAATAGTTATTAAAGCTCACAGTAGTGTTTCTGAAGTATACTTAGCTTGAAATTTGTTCTTTCTATTTTAGCCATACTATAGTCTAAGAAAAAATGGATAGTTAAATACTAAAGAAAGATGAAGCAAATACTGCTTGCTCTGAGATTCCGAATGTTACGAGTTTCTTACCAGAGACTACCATATACACCATGCAAGATCCTATATAAGAGAGCCTGGCATTGGCGATACCAGGCATGCTTACAGCCCAGTTACTATGGGTACAGCGACGGAAGACCACAGAAGCCAAGAATATCACAAAGACTCTTGTCAGGATGTCTAATACTCACAAAGAACTACAGCCAAGAATAGCATATGCTTGCTCCTAACTATGCACAGGCCTCCGAACRGATAGGCAGCTGCACTGATGGCATGTACTCCTGCCCAAGGGCATAAGCTATGAGGACAAAAGAATTCRGAGTCTTGAAGACCGTGGAGATACCTGTTAGAGTCTGAGAACGAACATGTTTCCAGGGTTTTCAGACTTCTAAGCAGTTTTGTTTCCACCAAAACTGCAGAAGGAGGCAGGAAAAGGATGCAAGATCAAACCATGCAAAATCTCAGTTTATTCTTGATACGCATTCACGTTGTGACGAGGACTGCATTTGGCTTTTCCCTTGGGGCACCACCAACAAAGCCTCATTGGCCCATCTTAAACTGGGGATTTCAAAGCTGCCTACAGCATTTGCCGGCCTGCTGAGCTCTCCCTAAAACCTACGTATGGTTTTTCAAGAGGATGGCTCCCTGAATTGGTTTTTTCCTTTCACTACCCGACAAGTGGTCCAGATTAAGGCTTGAGTGCTTCCTGCAACTATGGAATGCCTGCAAAAATAAAACACATCTTAAACAGGGTGAGTACTGGGTCAAGTCTATCTGCTGTAACAACTGTCTGAGCTGTGCAAAGTTTAGAACAAAATCTGGAGTACAGATCTCTTTCTATAAACAAACTATAAACATTGCCATGGAGAAACTAAAGAAGTCTCTTAAAATCATATATGTACTAGCAACATATAAATCAGGTCTACTATATAGCAGGTCAAACAAACAGCTATTATTACCTCCTCTTTTTTTTTTGGCACTGCTATTATTTAAAATATGTCTCTTTCTTCTGAGATGAGGAGAAACRCTTCATTCCCAGGCACAGAAGGAGAACTTCAGAGATAAATATGTTTCTGACTCACCCAAATCAAAGCTGACCCTGTGGTTGAAGTTAGTGATAAAAAAAAAAAAGTAAGTAAAAGAAAACTGTTCCCCTTCACTATAAGCGGAAAAGAAACTTCAGCAAAGATAGTGTAAAAAAAGGAAAGAAAAGGATTGCTCACCCCCAACCAGCTCTTTTAGGATCTTATCATTAATATAACATTTAACAGACAGCCGTCTCAAGCGTGGACCAGCCATTCCCCCTCTTGAAAAGTCTTTTTGCTTAGCCAAGCTTAAAAAAACCTTCTTTTCAAGATAAACATTACACAAAGTGAAGCATAAATTCAGTAAAAGTCACAAAGATGCAGCATGCAGCCAGACTATATAGGTTGTTAAAATACAATCTTTCCTTACGCTCACGTCTGTGACTCATGTCCAAGGCCTGATCCAAAGTCCATCGAAGTCAACCGAGTGCACCAGCTGTCYGTCTGCAAGAGGGAAATTTGCTGACAAAAAATCAGAATAACATCCCTGCTGAGGGGATTGCACAGATCCAYGGCCAGGAAGGACACCCAGGTGATGTCCTTGTTTATGCATCCYTCCTCAGGTTCTGGCAGAGACACTTCTGTAGAATTTACTCCCTGTCCTGTCMAACTGGGAAGCCCACCAGAAAATTTGAGAGATGGAGAAAATTAGTTTTTCAGAGAAGGAATCCCTTTTGTTAYGTAGGAGCCATTCTACCCAAAATAGATGCAATTCATACAGATGTTCCAACGAAATAATTGCATTTTGGATTGTTTGCATTAGTCTCTATTATTTATTACACACACAAAGAAACAAGTTAAATGAAAATTATTCAAGCCAAACTCAAGCACTTAAAAATAAGAAAATGCCAGGAGTTGAGATGCTCATGGAGCAGTATTAGCCTCCTGCTGTTTATACATTATGGCAGAGTTCTTAATTACATAATTACATTTTTTTCCCAGAGAACCCATGCCTCATTCAGCACATGGAGACAGATCGGTGCTGTTCAATGCTTCCCTYTATCTCCAGCGTTTGGCGTGTACCTCCCTATCTTACGTACAGCACACTAACTGCCTTTGAGACAGAATTATTAATTTCCTAATGGACCTTTCTGTAGCTCTTATCACTGAAGTATCAGTATTTTAAAAACATAACATATGCTTTCAGGCTCTGTGAAGACAACAGCATTATTGCCACCTCGTTTGCCAGAATTTTTTAACACAAAACCACCACAAATTTATCCTTCATCTTACTCGCAGAAATGACTGAGGCAGTCAACTGAGATCACACATTTCAGGACAAACATACATTTTGGTAAAACTATGAGCAACTGAAAGGTGTCTYGTAATAGGAAGCATTGGGCAACCTGCCTCACAAACAGTGCAACTGGCTCCATTTGCTATTTTGTGCAGGAAATGTATGCTTCCTCTTGAAAAAGACTGAAAAGGATAATGGTCATGCCCTTTCCTCCTGCCCCAAAGAATTTATGGGCTAACTCAGACAAATAAAATACATAGTTTATTAGAAGTCAGGGAGACATGATTCATCATAGCAACAGCATAATAGACTTTCCCTGAAAAGGGTTTTAAAGAAAGAATTTAAGATATCTGTCATATTTGGCACATGCAAGAATGTATATACGCCTTATGCAAACACTGTTGGATTAAGTGTAAGTTTTTTGATGAATATTGAATCTGGCCCAGAGGGAATAGTTAGAAGAGATAATGGATACGAGCATGACGGGGAGATGTTGGGTGAAATACACTTTGGGGAAAGTAGCCAAATTTATTTGCAGTTGTTATGCATTACTAGCCTGGTGTAAGTAGAAAAAGAACTTCACAGGCACAAAAGGGATATATCTGCTTTATTCAGTAATATGGATTTGAAAGGGCAGATCCAGTAGTGCTGCCTTAGGGGAATGAATGACAACAGATCAAATAGTTACCCTACGTTTGTATAGTTTGTATTTTTAAAATACCTACTCCCTTTATATGCAGAATAGTTCCATAAACTGCACTGAAATTCTCAGCTGGTACTTTCTCGTCCCATTTTATACCCAAGACAGTTACGGCAGGTGAGCAGAAGTCTGGAGTCCAGTGCCCATACGTTAGAAGTTAGCATCATAACCATTACTAGCACGACCTGACACTGAAAGTGCTTTGCCTTCACAGGAACAGAACACTTTCAGATACCATAGGACTGGCCATTTGCAAATTTTAACTCCAAGGTTTGGCTTTCCCTTTGGTCTGTGTAGAAGCACATGTGGGCTTTTTTGTCTTCCCAGTTGGCGAGTRGAGCCGAGCTTCTACAGTCCCCCGTGCCCTGCACCGGGAGGGCGATCTTGCCTGCTTTCAGCTCGCCGACCTGACGTCACCGCTTACGCACGCAGCGTCTGCACAGCAGCTATTTTGTGCGGCTGGAGGAAGGTTCCTTGGGCCTTCCAATTACTCTGCCCAAGACGAGTCGCACTGAAACCCAGGGAATTAAGGCGCTCAGGAGGCCTCACTTGGCACGGTCATGCCTGTATTTCCTCACTACCCACTTAAGGAAAAAGGCTGACCGTGCAATGGAGACTGAGATAATTCTTCATCTGAAAAAGAGCGCAAAATATATTGAATGTTTTCTCCCTCTGCCACACACGCACCCCAAGCAACATGGATTTACACGAGCCTGCACCGCACAGCTCAGCCAGGCGCATTAAGCTATCAGCACATCATCAAACCATCACAAACGCTTCCTGCCTTCCTCTTCCCTGCTCCTTGTTATTTACCCTTTGCCAGGCAGCGGCAACCACAATCTGCAGCTTAGCAGCTTGCACTACACTGAAAAGAAACCCCTGCACAAAGAAACGTAACCACAAAATTATGTCACTCAGTAGCAATTAGCTTTGTTTTCAATATACACAAACTTTGGGGCTGGGGAGGAATTAAAATGTAATAGCAATTGTGCAGGGAAGCAGGTGAGTGACTTTGTGGCTTACGGGGGATCTATTACTTCTCTTGGGATGGATAAAGTCCATATTTCACCRAAGCTATTGCAAGTCCAAACACTCTGGCACACAGGGAAAACTAGTGATTTGTATCTGATCTGAAACCACAGAACAAACAGGAGCAACGTGACAGACTTTTGCCCTCGTGCAGTGACTGACAYGATTTTTTGAACAGCTATTACATGTCTGAAAATTGACATATTACTGGTAGCAGCACAAAGGCACCCTCTTTCAATAGCTGTTACTCAGCAATCAGTGTCCAACCCTTTATGTTTTCTTTTGTTGAAAAAAAAATCAGAAAAACTAAAGTAAACCACAATCTGGTTCTGTGCCAACAATATTAACCAGCTTCTTTTAAAGCCTTTGAAGTTAGCAGGGGGCATCCAATCTTGTGGTGCAAGTAAAGAATGATACTTTAAGCGATTCCTTTTCATCCCTTTAAATTAATGAAAGATTAATAGCCTTGTTATTTTTGTTTCTGCTTTATTTTTTATATTTGGGGGGGGGGTGCGGGGGGGAGAATTTTTGGCACTTGTTGAAACTGAAATGCTGCCTGTAATGATTTTATGGATCAGTGAAGCACTGAGTTGTTTGGGTGCTGGGGTTTTTTTTCCCTGTCTGTGAATCCCRTTTAACAATGCAAGGCACAAACAAAGTTACGTTCTGTAAGTCCAAAAAAATGGCCATGCATATACTTTTGGGAAGTAGGTGGAAGAAGGTGGAAGGAAGCTTTGAGAGTGCACAGACCTAAAAGAAAAAGTAGTGAGGGGGTGCTTAGCAAATCCTTTCAGTCAAAGAGCTGCGGATTAGTTATAAAAATGTAATCCACTTTCYAGCTGAAGAAAGCAGCTTTATGTCGCTGCTGGCTGTGAAGATACAATGTGGGGTTTATAACCACCATTTATTTATATATTTTCAACCAAAGCCAACAAGGCAGCATTCCTGGCTTGTCATTGCCATTCAGGGCGTAAGACATAGGTAGCTTTTATTTTGTCTTTCTGTTTTCATTGCATATTCCTTGTAGGGGTGAAGGGGGGCCACAGGTCTCACAAATATTTCCTAAAAATATTATTGCAGCCATCTATTCCCTCTGCTTCTGTATTCATATTTTCTGGGCTACATTGYGTAGTTATGTGTTACCATGCGTGCAACCCCACACAAAAACTGTAGCGAGCCCCAGGAGAAGCATGGTGTAATATCGTGTGACCCGCAAGAGTTTCATTTTGCCAGCTGAGGATCTGGGCAGACACCTCCCCTGAGCTTCCTCAGCGATTGTATATGGAAGTGTAGTTGCTATTTTTAGTATTATACCTCAGATATTTGATTTTGAGGATGGGTAGGATGAATGCGATGTGGCCCGTGACAATTGAACGAGACACCTGATAGCGCCCTAAATAAACCCRTCATAATCACTACTTACAATGTGTTTATTAACTTTGGCTCTTGTATTCAAAAGCTCTTTACACATAATAAACCTAGGGTAGAGTGTGCACATTCACTCCAGCTCAAGCAAACCAGAAGAATAATATGTATTTTTTTTCTCATTTTATGAAAGCAAAGTCATTAGTGTTTCACTTCCACCACCAAGGGTGAGGCAGCTTTACCCTGAGTAGACTTTTACTATAATATATTTATATATATTTTATATAATATAAATTATAGTAATATAATTATAGTATAATGTATTTCTATATTTATAATATATTAAATTATTGTATTAAATAAATTACTCAGAATCAAACAGAGATTTGTGATGGAGCCAGGACCTGATTCCAGATTTCTCATCTCCTAAGCCAGGGTTTTATCGGTTTATCCGGCACAAAGTTTCATTCAGAATTTCACATTAGCATTACAGTTAATGAGATCCCTGCAGCATCTTATAGCCAATATTTACAACATTGCTAAATTTTGTTCTAATGCTTTGGTGGTCTGTTTTTCCTCAAATTTCCTGTTTAACCTGGTACTAAATTTTGCATCTGATGTCCACTTTAATTCTTCAGGTAATTGCAAAAAAGTGTAAATCAAATACATTAAGACAATTACTACAAGCAGTGAGTGAACGCCTTTCATCATAAATTGGCCCTCAGTGTCTGACAGAGAAAAAGGATGGGATCCGTGTTTCGAAGGGGAAGAAGTACTAAGCGYTGGGATGTGCGTTAGCAAAGAGATCGCAGAGACGCAGGAGTGGATGTCGTGCACAACTTACCTACGCTTGCAGTCCAGGTTCTTTCCACGAGCTAGCCTTAAGGGTGGCAATTCCACTGCGCCGGCTTTCCTCCCCGACACGTAACCGTCCTGACAGGCAGAGTGTTACATGCTTTAAAAGTTGTCTTCATCAGAATTCAGGGGAAAGACGGTCCCAATGTACAAAATAAAACACATCACTGCTCTTGATAACTAGTCTGTTTCAAATGAGAAATCACAGTAGTGTAATACTGTAAAAATTAAACAGATTTTTTCTGCTATTATACCAAACAGCCTACTTAATAAATGGGTAATGAAAAAGAATAATTTATTACAGCTTGTGAATTTTGACAGTTCTAAAAAGATGTTCTTAGAGTTTCCCCAAAGGGAGAAGAAGGATGTTTCTTCCTTAACACACTGGCGTTAGATGTAATTTCTCTGTCTGTAGAATTTTGCTCCTGCCTGGTAGAAGGGATTAGATTTTTTTTCTTACATCATAACCTATTTTAAGCAATTATAATCTATGAGTAATAAATCATTTTCATTCACCTCTCATGGGGAGAGAAAAGATGTGAGAGAGCGTTCTGGAGTTTTAATTTATATCAATGTTTGCATTACTATTAAACGAATTAAATGGGTTCTACAAATGTTCTCTCATAGATCTGCAATAAATTATGGAGCATTTCAACCTAAGACATTTAATTGTCTCTTTTACCAGCTTTTTGTTTTGTTTATTTTTCAAGCAGGATAGCACAAACAGTTATAAAACACACTGAAAAGCTCAAAAGACTCTTGGGTATTGCAACATAGGACATGACTTCAGTCATTACAAACATTGCATATCCCTTTGAATTGCAGGAATTTGCAGAGACCCAGGTTCTGCCTCCGAAGCACTATAACCTCTGCAAGTACTGACACAGGTCTAAGCAGTTCCAAGGGAGAGCATTCCTAAAACGAAACACCRACCCTGGCAAAATCAATTGGGATTTTTCATCCATGGTTTATTCCTAGCTTATCTTCTGATGGCAGGGCATAATTATTATGAAGGTATATCTTTTAAATGGCAAGAGAGAATAACTAAACTAATCTGACTAGACATACGAAGGTAGAGCTGGGGTAAAACATATATTAAGGGGAATAAATATTTGAATTTACATTTCACACGTTCTTGTTGGGCTTTTGAAGGAACCTAGAATACAAAATAAAATCATTCGATTTCAGAGTAACCATTTTAAATGGTTGGTCTGATGTAGAAGAGCTACTTAATCATTATAGAATTTACATGTACACTAACATAAAGCAAATCCAATTGTAAAGCTCATGACACTTAATTAAACCAAAATTCACAATTTTCCATTTCAGTTCTAAGTTTATAAAGTATCAACATGAATTAGCAAAGTAAAAAAAAATAAAACTGAGAGCAAATGACTGAATTTTCACTACTTTGCAACAGGACAAATTAGCCCAGGTGGAGTCCGGTGCTGCTGAAGCTAGTCAACTTCCAGTACCCGAGCAAATTTTTCAAAACTGCTTAGATATTTCTACCATACATTTCAGTGTGCAATGTTTTCTGAGTGACTTGAGTGAAAGGCTCCATAGAAAACCCTTAGGAAGACCCAGGTGTTCAGGAAAGCCCTCCTATTAAGGAACTCCTGCAGTTGAGACTTAATTGAACATTGGTTCCAGTTTTTGTCATGTTGCACTGGTTTGGGATCTGCACATTGCTATTTATAGATGAGCACTTAAAAAACCCCGATTTTTTCATGGACCATCAGGGGGGCTACTTTAATCAGAATGAAGCCCAGGTAGAAAAGAACTATTTGTCATTCATTATTGCAGCTTATTATGTCCCTGATACGCAAAGGCAAAGCCTTTCTGAAGAAAAATTCTGCAGAAATACTGCTGTGGAGGTTAAGTAGGCAATTGCCGTTCAAAACTGCCTTTGTTTCAGAAATTTTCATTCTGTTACTGATAACTCCTACATAGCTGTTCCTCCCCAAATAATCTAAACAAAATTCCTCTGATCCTAAGTAATAATAGTCAACAGAGCCTAAGCAGCTAATGTACTTTATAGTATTATGTGAATCTGTGCAGAACACGATATTTGGATTGTAGAGCTGTTGACAAAAGGCTGATATTGTTCAGGCAACCATGGCCCACATGTCAGGCGTTTGTAGTTCCACTCCATCAGAATAAGCATCTGGGAAAGCTGATAGAGGGAAGTCGATTGCTCCCTCTACACAGAAAAATAGTTCTTATTTCCTGAATTTGAAAATCAAGCAAATGTATCTTGTTTTGGGATGCATTCACAAACATTACTGCAAGTACTGTACCAACACTTTCTCCAAGCTGGCCAGAATTTAGGGTTGCATTCAATTTTCAACAGTTGATTCTATAAAACCTAAATGTAAAAATACTATCATTATAGTAAGCAGGACTTATACCAAATTTTCCAAGGTTAAAATGATTTTCAGACATTGAGTTGGCACAGTCCTGATGTCAATGATTTACCAGATTTACAGGCTTACCTGCAGAAAGCCTGGGTACAGCTTTAATCCATGACACAGCCTCATGAAAACTGGACCTGGGGGAATGCAAGGAGGAGCCATCTCTGCTGGCCCTCCTGCCCCTTCAGGCCACAACTCCTATTTTTTGGTCTCCTTCTAGCAGAGATCACATTTAACCCTGCAATTTCTTTCTCCAGTGTTTTTTGTCATTAGTGCGCAGTGTAAAAATATGGTTAGTTTAGACCAGTAAACCCCATTAATGAAATTTGCCTGGTATGCCCTTTCAACATTAATATCCACATTTTACAGATGGGGAAACAGAGGCAGAGAGGTTAAATGATTTCCATAAAGCCTGAGCCAATGTCTGTCTGGAATTAGAAAATTTGCTAGTACCTGTGGTTGTCTCATTCTGTGAATGAAATACCCACCAGTGCTGATGTGTGATGTCTTTGTGGGCTTACTAACTGTTAGGATGAATTTCACCAAACACATGCAATGCACTTAAAAGCACACTTGATTTTATCTGAAAATTAAGAATTTGTTTTGCACTTTGCTGAATCTGGCCCCAAATGAATAAAGACAGATTACATTCTAAACCTCTCTTCTATTCATTCTTAATGTACAAGTGCAATGCATTATTCTTCCAGTTCCAGAGTAAAGGATATACTCATTTGGATCTACAGCAAACATCTATAAATGGAAAAGCCATAGAACTGACRGGTTGTGGGTTTTTTCGCTTGTTAGTTTAACCAAACGCGGGGCTGCCTTGTAGATACACATTCCCAAAGCTGGCAATGGCATTTGGTTCCATTTCAATGTAACATTCGTCTGGAYATACCTCTTCAGTGGGTTATTTTTTACTGTCAAATTGAGGGGGAGGGAAGGAGACCTAAGGATTTTGAAGGAAGCAAGCAAGAACATAAGATATCATAAAAAAAAAGGGATACCAAGGACATAAGAACATAACTATGTAGCATRAGATTGAATTAGGAGCAGCTGATCCGCATCCAGGCAGATTCATGGAGCCATCATGAATGTTCTTAATAATGCAATTCCACCCAGACTGTGTTATTAGTTCAGTAGAGATTTTACCCCCAGAGCATCTGCAGACTTTGATTTGGATCCAGGGAATTGCTTAACAGCTGGAAAATTTTAAAAGCTGAATGGGAATTTTCTGTTATGTAATTTTCTCATCTTGATGAATGGGGGAGTTAGTTAGACATGTGACTTTCGTTAGCACTGATGGAAGTTACCCTTGCATTAGTATGTACGGAAAGGAGAGTGCACCCTCAAGATCTTGATATATGCTAGCTTGAGCCTACACATCTATGTGTATGCTACAAAGAACAGTAATAAGTTCAGTACTGGTATGAAGTCTCATGGARTAGACTAAGATTTTTAAGCATGCTTTTAATTTAGACATCAACAGAATTAAACAGAAACTGTTTATTGCAGTCAATATAGGTAGCAACATTTAACAAAGGTGCCTTAACTGCCTCTTTTGCTAACTGTTAATTGTTTGAGCTGAAGTCTTTATTGCTGAGTATCTGCTTATGGCCATTACATCAGATGAAATGTTTTAGTCTTTTATAAGGATGGACTTAGGGAAAAAAGGATGTTTTGCTCAAAAAAAAAAAGTTGGTTTTATTTTTTTTTCTGAGAAGCTCATATTACTTCAGGTTTTATGATAAAAAACTGAAGGAGGGATATATATTTTTGAAGGAAGGACACCCTTTTTCAGTAAGAATACAAATATGACAGTTCAATGGAAATTTTGCTGAGTGCTAACTGTCCAAAAAGCCTGTATGTGCACATACTTAATTTGGAAATTAAGATCTCCACAGAGCTTACGGATACCTACATTATATTGTCAAAGAAACTGAGAAGAATTTTTTGGGACTAACCTCTCCTAGTTAGTAGGACCACTGTGGTGGCTGCCACTAGGAATCAACATGGAGACAATACTTTCTACAACCTCAGTGCTTCTTCAGAGGCCTGCCTGAATTCCATGTAGCAGGACAGGGGAGAAAAGATGAAAATTGCTATGGTAATAAGAAATGACAACCTTAATTCTGACACTTTCTAACTTCTGAAGGTTTAACTTTTCAACCAGAACATTCTTTTAATTTATCAGCTTATTACTATGGGTAGCTCTGGTTGGGAAACTGTATTGCAAAGTAGGGATGCTCACCTATATAGCTTGTTCAAAAGTGGACTCATCCCTGTCAACCTTAAATTCTTTTGGGAATTTGGCCTAATGTTGATCAATTAACTTTACTGTCAGSTGAACCATTTTTATAAGATGTTGGCAGCAAAAGAGCTTACCTGGAGAAAAAAGCCCTTCTGTATTCAATCTAAGTTATGAACAAAAGCATGCCTGGTTTTTTGGATAGCTCCATCTTATTGCACACAGGCTGTAGCTGTAAGTTTTAAGTCTCACAATGTCTCCAGYTCTAACCCACCCGTTTAAGATAATCACCCGTTTGTCACTGTGTCTTTGCCAGAGATAGCTGACCCTCCACGGAGCTGACAAAGTAGTTCCCTACGCAGCTTCAGGCCAATTAGCCAAGAGAGTTTAGGCAGGTTAAATAGGGGGCTGAGGTTATCTGCCTGGAACAGACATTGCCTGTAGAATGAATAGCCCCACAAAACATTGCCAGCCTAAGGGTAGGGTTCAGCTTACCTACATGAGATTTTGAACTGGTACAGTTGTATCGGGAAACTGCTTAGGAGGACTGTGTATGACTAGAGGACCACTTATGACTTGTATGTGACATGAGGACCCATGAAGAGGACGACTGCAGATCTTAATTTGCTTGTCTCTAGTATTGATAGGAAAACCCCTGTGCGTTCTATATCCTGTCCCGCTGTGTAAATTTCTGACATGGGTCTTCAATTAGCACTAATTATGTATTCAAAGAAAGAGTAAGGTTGTTCCTGTTTTTCTAGAGGGGGTGAAAAATCATGTTTCTCTGAGCTTAGCTTTAATATCTCTGCATCCTCATTCTCTATTTCAAAAGCAAAGCTGATGCCATGAGGCACTGCAGGAATTTGGAAAACATGCTTTGCTTTTGAAACAGAAGCTTCAAATCCACTTTAAATCCCATATAAAAGTTAGTCCAAGAAAGTCAATGAATGGATCATGATCAAAGTCTCTTTATTGAATTTTCTAACAGCTTCCAACAAAATATGTTTTAAAAGGAACTGACTGCATCAAGTGCTTTCCAGAAAGCTGAAATGATAACTCTCAGTTCATGATAGCTGAGAGAAGTAAGAGAGGAAACCTCGGTGCCTACATAGCATGTGGGTTGTTTTATATGAGTTGCCAAACAGTTCTGAATTCCAAAATATTCTTGGGAAATTTATCATTTCAACTTTCAACAAAGAAATGGAAACATTGTGTTTCTTAAGGACCACTGCCAAACAAAAATACTCACAATGCGCAGTACGGTATTCTGGGAGTACCTTTGACTTACCTCTGCCATGCTATCACTAAGCAACGCTTCACTTATGAACAGAGGTACTGGTCCTTAAATTTATTGAATCTAATTTCTCATTTTAAACATTTTACGTGTGATCCCTCATTGCTTCTTTAACGGCAGGACACAGTTAATACAAAATGCTTAGAATGATCAGGATGGAAGTATCTAACAACTAGTTTGCTCCACGCTGATTGCTCAAGGTACAAAGCAAAAGAGGATCAACTGCGATGCTACAAGTAGCCAAATGCATAGCTGGTTATTGAACAACCATTTTAGTCTAAAATCTTATTGAAAAACCTTAGGAAAAAGTACTTCTGTGGTATGTGGACTTTGTAAGCCATTCGACAGGGTTCTGTACCTTTCACAGAACTCTACAGGACAGATGAAAAAAACCCAAACAAATAAAAAGCCCAGATAAAAAGTTTCACCTGTTGAATTTTGCAGGTTCAAGTCCAATGATAGAATATTGGTTTCAGGCATATTTTTTCAGGATTTGTCATTTGCAAAGAATAAAGGATTTACTCCTGAAAGTTTCCATGCAGACAACTATCAGTTTAAATTGGAATTAGGTTCATGAAAGGCTTACGGAGTCAGATACATTTAGTTTAATAACTGTAGTTTCATGAAGTTTATTTATTTAGTGGGAGTCTTGCACATGGCTGATTATACTGAAGTTTCTTTTTTGTTGCCTTTGTATTGACGTGGGAAGGAGCAAATTTTTGTATTTTGTAGACAACTTTGAGCCTGTGAGTAGTAAGGCAAAACACTGTAGTCTGCTAAAGAGGTTGTGGTTACCAATAAGCCTCAGGAAACAATTCCAAAAATTGCTGTCATGACAGGGCACACAAGCATTGCTAACATCACTACAACCTCAACCACCCCAGAAGACAGAGCCAAATGTTAAAGCAATGGTGTGGAATACATAGACATCACTATAAAATGACAGATATATATATATATATATATATTCCTGTACAGAAACTGAAAATGGTAAGATAAAATAAATCAGTGAGAAGGTTGAAATTGTTCCTTATAAGGCCCCTCCTAAGGTATTGGGTTGAGAAATTCACGGGCCAGGTATGGTTTTCCAGTGCCTGGAATCTGGCTGTGGGTCCCTATAAAGTGGGTAATGCTCCACAGCTCCCACTGTGACACAAATCTGTGAGCTGCCTGTCAAAGGAGTTTTCAAGGATTTTTTGTACTGTAACTATGAACACAAATACTGATACCTTTCTTCATATAGAGTTGTACTAGCTTGAATAATATTTTTGTAGCATTCAACAGGACTCTTCATAATGCTAACCAATAACAGCAAGGGCGCCAGGATCCAGCTTTTAATCTTTTGCTAACTGAGTCATTGCTGAGGTGAATAATTTACTACGAGGACAGAAAGTTGAGCAGTGATAGAAGGAATTTGCTGAATTATGATTTCTGGTTCCTTTCTACAAGTCTCTGCCAATACAAATTCTAAATGCTGAGTTAGACAAAGTTAGGTTCAATTTGTTGTTTCAAGCCTGTTGTGCCCACAGCATTTTCCTGCATTTAAATCCCAATGTAGGAATTGTACTGCACAACAAATCTCGTAATAAGCATTCACAAAAAAATTCACCTTCAGATGGTATGGCCCCATGTACGTGAAAGTTTCCCTGTGTTTAAATCATGTCTGTGACAGGGAATTCAGTTCACAAGGAATTGAAAATACTCCTCGCCTCTTAACTGGCACTTAACATTTCTTGGTGTTTAACAGCAATGCCTCAGTTTCTCTGAATGTTGCCTGTCTGTTCCCTAAAGGTATCAGAAAACAGATAATTCTATTTGTGAAGTGCATTATTGTGCTAAAATGGAAGATGYTGTGGAAATGTGAAACGTTTTTAGCACTAGTTTCAGGGACAAGCTGTTTGCCTGCTAGGCTCGGATGTACCTCCGTTGTTTTGTCTTGGGCGGTCTGGCCCCCTTGTAGGACATAACACCTAGAGCAGAGGTGGGGGAGTTGGAGGGGGAGCTGGGTACCAGTGAGGAAGAGAGCAGTGTGTTGGGGGAGAAAGGCTGGTTAAGGGAAAATGTTTATGGAGAATTCATGAGAAATTGGTATTGGTGCACTAGCAGGAGAACATGTGGGGGAACAGAGAAAACACAGAGAAAGAGAGGGAGAGAGAAAAGTTGGGGGGGCAGGAATGRTCTTCCAGTATAAATTCCAACCAGTACGGATATTCTTGACCACGCTTCAAACAAGTTTAATTTCAGATTGTTTCAGCAATTGAGTTTATGTCCCATTTAGTTTTCTATTCTCTCTAGATTTATATCCTGTCTTGTGTACAATCATCTGTTCCTTGGTTTTTGGAACTCTAACAAAATTTGATATAAAAAATAATGTTTACCTTTAAGTCATTTTCCATGTAGCCCTCTTTTCTTCTGTGTATTTTGTGTTAACTTCAATAGTTGAGCGCCCTCTGTTTTTAGCTACCACCTCATAGCCCTGACCTATAGCGTTCCCCATATTGTATATAACCACAGAGAGGACTGTGATGTTAAATACAAAAGAGAAATAGGAGTGTTGTAAGGTCATATGCGTCTTGCATAAGGGATTTCAAAGGAAGCAATTGTTTAAAGGACTGGAAGATGACAGAAAATAATCTGTGTAATCCAACAATCAAAACCTGTATTCATTAGCACAGGGAACTTTGTTGGGTGCCTCAGAAAATGGAAAGGTGAGTAGTCAAACTGAGAGCAGCTCTTTAATTTCCCACATTTCAAGGCGCAAAGAATAGGCTCTGTGTGTTTGGACTATTGTAGTTTTGACTTTCATATTTCTAAACCTCAGGATTTAGATCTGAATCTTGAAAGCGATTCAGACTTTCGCCAGTTCTCCTGTCCTCAGCTGAAATACAATGTCGACTTTTTTTGAAATAATTGTGCAGCTATGACCATTCCTTCAATAAGGCATTTTCTACATGAGCAGAATTCTTTGAAGTGTGGAGCCATGAAGATGGTGAGGGCCAAAGGTGAAAGCTGTGCAATAGAAGTTTACATTCCAGTCAGAGAACGGGTTGGAGGGGTGAAGGAATTAGTCTATTGATATTCAGTGCTTTGACCTGCTAACAATAACTGTGGCACAGGGGTTATAACAGCGGCACATCCCTACATTGTGTATCAGTAGAGAGAGACAGACCTTATCTGCCTTAGTTCGCTTCGGAGGAAAAAACAGCAGGGCTTTTGCCATGTGGTCACCAGTCGCTGCTACTGGGGAGAATGGGGAAAAAATGGTTCATAATTCCTCCATCATTGCATTGGGTCTAATAATAAGTCAGCTACAGATCTGCAATATGACGGGCATTTTTCAAAATGTGATGCTGGGAARGAGAAAATAAATTAATAGGGTATTCTGTGCTGGATTTTAAAGGGCATATAGGCTAAGGAAAGCAACTCCCTGCTGCTTTTTTCCCCCTTTAAGATAAAAAAAAAAATCCTCTTCTTCACTTTGAAAGTATTTTTTCTAAAAAATAATCAAAGCAACACCAACAATTTTTTGACACCAGAGAATACTTTTCCCTTGGTATACAGCACATTTATAACACAGCTCAGCTAGCCCTGCGGGTAAAATTTTGTGCTGGGGATCTGCAATTTTACTAACACAAACCCAACAAGATTTAGCCCATACAGTGGAAAAGGCACTAGCCTTTTAGCTAGCAAGGCASGCTGGGCTCTGGCTCTGGGTCTGCCTCCAACCTCTAACTCTAGCAACCACTTCCCAAATCCCTGGCTTTGCTTTGTCTCCTGCCATTTGTCACTACCTTGGCAAGCATGGCTTATCAGCTATACATTAGCATCATGCATACAATAAAATAGCAAAATATTACGTAACATGAAGCACAAATCAGTGAACAGTTTAGATTCTGTTTGTTCTTAGGATTGCAAAATTYAGACATGTAGGTAACGATTACATCACCTAGTTCATTTCTTTGGCGAGTGTAGGACTGGTTTCAGGCTCTGGTCTGGCTTCTTTTTTATGAAATCAGACTGGAAACTTTTTTCCCCCATATAAAATAAATCTTGAGCTTAGTATTCTACCTTACCTAATAAACCCTCCTCCACAACTGCCAGCCCGCAGAAGTCACAGGCCTAAGATCAATGGGCTGTCTGGACTGCTGAGTCCTTGGAGGCAGAAGTGCTCAGCTGGAACTGGCCAGGGATCCAGGTGTGGCATTAAATAACCTGCCATTTTATTAAAGGGCGGACAGACTGCAGCCATAGCGCTGTAAGAAATGGTCTGGTGAATGCAAATTATACTAATTCCCAAGGATTTTGAAAAGAAGGTGAAAAAGGGCTTTTCACTTGGCAACAAGATGCCAACATTTTGGAAAAACGTTTTAGCTCTGTGGCAGAGCTCCCAAGGCAYGCTGGGGAGATGAAGTCCTGTTGTTTCTTAAGAATAAATAGTATCCTTTATCTCCAGAAGCTGGTCAGAGATGAAGCAGTGACTCAGAGACCTGGTCAGTACTTTATCTATTGAGTCAATCTGCACTTTATTAACATGGYCATCTCCAAATGCCTTAGCTTGCTTCCCAACTAATGTCTGAAAACCCCAGGCCAGAAAACTGTGTAGTGYCTTTTGTTTAACATATTCAAGAAGCAGCTTCATAATGCAGACCCAAAGGACAGAGAGATCACCTTTAATTTTATATATGCTTATTCAAAGGCTGTTTCCATCAGAAGGAAAGGTGTTTGAGTAAGAACAGCATTCRGTGTGGTTGTAATTGCAGGTGAGGTGCCACCTGGGCAGTAACCAGCCTAATCTCTAACGCAAAGCCAACTGCAATGCTGACTGCAAAGCTACTGTAAAAGCCTACTCCCAAGCAAATAAGAACCAATAACAGGTTTTCATTCCAAATGGAGATTTTAATCCTGCCAGTGTTGACTTGAATCATACATTAAAATAAAGCAAGCCTTACAAGCCCCTCATTAATAATTCCTAAACATAACACTGAGTGAACTAATACGCTGAGCTAGCAAACTGTGAGCTGTTTGAATGGCTGGTGTGGAGCATTCAGCCCAGCCTGTACAAGCAGTTTTCTTCAGAAGATCATAAAAYCAATCATTTCAATAATCATTTTGATATATTGCTGCAACCACATGTCTCTTTGCAGGGCCACTGACAGAATGGAAGTTAGCTACAGGCACTGGTGCCTCTTCAGCATGCCACGCTGTGGGARTGCTCACAAAAAATCACAGGCTTTGCCCAATGTGGCATTTTGTTACTTTACCCTGAGGTGAACTTCAGAGGGGTAATTTAGGAGAAGAAACACTCCTGAACTGTTTGAGTATGGCTCTGATATGCCAAAGGCTATCTCCAGTTAGTTAGGTAGACCCTACTTCACAAAAGACTAKAGTTGATTCAATTCTTGTTAGCATTTTAAATTTCAAGCCTAATTACAGATTTTGAATAGTTTTACTTATATATTTTTTTATTTTAATTTTTTTTATAAAGACAAAGTTGACGTAGTGGTCAGTATATTAGCCCTGGACTTGTAAAAGTGATATTCAAATTCCTATTCTGCCCAGATTTCTTGTGTGACCGTGGGTAAGTCATTTCACAYGTCCTTGCCTCAGTTTCCCATTTGTATAATGGAGATAAAATTATTTGTCTAAGTCCTAGGGACATAGTGAACACAATGGTCTGACAAATATCAGTCTATTTGGATTATTGTCTTTTGCATTACTGTAGGGCTGAGGATGTGTCGTCAGGATTCCATGGAGGGAGGTCTTATGCAAAACATAAGAAAATGAGGGACTTTGTCTCAGAGAGCTGCCATTTGAAATAAGAAATGGATACAGACAGATGGGAGAGTCCAGCAAAATAATGAAACAATATTAATCATTATGACAGGTTGTGATCTTCAAAAACCAGCAGCCAAGTAGTTAAAAATGAAAGTTTTCAGTGGTGTAATGTAAGGCTGTACCATGAATATTTAAGAGATGCCTCTCTCAAGAATGAGGGCCAGCGTGGGACATAACACAAAGGTGTTTGTTTGAAATTGAACAATTAGGTTGATTAGTTAAAGCTTAGATATTTTTCTACATATGCAGAATAAACAACTAGCACACCAGTGGGAGACAGTGAACGGAACACATCAGTTAAATGTGGCTTRTAATACAGTCGTGTTTTCAGCTCTGCTATTATCCTTTCATTAAAGTTATTAACAGAGATTTGTTACGAAACTACTGTTGTGAGYACCGTCCAGCACAGCCTGCTCGGCTAGTGGTCAGCTAATGGTGTGAGCGAAGTGTGAGAGAAGCAGCCACATCTTTTTCTCAGCTGCCCCTGTTTCACTTCCCCCTCCCAACCCTGTAGTGAATTTCTAGTGGTTTTCTTTAATTTCACATGTTGAAAAGACTGAGTGATCCTTTTCCTCAGATGGTCTTTCTAGAACCCCCAACAGAGTGTGAATAATTATTCCCACTCTGTTGGGGCTTTGATAAGACTCTTATGGCTGCCTTTTGCTCAGCCTCTCAGCCTTTGTTCCTGCTAAAGTTATTTTCTTTCTTAGGAAATGAAAAAAAAAAGGTAAAAACTGTAACACGATCAAGCAAAATTGTAGTTTTAATAATAGTAATAACAATAAAAATATTGACTTGAAAACTATAAATGCTTGGTCAAATCCCTCTGGTAAGCGGGTAATCATCATGTGTTTACTTCTATTTTTAAAGAGAACACAATTTAGAAAAAGAATTGGCTGGAAAGGATTTTGAGAGGTGTCTGAATATGAACTTTGACTTGTGTCCTGGCCATCTAGTTTAGACTGAGTACAATCTGTAATATTTAATAGATGCTACAGGTTTGGAAGTTTTTATCGCTTTCTTGCGAGTATTGAGAAACGAGCATATTTAGAAGCAYATGTGACTAAACTGGGAGGCCCTATGATATAGGAATCAAAGCACATAGCTGCCTTCTCTTCCCCATTGACAAAGGCATAGAAGGTATTACTGTTGACTAAACAAAAAGCTTTGTCTGGACGTACGTATGCTCTGATGCTCACGGGACTCGGGAAAGAGGTTAATCCTAAATTCAAACATCCCTTCAAACACTGATTAGCTATCTTAATACAAAGGACCACACATACAAAGGAGACCATTTTAACCTTTCCACCTCAGTTCATGTTCCACCAAACAAACAGGCCAAACTCTGTTCCCTGTTACTGTACCTGCAATCTGAGGTAATTCAATAGGGCTTATCCAGGTGTAACTGTAGGCACATTGCAGCCTAATGCACACACACACAGTGACAGAAGGATAAAAGGAGGAGTAGCTTCAAGTAAATAGGCTATTCCAGACTTTTCAAAAGCAACCTGTAGTCGATGTTTGGGTCTATTATTAAAATTAAATGTACCTGAAGCATATAGGTTTCCACAGCCATCTTACTTTAGGCATTGCAGTGCTGGGGAGCGGCATGAGATCAAAGTAATGGTGCATACAGAGATATTGGTGGTTTGAGATTGGAAGATAAATAATTCATACATTGAAAACAGAGTTGGGTTGGGGATATTATAGATTAATTCCATCTTCACACTTTTTTCCTCTCTCCCCCCYTCCCCCCTTTTTTTTTTTGCTAGTGGGAGACCTACTGCCCTTGTCCTTTTCTTCTGATTTCTGAATCTGCCACAGGCACTGTTAGAATTACAGCAGTGATAAGAAAAAATCAGGCGTGGGATTTGAATTAATGCTTTTAGACAAATCTCCATTCCATCTCTAATTCTAATGCTAATTACATTTGCAGATCAAAGCCTGTTCGTTAAAGTTTTGCTTTTGAATACATGTACAGATTTTACTTTTTTGTTTAAWTTTTTTTYCATTTTTGGAGAAATGCKTCTTCCAGTAGAGACCAGATGTTCCTAAAATATCCCTTTGGAACAGCACAGCTTTGGTTCTCTGTTTTCCTTTCTTYGAATCTTTTGTATGCATTGGGTACAGCATTGTTCTGTTACTGTATAGGCAATCCATCTTTCTGACTTACTTGTTTTCTGTTTAGAAAAAGCCAGTGATAACTTAATAAGTGAGTGCAAATAATTGTAAATATGTTTAACTGCACGCTCAGCATTGCCAACTGCAGGTATTCAAAATTTGTATCATCTTCAATAAAATTTTGAGATGACAATTAAGAGATTTAAAATAGATATATATTGTCAACTGAGTTATTTTTATTTTCCCTCTGACTCTCAGGTTTATATGATTTACACTTGCCATCTGCTTCTACAACTAGGAGGACTAGAAGTTATTTCTTCTCTTCCTTTTTTTTCTCCCTAGGTGAAGCAGAACCTTTCTAACATGGACTCCTTATATTTGGGCTTTCAGAAACAGAAACATAAATATCATGCAACCCATGATAAAACCCTAAAAGCTGCCAACACAGGCACAAGTCTCATTGCACTCAAATTTAAGCTTGGCATGTCCATACGTGTTTGTAGGATCAGAGCCTATTTTGCAAGTGTCAGATAATGAAAGTCAGGGAAAGTCAGAAATTTTTAACACCGCAACATAAGTCAGAGATTTTTAACACCAGAGCCTCAGGGGTTGTAGCAAAAGAGTACGAGCTCATTTCGGGAGGAAATAAAAAGAAGGAAGAAGAGAATGGTGGAATCGAAGTGTGAAAAGAGGGGATTAGGTGCTGAAAGGGGCTGGGTTGCATGCAGGAGGAAGCAGAAAAGGTTCAGAGGGTGAAAAAGCCAATTAGTGGAGTATAAATCTAAAAAAGCCAATTTCTGAAATGAAGAGGTGTTAACTTAAGGCAGCTAGAGAGAGGATTAGTCAAGGAAGTGGCAGGCTGCAGTTAGGAAAGAGTGGGATTCTAAAGCTGATCAGGACTGAAAACAACTACACTATATTACATATATTTCTAAGGTATTTAAACTGTATAATGAAAGCTGGTGCCTTTTCTAGGCACGATGCAGGCTCCTTCCCTCACGTCCCCCCCAAGAGGTGTACTGTAGATAGCCGAATTCTGGCTCGTGTCTTCTATCTGCAGGCAGCAGCAAAGGGCCTGCTGACTCAGGCGAATTGCTTGTGGAATCTCCTTAGATGTCAGGCACAGTGTGACTCTTCCTATCTTTGCAGCACCAGGAAAACAGTCAACAAGAATCATTACCTCAGCTACGACAGAGCTGTTCAGTGGCCTCCATTCCGTCAGATCTGACAGTCACAGAGTACAAAAGGTCCCTGCTCAGCATGGGGCAGCCTTTCTGCACCTTTCCCCAAACACCTAGGAGTATTTCAGACTCGATCCTGGTATAGCTGCTAAAATCCTTCTGCATACATGATAGCAATAACATTATAAATGCCTATTGCCCCTCCAAAAAGCTTTGGGTTCCCATTYACCTTTCCTTGGATTTTTTTTCTCCAACATGTGTATTAAGTTAAAGCATCTTGGTTTTCTCCCATGGCAGAGCCTGTTACTATCTCYCTGCCACTACTGCAAAAACCTGCAGCTCAGCTACTTGGGCAGGCATGATGTTGTTGTTCATACCTGTGTAAGAAAAAAAAGAGTAACAGACAGTGCTTCTTGTCCATTTGATATGGACATATTTTTTTGCARTGGGAAACTGAAAAGTCTGGAGGGGAAAAATCAAACCAGAATCAAATTCTGCTCCCATGCATCCACATGTATTTGCAACCCAGTCAGTTATTTCCAATTTTAGTCAACGCATGCAGAGACTTTTGGATGTAAATTGGCAACCCTGAAAAATCTCTCCCAAAAGACCATGTATTTGGCAGGAAGCATGCAATTACCTGGGTGTTAAGAGATCATGTAAAGTGCTGCCAGAAAAAGCTGCTTGCAGTATACAACTAGTTCTTCTGATATACAATCCCCAGGAATTACAGTATTTATTTTTTAATAGCATTTGCTGCTCTCTCATCTATTCCCTAGAAGTTTACATGCATAGACATAGAGATCACACTTGCAACTGTAGGGATTTCCCATTGACGCAAGATTACCAGAAAATACCTAACTAGAAGAAATCCTCTTCCCTTCTGTCTTCTACAGTGCTGCAGGATGGAAGAAGATATGTTAGCTAGATTCAATCTGCCATCCTAAAGCTTATGGTTAGGAAGCATCTGCATACAGTTGGAAGATACAGTTCCGTATGGAAAAAGAATAAATAAAAACATGAAATGTAACAGGCCAAGCTTTCGGCTAGGTAAATCAGCATTTCTCCCTTAAACTCACTGGAATCATGCCTATTTATATCATCTAAGAATCTAGACAGTTATCTTGGCTTGCCAGCTCACTGTAGGGATAAACATAGCTTTAACCAATTAAATGTTCGTTAGGGGCAAGACAGAAAGGATAGCAGAAGCCAAAACTCAGAACCAGTCAGCACTTATGCTCTTGTTCTTTTATCAAATGAAACATTAACATTTTGTGGAACACCTTTTTCTGCATGGGTAAGCGTAAAGACTACTGTAAATACTGRTTTAGACCTACTGGGGAGTTATTTTATCTATGGGTTTGGGGGGTTTTTTTGGCTTACTAGTATGTCAGCCTTCTTAGCATAGCACAGTTATCTCACTGTAAAAGTACCTTACACTTATCACTAAACTTACAGGAGTCATAGATGTGATATGGATACCTTAATCTGTAAAACTGCTTCATAATAGTTTSAAACTACCATACTGTGATACAAAATCACATGTATACAAGACCTAACCTGCAACCTACCTCTAACATTAATCTGACAGTGAACACCTGGAAATCAGGAAAGGACAGGAGCAGTTAGCCCAAAATGTAATTTCCATGTTATGCCTAGGAGTCTGAAATTTATCTTAGTATAAAGAAATAGCAAAAAGACTCATACACCATGGATGTCTCATTTAAATCACAGTCAGATTCAGAACCATCTGGCCCTCCACAGTCACCCTTGATTCATGCCCTGCAACTTAATGGTGGATTCTAGCCACAAGAAATATAAACCAATCTATGCATGAAGTGTCAGCAATCCCTGACGCTTACCCTTTTGTTGGTTTTATCACTTGAGGTAGTCTCCCCTTGTGTTGGAGTACTGCCAGGATGACTCACACACAATCGTGTTTGCAAACTTGGACATGCATATGTTACAAACTGTTCTTTAAATGAGTGTAAGAAGGCATCTCATAATCCTGAAGCAAAACTCTTTCGGAAGGTACACAGCCAGAATGTGTTGGCTGTTCTTTCAAAGGTTTTAGAAAAGGTGATAGAAAGTAATAAGAGCTGATAATGCAAAATAAACATAAAAAGAAAAGAACTAGGCAAATATCTTAAAAACAAACCGCTTTTTAAGGTTGGTGCTCTCTTTTACCCATATAATGTCTGTTTTAGCTGTTGGTTAGCTTTTCCCTAATGCCGTGGCTCTAAAGCATTTTTTTACYATGACCACCTAGCCTTCTCTCCCGTGAGGATGGTTATGGCAGGCTGCTCGTAACTCTGTGACAATTAGTTGTAGTCATCACCCTTAGGCCATGGCCCTCACATTTACAATGTCTGTCCTAACAAATTTCTCACTTTTCTGGTTCAAAGTTCTACTTCCAGACTTTCATATATTTTGGGGTTGGAGGAGGACAGGGAGATYGTTTTTTGAGCATCATGCTTCTGAAGTAATGAAGAAACTCAGCCAATAAAGAAGGCATTACAGCTTTTCCTGAAGATGGGTGAACTGAGAAGAATCTCTCTCTGGCTGAGCAATGAAGAAGGAAACCTAAGAGGACTTGTCAAGTCTTTAAGTCATTAATTTCTGTGGTTTCTCAACTAATAATGAAGTCTTATTATCAGCATATTTTGATCCAGTTATGCAGTCTCACTGAAATGTTGACACAGTATTGTGGACCATTGCTATAGCAATGGCTGTCCCAATCTTGAGCAATAGTACATAGAAGACGTAAAAGTAGTACAGCAGGAACCAGCAGTACTGCCTCCAACACTACRCACAGTCGGGGTGTGTCTGCAGGCGTGTTCTCTTCTATTACAACAGGATCAAACAGCAAAGTAGCAGCATCACTACTGAACRAAAAGGGGCTTTTATAGAGCCCTCACTGCACCATTAGTAGCAGTTTTTACAATGTGAGACCTATTTTTCCTTGCATATCTTATTTTTTCCTACGATCTTTGTCATTCAATACATAGGATGAATTATTTTTACAATTTTACAATACATCATTGAGATGAGAGAATCCTTTTTAACAGATGGAGAATTGCACAGAGATATGAAGTCTGGAAGTATTCATTAATTTAAGGTTTGAGACATGGAAGGCATGATTTTTTCCAGAGTAGTTTTTATTATAAAGTGTAAATTGCTCTGCACTTCTGCAAATCAGCCTTAAGAGTCTCTGGTTAGATGTGGACTGGGGACGACATAAATTAATTACCTTTTCTGAAAAATATGGTTTAAATGTTTGCACTGGCACTACATTCTGCAGCTGAATTCAGGTCCCCAGGACAGCTTCCTTAACTAAGAAACCATCTGCCCTCTTTCTGCAAGCTTGTGATTAAACACACTTTAAATTCTTCATGAATCCTTCTTCAATTCTTGGTCCCATTGACTCCAAGTGCCAGTCTCCTTATCCTGATAATTCCAGTCTTACCAAGATCTTCTTGCAATTAAAATTCTCCAGGGTCTTCACATCTCCCTCTCACCTTGACACTTGTGCTTTCTCCTGACACTCTGTGCATCCTTCCTCCTCTRGTTTTCAGTATTCTCTTTGTCCAGCCAGTCTCAGGGATGGAGCAGCTGAAAGGACAGTTCAATCAAATCCAGACTCGATGAGAGATTCAGGTATTCATACTGCTCATAAATCTTTAGAGGCTTTGGATGATAAAGTCCAGCAAGTTTCTGCTGCATGTGTGTGAGCTGCAATAGCTCCAGTGCTTTTATCTTCTATAACTTAATGTGAGTTTTCAAAGGAAAAGCAAAAAGCCCATACACAATGCAAAGAACATCCTCCTGCCAAATTTCAAGTCCTCACTCCAAAGTGTAAAGTCTCTAGAGTGTTTCAAAGTAAATCTTATCAGATTTCTTAGCAGAGGATCATATTATGGCTAATGTTGGTCACCTTTAAGTTGCAATACCAGCTCTGCCTATGATGCAAGCCTTTGAATCCATAGACTAAGTTATACTCCTGGAGGCATATCTGCAGCTTTTATCTACATCTGTGGCTGCCACATGTATGCATGTAAAGACAATTTTTTTTCTTTCAAATGGAAGTCAGGATTCCAGTTTGCTTTCACTTAACTTTGTAATCTGGCTCTCACATCCCCAAATGATATTTCCCCACATTATCAGTGAGGTCTGATCAGCTCATGGCAGTTGCAATATAATTGGGACAGAGAAAATCTTTGTCTTTTGAAGTGTCCGTCCTTTCTGCTTTGCTCATTTTCCGCTTGCAGTAATTTCCTCCACCATTCAAGCACCACGGAAGTTGTAGCTGACAAATGGGAAAACTAATCTGGTTATTAGCCGAAGCACAGGCTTTTCAGCAGCTTCCCAGGGCGAGCTGTACAAAAGAGTTTTCTTACTAGGGAAAACACTGACCTGGGTGTTGTCAAATCTCTCACAGAAGCAGGTCAGGTGAGTCTCTGATCACATATTAAACAAAAGTAATTATTTTAATCCAAAGTAGTTTAAAAGAGGGAGAAAAAAAGACTTCCTACCAAAGATTTAATAGCAGAATTCATATTAAGGGCTTTAAATGTGAACTTAAGTTTGCTAAGGTGGAAAATTATTACACGAAACATGCATGAAAATTGAAGTTGCTCACAAACAAGGGCAGTTTACTGTTAACTTTTCCACTCTAGGCAGTTAAGGAACAGTTTAAATGTCTGGGATTTCAGGAAAGGTGCCAGTTTATAAAGAGTAGAAAAACAGGCCAAGTTCTGTTCTCAGGCTGAAATTCACATCTGTAAAATGTCTATGTATCTCCTAAAATAAAGCTAGGTTGACATATGTAGGCTTGGCTTGAACTCTACATAATGACCAACTTCTCTTTCAATGGGGCTTGGAAGCAAAATCTGCAGCAGGATAAATGCCGGTATATTTTGCTATAAATTTCCTGTATATGTATTTTAATGCAACCTTTCAACCTGCTAGTGGTCCAAATATACTGTAAAATCCATAAAGAAGTATAATTACATTAGTTTATAAAGTCATTACAAGCGGACTGATTTCTGCAGTACAAATAATACCTACTAGTCTCTAATATCTTCTAACTTAAATCTTAGTTTCCTCATTGACCATTCTAATTCATAAAGTTCAGTGCTGCAAATACGAGTATCACTCAACAGCCAAGTGCCTTGTTCTGTCTTTTGTAACAACCAGCAATGACATTTTGAATCTGGACCTGACAAACCAGGTTTCGTCTCAATCCCTGTATTACTACAGGAGAAGTAACAAAATTATTTTCAAGAAGAAAAAGGAATTGTTTAAAGTCGATGAATGTGTACATGATGAAAGACAGCTGAGCTTGCTGACCCAAAGAAAGGATGTTTCCAGCAAACTGACAAGCCTGCATAGCTCCCATTAGTGTTGCAAGTTATGCACATGTGGAGTGAGGAAAATGGACTCCAATTAATGTGTTTATAGAGGAAAAAGCTGCTTCCAGCATACTGCTCCCCAGCTGAGCTGAGAGTGACTTCCCAAGATAAGACCCTGTTGTTACTCAGCTTCTAAATAAGGTAAGAGAAGATTGGGTGATGGGAGGTTCAGATGGCAAAGTGAATTTGCCTTGGTGAATTTGAAGTGCTTACATTGCAGTCTGCAGTTCAGCTGTTTACCTGGTTTCTGGGTGCTTTTTTATTTACTGTCAATTTAACAAACCTTGTCCTCTGTTGATAAGGCGTCTTAGTGCTCAGCTTAGTCCACCAATTTCCCCTCTGCSACCCCAAGCTT
This sequence comes from Oceanodroma leucorhoa, assembly GCA_030449065.1. Lineage (NCBI taxonomy): Eukaryota > Metazoa > Chordata > Aves > Procellariiformes > Oceanodroma > Oceanodroma leucorhoa. The sequence continues at coordinate 963,465 of JASVER010000073.1, read as the reverse complement.
TTATAATGTCACATTTATTTTGGTGACAACAATATATTTGTTTGTAAGCCCTCACACTGGGCAGCAGTGCATGTTAATTCATTAAGCCTGACATAATGTAAAATTACAACACAACAATAAGAATGTTGTCCTGTACTGATATATAATTAAAGCATGGTCATCCAGGGAAACTTGAGTTCCCTTCTTCAGGGAAACCTTTTGTAATTCAGAGCAGTTAAAACCACTAGTTATTCAAGTAGGTTAATTCTCTCTCCAGTATCTTCTCTTAGATAGGTATCTTGTGAAGGATCTCTGATGTGGGCAAATAGTATGATCTGCATCTATTCCACCTCGGGCTCTGATTTCACAAGCTTAACAAAGCTGGATTGACTCCATACTGGATTAACAGACTTCTAGCAAAACCAACTTGTGCTACTGGAAAWGTGGTGACATAACAAGTTCAGCTTGGTCCTGATCACATATGGTCATCAGAGGATTCGCTGGCACTTTCAGTAGGAACRGAAGTGCTGCGCACTCTCTTCTGAGTGAATCTTTTTGGATTCTCTTCATCAAAATGGATGAAGTTACACTGTGCCTGCTTAAAGCTTCCTTGTAGCTTCACTTAAATAAACTGTTCTTTCTCATTTCCTATCCTGGGTTGCTGTGGCTGGCTGAACKTAAGTAGCTGTCATGCCTTATCTAAAGTATAGATTAAGAAGTATATGAAATGATCCATAATAGATAAATAAGAGAAGTATAAGAACAAATTTAAATTTGGCTCCTTCTCTATTTCTAAAAGCAAATCACGTCATTCATAAAGAAATCAAAATAAATATGAACGGGATAGGCCCCTTCTTTCAGAATGATGGTACGAGCTGGTGGCAAAGGTGTAGGCTTTTGTTAGCTAAAAGCACATTTGGTTACATCTCACTTCCACTGCAGGGTTGGTGAAGGCGTGAGGCCAAAGGGTRAAGTCCCACTGAGTATACGCAGGTGATTTCAGCAGCAGCAGCACAGAGTTTGCAGCCACCTCACCTTCTAGCAAGGGACTGTACTCATTTATGAAATTCACTTCATGTGCACGTGAAGCACAAAGGGTATATACTATTTAAATTCCAACATCCACGATGTATATTAGGGCTTGTCCCAGCATGCTGCAAAAGAGRTAAAAGTCTGCAGGAGTACTTTGCTGACATGGGCTAGGAATTCACAGAGTGATTAGAAATGGCTAGATTTTTTTTCAGCAACACAAACTCAGTTGTAATTTTRTGGCAACAGAATCCCGTTGTGTAAGGAATCTGCTGCTCCCAGCCTCTACTCGTCACCATTTTGACCCATTTTCTTGGAGGCCTGTCTTTGCTGACCATAATTACTTTGCCTGCACAAGCCCACACAAAGCTGTGGAAGCAGACAGAAGTGGCTGCATGAAGCAGAGGTGCAATGCCACGTATCCTCCCTTGTGGTATGCCGGGAGATCGGGGCAACAAATGATCCAAGGGAAAAATAGCCCCTCCCTTCCATTTTTTTTATAGTTTAGTATTCCCTTTCTTTTAATTGTACAGTAATCTGGCTAAAGATTTTGCCTGGTATGAATGCAGTGACTTTGATTTACACTGGTGGAGCRCCAGGTTATAACAGTGAAGTTTCATGGAGTAAAGAATGAGGAGAAAATAGAAGTAGTTCATGCGGTATCACATATTTTAGAAAAACAGAAACTTCCAAGAGTGTCAGAACTGTTCCCCTTTCTTTGCTCTGATTCTTCAAATTTTTTCTGTTGCACCAAAACAGACTATTTGTTTATTACAGCAGGAACTAATATTTTCCCTGTAGTCAGTTAAAAGAAATACATCCTCTTTGTGGCTTTGAAAATCCCTACAGGATTATGAATGAATACTTCAAGAGTGTATTATAAATTCAGACATGTCTATTGGGCTTTCAAGTATCACAGCGGGAGCTTCTTACTGAGGCAACCTGAGGGTAAAGGCTTTTCCACCTTTCCAAAGTGACTCCTCCCACAAAATTTTCTTAGGCTGAAGTTAAAAAAAAAACCTCCACCCTACCTAGTTGAGCTTCTTAGAGCTGCTTCATTCTAAGCAGAACTGAATATAGATATAATTTAGTACAATCACATACCCAGACATTGCTCTAGAGCCTGCTCAGTTTTCCTGCCACATGCGATATCTTGCACACTCTTTAACGGTAGGTCGTTGTTTGAAACCAGCATGCTTTTTATTTTAAAGTCTAAGCAGGTTAGTTAAAAAACTTGTTTTCCGGCACGTGCTGTCCTAGTTGCGCTATGAGCACCTGTCATTATCTCCTCCAAATTCCGCTGCTGCTCCTACTTGCCAACTGGCAGCGTCACAGCATTGTGACAGCGATTACAGAGTAGGATTAGACATAGCCCATTTCTCCCGTCCCCTGCTGCGAGTGCTGAACCAGCAACTTTGCCATGTTTTGATCAGATGCACTTAGCACTGACATATAAATCAGGGACAGTACTAAAGGGAAAGGGGAGGAATCAGCAACAAAGAGGCAAAATCAGGGCAACTTGGAAGGAAAAATGGGACTAAAGAGAGTTTAAAAAGCACATAGCTTTGAATCTATATGTACTTACTTCTAAAGGGGACGAGGAGTGTTGCTACTTTCAACATTCATGCATTTTCAGGTTTTTGAATGCACATCGCCCCAGTAAAAAACCTCCAGTGGGCTGAGTCTCAGAATGAGCTGCAAGATGAAAATGAGTTTTAKCTGGAAATTGAAGGGCAGTTGTTAAGAAGTCCTGTCAGACAGTCTTTGAAATTTAAGAACCACCTGCAGCAACTGGTGTAGGTGGTACTTGTAACACCATGCATGGTGCTGACTTAATGGCTCAACAGATGTTGTGCATGGGTGTAACTTCTTCATAAAGATTAGCAGAAAGGCTTAAAGACATAAATACGTTATCTTTATGGATGTCAGCTAAAAATACAAGACAGTATCAAGAAAAAAGTCAAAGAGGATGGTGAACTTCTGAGGATTTTTCTTGATCTGTTAGGTATCAGAAAAGAAAAGCTGGTGTCGAGGTGCTCCAACATTGTAGCAATGGAGGAAGATTTGGGATAGGCAACTATTATTACAACATACACAGAGCATGAAGATGAGGAAATATGCTGTATTTGATCATGTCTAGTGCCTAAATGTGTATTCCCAACACTTCGCTGGCCCTTTTGTGAAAGTAGCTGCCACTGAAGAAATTAGCTTTCAAAAGAAACATTTGGAGTAAGAGGCATGAAGAAAACTTCCAAAACAAGACATACTCATTCTTGCACTATATTGCTATGCCATTTGCCATACTGCAACTCTAGTTAAATATAAGTATCTGTAGAAATGTTGACTGTCTAGACCTTCACTTTACAATGCAAAATCCCACAGGTGCAGAAGAAAAACATGCGTATGACAACTAATATACACACATACTTCCAAACTCTTGCACATATACTCAACTTTAAACATGTACAAAATTTCTCTCAAGTCTCTTGAAGAACTATTTAAATCTTAAATATATAATATATGCGGGCACTTTTGCAGGGCAGTGGTCTAAGACACAGACACTCCTCAAATACTTTACAGTACAATCTGTGACTGAACTTCGGAAAGGTGTCAGAGAGGAACCATGCATATCAYCTGACATGGGTCTATGTGATTTAAAATCAGCACAGCGAAATGGCAACAAAACCCTCTGATTTCATCCAAGCTCAACGAGTAGGCAAAAGCCTTCTCTTAATTATACCATTTCATAGTGAACTCCTTGGTCTGAATGCAAGAATTCTACATTTCCACTGGTGAAACTGAAGACCAGCTTTGTCCTTTGCTCGCTGTCTGGCTWATTAAGCCTGCTAATTTGTATTTATAACTATAAATACAGAGATCATACCCCAGGTCAAGCATTTYCTAAAAATTCTCTGGTGTAGACTCACCGAGTACAATATATCCCTTAGTTTTAGTTGGCAAATATAACAGAAACAAGAAYGAAAGCAATAAGATCTTACGCACTTGAAAAAACAAGATTGTTATCTCCATTTTTCAATTGCTATTAGTGAGAAAAGTAGCCAGCAATATGTAGGTCAGCATCAGTAGCTGCTTCAGAAGTCTGAGAACAGTTTAAAGGAAGGAAGAGGTTTCTCTTTGTGGTTGAATAAGTTACTCTATATCCATGAAGTAGCTGCGTCTCACCCGCAAAGGGAGAAGCATTATCAGCAAATGAATGAACAGGGCATTCTGTGTTATGCCAGTAGCACTGTCTCTGAAAACAAGGGAGACAAGAAAAGTAGATTCAGTGTGGCTCTTATTTTCCTGTCTACCGTTGTAATGGAGCTCCTCCATTAACTCATTCTTGCCAGGCTGAATTGAAGGTGACAGTTAATAACTTACACCAGCATCTGCTTGTACTTGATGGAATAGCAACAGAGCTCTGCAGCGTCCTCACAGCGTGTGCAGAGACCTGGTTCGTGGGAAGCGGTAGTATCTAATACTATTGGAGTATTAGATATAGCTGGAGGAAAAATACGGATACGCTCTTGGGCCAAGCTCTCCTTCAGGTCACCTGGAAACTCCAGTTCCTACTGATGTCCTGGTAAAATCTGGTGAATATAAATATTCTGCTTCAACTATCAGAAGTTCAGTTCCTTACTGATACCACCCCACTCACTTCATTAAGCTGCACTGAGTTTTCCCAGCAGACAGGAGCTGGATCTGAGCTAGAGAAATAATGAATATTTTTATTTCACAGCCACATGCAATGACTGATCCAGATGATAGCCTCTTCGGCAATGTGGGAATTCAACAACTCAGATCAGTGAGAGGGAAAACTCCCCTTCAGCCCATGTGGTGGTACTGTTACTACGGTGTGGCTGTGCCGAACGGTGCTCCAGCAGGTGGGGAGGGACCAGCTGGGAAGGACTGGGTCCTGGGCAGGCACGTCACCTGGCAGGGAGTCTTTCAGTCTTGTCCTAATTATCTTTCTAATCCCTTAGACAATTTATATCATTACCACTGTATATTATACTATCTCCTTGAATGTGTTCTAACCTAGAAAAAATTACATTAGCCAATACATGGCTCTACCTGACCTAGCTGTGCGAGCAAGACTTTTGCATTGCTCTAAAATTTGCACTTGGGCTTTTCCATGAGACCTTTTAGTGCTCAAGTCAAAGTAAYAGATCTGTAATTGGTTTCAAAGCATGCCTGGATTAAGTCATTACCTACCATTGCATAATGAGATATATCACACCCCTCAGTCAAATTGTTTAGGTGTTCCTTAACATTTGCTCTTATTATTACACTTTCAGTAATTTTCAAACGTCAGAGACTGTTGGTGCCAAATTTTGTTTTGTCCTTCCACCAGTGTGTAGGACAGCAGGTTTTGGTACACTCACTTTATTCCCTCTGTCAGGTAGGACAAATTCTGCCTTTAATTATACTACTCTAAAATGAACACTTATGGCCGGAGTGCTGACATCTCCCAGTATTGCTACAGTGATTGTCTCACAAACCATTTGGCTGAGTTTTTTCACATTGTCATGTKGCCATTTTTTGTGATGTGATTTATAGTATTTCCCTTTCATGTTCACCTGTGCCCTTTTCTGAATGGAGTACATGGAAAAAAAAACCTCAAAAGTGGGACATATTTTCCCAGTGATAATCTTTACTTTCACTTTCTTTCCTTCCTTTTCCATCTCTCCCCTTATTTCACTAGATTCTTTTGCAGTGGCCTAGATTTAACATCCTTTTACAGCGGATTCTTGTAGCTGCAAAGCCCTGCTAATATCACATTGTACTAGTTAGAAAAAGTTATTTAGGGCAGGGACAGTCTTTTTGGTCTATGTTAGCACAGAGATGTCTTGAGCCAGAACTGAAACTCAGAGGTACTGCTACAATATGGATAGTAGCAGGAGGCTAAATGTATTTATATATCTGTAACTGTATAGAGAAAGGAGAAATCTGAATGAAAGCTATTCTGTTTACTCACTTTATTTCTGATCCATAATGACCCTCTCCCCTTTATTTTTTCAGAGGTTACCTACTTCCTTACTTGCCCTTCTACAACCCCTATCCTCAACCTTTTTATTTCCTTAAGATTCTTGCTACTGAATTATTGGTGTATTGTTCACAGCTRCTCACCGTAGCAGAAGGTAACAATGGTAATTATCCATTGAAACAACTCTTAAAACTGTTAGCTAGAAATTCTAGTGTACCGAAGTAGCCTAAAGGGGACAACTCACAAACATGGCAGTATAAGGCCATGAGTCTGTATTACTATTCCACTGGCCACAGGTCCAGCAAAAGAGATTCCTGGTTTCCCTTCTAACAGCCGCTCATTTCTGCATGTTCGTCACAGATTACCATCTGTTCCATTCTGCTGATTCAGTGTTTGGATGGTTGTGCTCTATACCAGACCTTGCATCAGTTTTGAAAGCAAAACCAACAAAAAATGAAGCTTGCTTCTACTTTTTCTTCAGCTACTATTTTTAAACCAGAAAATGTCACAGTTCTGCTTTGGGACACAACCAAAATAAAGCACTGATTCAGAAGAAAAGAATAAAGGGGCCAAGAATAAGCAGGAATGAGAATTTCTTCGATCTGTTCTAACAGGACACGGAACCACAGGCTACAGTATGCAGAGGCGAAAAAAAAGAAAGCCTTGTTTGAAGGACTTGCAAGTAACTCAAGAGCTGCTGTTCCCTTCCTCTCAATCAAGTGACTGTATCATCAAAGGGCTTTTTGCATCCATAGCATCCAACAAACTAACTTGAAACTCTCAGGAATTTAGATAGCATCCTCTTCTTGGATTTTGAATGGGGCCTGCTGGATGTGATACTAAGCTTTGTTCCCTGGTAAGCTAAAGATCCTTTTCTCTGTGTAAGTGCGTGTGTGTGAGACAGAGTGGCTGTGTCAGAATGGATGATCTCAGCTTCTTGAGTGGCTTTAATTGCATAGGCTAATCATCCCATACAGGCTGATTTCAYTTATTCTGTCTGTGACACAGTAAGCCTCTATGTAGCACAAACAATACAAGAATAAATAAACCCAAATATTAATCATTCCTGGCATCGTAACTGTTGAGTGTTGCAGGGGAACTATGTGAAAATGCTGACAAGCAATGCAGGGAGGGTTGGAAAGAGACGTATGTCTCCATCGGTATCACTTCTCTGTGCTAAATTATTTTGGGCAAAGGAACATTTAATCCTTAGAGCTCATATATCTGAAAAGCATCTGATTCATATTTGAAATGGGATGGACTGGACAGGTGCTCWGTACTTTCAGAATATTTTCCAAGGAGAGAATAGTCCTGTCCCGGTTTCAGAGTATGATCAGAAAACCTAAGATTAATGCCCCTGGGGACTCAGACTTCCTGTATCGGAGTGGGTAAGTCATTAATTACTTTCCAAGTACTTTACAGTGTTACAAGCAGAAAACCTTTTGAACCTCTGCTCTCAAAACAGTCCATTCACTTATCCTTTCACCAAGGCTGCATGTGTGAAATACAAGTTTGTGCATGACAGCAAGGGCTTTTTGGCAGGTATATAGCACATACCTTAATATGTAACTTKCTGACTATTATTAGCATGATTTAGGAAACAGATTAATGAAAACAGTTTAAAGTGATGTTTGCCAATAAGGATCAGAAGCCTGTTAAACAATCCATACAAACACAGCCATTTTGGGCCTCTACCATTTACCRTCTGGCTCCATCTCCGGACTCCCCTCCTCTCCAAACACTGGCAGAAACTTAATCTCCCTCCTCTCAGGCATAACCCAGATGCGCAGCTTCTCTTCCTGGGCAGCAGGAGAGGTTGGATTCAAATACGTTTGTCTGCAGTGGTATCCCACCGTACTTACGGCTTGCCTGCTTGCACTTGTCTCTCTAGATGTATGGCTGAGCTGAGTGTTCTACCTCGGTGCAGACAGTGGAGGTTAATAATACAACTTCTTCCACAAACAGAAACATATTTTACCTGTAAACACCTGGAACTACCCTGTCTCCAGCAGAATTGCAGGAAAAGAGAGCTATCTCAAAAGCAAAGCTCAAGAGTTCATATTATGGTAACGCTAGGATTTTCTAACTTTTTCTGATTTTAACTCAGAGGTTGAATTAATGGAATTTCTTTGCGTTAATAACCTCACTTTAACTAAAGGAAAAAATGAAATGAAATCACATGTGCTTAATCATGTTAGTATTTAAATTGTTTTAATTAGACTTTGAAGTTCATGTATAACTTAGGTGAAAGGGATAAAAGATGGCCATGTCTCCATTTTTGTGGGTTTGCTTCTTCTAATTCTTTAATTTAGACCATGGCAAGGCTAACACAGAAGCAGGTGTGTTTACATTGTAACAGCTGCTCTTTGGTAACAATGCTGACTTTAGAGTTAATAAGAGCTTGGAATTTGTTGAAAATTGAAAAGTACAGATAAATTATCAAATTACTGTAGAGATCTACAATATCTGTCCCTTACTTTTTTGTTTGTTATCCTTCTTGATTTTTTTTCTTCTGATGTTAATGTTCTTATAAGAAAAAAAAAAGGCAAAAACAAAAACCCAAAACTTACAGTTTTCTGTCTTGTGTTTTCCCCTTTTTTCCAGAATGAACAAAAAGCAAGCCCTATGCCTGTCTCCATATTGCCTCCCTCTGTCACCAGGGACAATACCTCCAGGTAAAAACAACTTCAACCCTTGCAATACCTCCAGCGATCCTCCCGCTTCTGAACCAAGCCATGCCGTAAATCCTTTTCCATAATACACCCTATTTTCTCTCATTGCCTTTATGGTTCCCCACAACAGCTTTCTCCCACATTCCCCAGCTACCTTTGTTTGCCCTTCTGGATGAGCAAGAAATAGGAAAATCTTTGACAGGCACGGATCTCCATTTGCCCCGGTTAACCAACTGGTAGGTATGTGCTGCGAGGCCGCGAGACATGCCTGCGCGACCAGGCTGCCTAAACGGAGCGTGTGAGAGCAGAGCCYCCCCTGCCTTCCACTCTGCCTGCTGACCTCCTCAAACACGTGGGAATTTCAGTTCTTCAGATCTCCACCCTTCTTTTAAGTTTAGTGGAAATTAGCTGGTAGGGTGAACAGAAATATAAGGAGGGAGCAGATAAACATAAACATTGTRAATATATAAACCTTATTTCCTTAGTATAACAAGTTAAAAATGGGTCTGAAACCCCGTCTATGGTTTTGTCTACTCTGTAACACAATTAGAATGTCCGACTTCTTACCATATAATAGCTTTTCTGTCTCTTTTATGTATTTATATGGTCTCCATTACCATAGCAATAGGATCCTCACGTCCTTTGATGAATGTGGTTCTCCCTGTCCCCCTTCAATGAAGATGAACAGTACTGTCATCCCAATTTTAAATGCAGGAATTGGGCTGGGGAGAGACTAAGGCCCAGAAAGTAAGGTCTAAGCGAAGGGGCATATGCATTGCAACACACAGCACTATAGCATTTCATTGTGTRCAAAACCTTAAAAACCTGTCTTGTGCTGCAGTTCCCCTCAGCAACCACCATCTCAAAAAGAACATCACTTTCTGCTGTCCCAAATTCATGCTGAAGAGCAAATGCAGAGCAAAACTGGAAAGGTAATCAGACCAGGTCCTGGTTTTGGTTTCTTGCTCCCCTTCTYACTCTCCTTTCTTTCCCGATCCATTTCTATATTTTTCTGCTCTTTTCTCTATCTTTCCCCTTCTCTTATTAAACCAGTCATTAAAAAGAGGCATTTCCTATCCTATAGCACTATATCCTATATCGCACTTGAGAAAGAGCTTGTTTCAATAGAGCTAGACTCAGAGCCTTCCAGCTCACATGTGTGGCTCCACAAAGGCAGGAAATACTTCCTATTAGTTGTTTTGTTGAATTGTTTTATGCTCGTAGTAAATTAGTGGCTCTCCCTTGACTATGGAGCTCTTTATTCAGAATGCCTAACGTTCCACCTTAAGAGGCTGTATTGACCATGCTCTGTAAAAAGTTTATACCTTGAAAAACAAAAAAAGGCATCCAATTTTGATTAAGTAGGCAAAGGCTTTCATTGTACAGCCTCTCCACAAGCTTCTGATGCACCTGACTGTTATTACAGATATAGAGAAGTAAACAAAATATATTTCTTCTGTTAAAGAGGTTTAGCTGTGTAATCAAAAGTAATTCAGTACCTGTTTAGCCTCGGTACTGGCTAACAAGAGGCAGATTCCACACCCTGGTGGAAGAAAGATCAAAGGCTCTTTTGGCATTAATGARTGCTAAGCAAAAACCCCAAATATTTAATCAAGAGGGAACAAAACCTTAAGACTCATGCAGCTGTGAGCATTTTTACAAATTTTCATAGTTTATACTTGAATCATATCTAAGGCTTTATTACCATATAGATGAGCAGGATTAAAGTCAGGTGACACAGGGTGGGATTTTCAAAGTGTTTTTAAAACTACCATAGAGTTGAATGGGGCCTAGGTTGAGACAATAGGGGAAGAGTTATTACAGGCTGTCACTTCTGAAAAAGCATTTAATGTGATGGAGTGTGATTATGACTCAGAAACACAACAAATGCTTTAGAGGGAGGCAAAAAGAAAAGAATGCACCTGACTGGTTTTGTAAGGCTGCTTAAAAGTGATACAATAATTCTTTCCCAACCGAAGTGGCAATCAGCTGATATCCTGAAGCAGAAGATTTGATTACCCAGCTTACCAAACACAATACCAGTTGTCATACAATTACCCTAAATAATTATAATAATGTATTATTTTCATTGCAGTTATGCTAGGGAGCTTTGGTGATGGATCAGAATCCACTTTGCAATGCCCCAACACATACAAAAGAACAGGGGGTTCCTTCCCCAGAGAGTTTAYGGAAGATGATGGGCAGGAAAAACACATGGAATCTGGCCACTGATATTGGTCAGCRTAACAAGAAGCAATCATATTACACCAGACGTTTCACCCATGCTATTTTTGTATAGACATCACAGCAGAGTAGACATTTTAAAAGGTATTAAAGAGATTACAATGCAATTACTTAGGAGATGTTTAAGAGGTGCTCCACCTGTACACAGAGGTAATACAAAAAAGCAAAGGGCCTTAACTGAAAAATAATAATTAAGTGATAAAGGTGACATCAAAAGGAGTAGTTGCGGAGATGACACCTAGTGTGTGAAAGATGTTGGGTAATGAAATCCACAGAGCCTTGTAAGTATTTGAAGTGGTGGAGAAGGGGCATCTTGTAAAGGCAAGCCACAAACAGATCGTGCCACAACACAATCCAACCAAGAAATCAGGAAGGTAATCTCTGCAGTAATGTGTTGATGACAAAATTGAGATAAGATGGAATTCATTGGTATGGGCAGAAAGAGGTTATACCTACTAAGATCCAATATGAGGAATCTGCATTTCACCCATGTATATAGGGAAGAAAAGAAGGATTTTAGACGTGTTTTGCAAGCAGAAAATTAAGCCTTTCCACATAGCTTGGATGTGATGATCTACAGAGAAAAAAACAAGGCAAAAATAGAGTTCAGATTGTACACCCACATGTTGGTGAGGATGACAAAAAGAAAGGAAGCATCAAAGTTTATAGGCAAACTGCTGTCAGAAAGCAGTGTTGAGATTTTAACTTGGATAGGAGGGGAGTTTCCTTTGTAAAAGCTAAAAAGAAAAACAAACCAAAAATTAGCATTCTGGTTTAAAAAAACCCAACAAAATGAAATGAATACTCCAGTTAAAAAAAAAAAAAAAAAAAAAAAAAGAGGAAGTGAAATCAGTTAGTTCATAATTTCTGTTTTGGCCACCCTGCCTGAGTAATGTCAGAGTTGTGATCTTTCTGTCCATCACAGGACAATTGTTTACGCCTGTACAAAATCATTAATTGCAAAAGAACCTTTCAAGTGTTGATGAGATCAGTGTAATACAGGGCTATTACTAAAAGTATGATCTTGCATATGAGGCTTTAATTACAGTGATGATGTACAAAATGGAGACAATCCTGCTTAGCTCTTACAGTCCAAGTTGAATGTGGAGGATTGGCAGTTAAAAAAGCAACTGGTGCAGTTACTGTGGAAATCAATGAGCCAGAAAAAAAGCAGAAGATTCTATGCAATTTGTAAGTGTCTACTTTCAAAGTAAACCACATGAAAAATTCATTTAAATATTTTGGAGTGAAATGTTCAGGTGATGAAAACTGGGGAATCTCCTACAAAATCAATGAAGCTTTGCRTCAGTTGAATATGCTTTGGTTACCTCTTTATCTTTTTATTTTTTTTAAATATGGTTGAAAAACAATATTATTTATGCAGACTACATACTGCTACATTAATTGAGAAATCACCTGGCAGATGAAATTTTAATGTGGAGAAAACCAACAAAAAGTGAACTGCTGGAAAAATCTTGTTTACCAAATACTTATGTGAAGTACTCAGCTTCTTAGAACAGAACATAGATGATGTTGAATATTTTTATTATTCATTGTTRAGAACGATGAAATGAAGAGACATTGCTCTCTTAATCCATCAAAGCCCAAAAGGAATCTATGTCGTACAGAAAGTGAATAGAAAAAAATAAGTGATATTCCCTAGAATGAGGTCMATGTTCATTCCTGGAGATCCAGAAAATGCACTTTGCAGCACATAATTCTGTGCAGGATATGATCTATAAAATTGCAGAAGCAGAAAAAATCTCACAGAAGACAGAACATGTGCCAAGGTCTCACCAGCACTTTGGGTATCTGTAGGATTGTACACAGAGTTCAAAATTTTCAAAGAAAAGAAATGTAAACATTCTTYTTGCATCTACAAATGCTCGCATCTGAATTTGTAATTGGGGCAATTACCAACTAAATTACCTGCCTGCATATGTGCATTTTTGTGGTACCAACAGCCTTCAGCCTTCGTAATTGTGTCCTGGACTTTCACTGAGATCTAGTAATTAAATCAAAGGACAGAAGGCCTAGAGGTTTCTGGATCCTTATATAGGCTGAGTCACCTGTTGATTCTGTTGTGTCACACGGTAGCCTGGGTAGGCAGCTAAATGGAATTAGTCACTCTCACTTGGGAACTAGTCATCTGCAGAAACAGATATTGCCATGTTTACATATATCAGAAAGGATGGAATTCTGAAGATTTCTACTGTAGGACAAAACTTAGTACTGACCCAGAATCTCTGCCCCTCTCTATTAAATTCTARATCRTCTGASTTTTAAAACAACAGATTATATCTGYAAAATACCTCTTTTTAATCCAAAGATAAACAGATCAATTGTTTAGTTTCACAGTGGTAAAAATATCAGTATTTGTTTMCAACAGTTTTTTCTTTCTCATAGGAGCTTGTTACTAGAAAAGAGCATCTGAATCATCAAGTCCAGGATCCCTCAGTCAGAGACAACCATGCTCATCCAGAAAGGTCCACAAAATTGCATCTCCCTACCTTTCACAGACACTTCCCACCATCACATACTGAAGTTTAGGCCTRAAGTAAAAGACTGAGGGACACAGTAATAATTACTATTAGAAAGAGGGTAGAAAAGATGAAGTATCTTACCAGTGATTTATGCCTCTGCTAAGCACTGTACTTGTTAGATGACTCTAGTAAGTCTGTGTTGCACACTACAGGACGAGAGAAAAACTATCTAAAAAACTCAATGATCTCTGCCAGTCTGACCTAAGAGAAAATTCCTTCTTTCCTGACCCCAAATCTGGCAATCRGCCTAACTCTGGGTGTGTGAGCAAGACTCATCAGCCAGGCATTTGTAAGAGTTTAATACCACTTGCCAAATCCACCCTCAAGCTGTGGCCAACCTCCAGTGCTTCAGAGAAAGACAGAAAAGGGGGTTTAGAAGCATGATGCAAAAAGAAATTTTGGGCTTTCCATAGAGCTTAGTTGTGATGAACTAGAGAGAAAAAAAAAAAGTAAAAAATAGAATTCACATTGTACACCCTGAGGATGACAATATTTCCACTCCATTCCGTTTTCAGAAAAAGAAAGACAGGACCAGAGCTTTTAGGCAAACTGTTGTCAGAAAGATGTGATAAGATTTTAGTTTGGATAGGAGGGGAATTTCTTTTGTAAGAGCTAAACCCCCCCCCCAAATTAGCAAAATAACAAAATTTAATACTCATGGTTTTAAAATAGTCAGAACAGCCCAAATTAAAAAGTAATAATTACCAAATAATGTGTTTTTCTTTGAGTTTTGATTACTCGTGAGGAAAAAAAGTAGTCGAATTATACATCAAAATGGAAAATATCCTTTCTGTCTCTTACAGTTAGCTAGTGAGAATCCATACACCATAGTGTTTGTAAAAAATAAACACGAAATGAAGCAGAGTTCAAGCAGCTTTTCAAATCCATTGGGGTTAACTGTAAATCAAATACTCATGACTTAAAACACCAGGTGAAATACCTCCCTCAAGATCCCTCCTAAACTATGATCTCTTCCGTACACTTACTGAGCTCATTTCAGTTTACCTCTTCTTTAGCTTCAGAGCTTCACAATGGAAAACAATGCCTGCTTTTTAACAGCATCTAACTAGGAGAAGAAGTTAAGAGAAAAGTCACATACATAGTTTATGAGAGTACTTTCAAAGGCCGTTCTCAGCTATCATAGAATGCATCTATGTACCTTGTTGAAGCTGATGGGACTACTTCTCAATGATACTTCTATCAGAAAGAACAGAATCTGTCCCATCAACTTGAAAATGTATRATCATTCTGTATGGTGCATTATTGATTAAAGCTTTACCAAGAGCTGACTGGCCTTGATTTACTCAAGCTGATGCATTTCATCTCAAAAACTGGGTATTCAAAGTAGAAATCTGCATCCACTGATAAATGATATGGCCCACCTAAAACTGGAATTGCTCTCTTAAAGCCTGTAGCTCACCAGAGGAACCCTTTAACAGTTGAGTTCCCAGTTTAGCTAGGAATCCAGCCTTGTGTCTTCTGTGGCACTCTGCTTTTTTCAACCTGTTCATTTGGTAGTAAGGCACAATGCACTGGAAAAAGAAAAGGCAGACGAGTGGAGTATTACTRAACAAATGCTGATTCCACAGGAATCGATTTCAATGGATTCAAGTCACATATTCTTCTGAGCATGCTGGGGATATCCATGTCATAAACCAGTCACATTTAGCTTCAGGATCGGCATGAACATCAACTCAGCACAGGAGAGAGACCAGCTGAGGCCCGTGTTTCCTCACCAATAACATGCCTATTTCTTTTGGTTTTGCTCATCTTGTAACATGTACTTGTAGCCTGGCTTTTATCCTACCTGCATGTATATTCTGGTCAGTTGTTAAYAGATAAGAATATTGATTATGGCTGATACTGATTTAATCAGTGTTTGGTAACTTCACGAATTCGGTTATTATGTATACAGCAGTGCAATGATGAACAGACCAGTTATTATTCTGCAGGAAAGGCAACAGAAAGTGGGAGGCTGTTTCAGCCGGCATGGAAAGATAGCACAAAAGTTGTGAGTGGGTGAAGGAAACCAAAGCTTGGGTGGAGCAAAAAGAAAGGGGTAGGGTGTGAATTGAGATGATGGTGAAGCTGCAGGCAAGGGTGACACATTCTGTACAGTTATTACAATGCTTTTAATTATCTCTCATGCCTAACATTCCATTAGCACCATGCTGCCAGGGGTGGAGACTGATGGGTGGAAAGGGGCATCGTTCCCCTCCTACCCTTATGCAATTCAAACCACAGTGATAAGTGGCAAATCCCTAGAAATAAGGCCTTTTTACTTATTCATTCCTCCTAAATATAAGTTGAGCTTTCTCTAGTTTTTCTACATTTCCTGTGTCCRTGAATGTTATTCATCTGCTGAAGCCTAAGTATAATAAACATACCGATTTTTGCAACAAACTTTTTTTTGCAAGAAAGACTGAGGCCAGTCTTTCTTGTCCATACTATGCTCACTGAGGGTGTGTGGCCTAATTAATAGGTGGAGCAGTTTAAAGGAAAAATAGAAACATAGCCTATTTTTTCCTTTTCCTCACTGACAAAATTCSTAACTGACAGGAAAAGATGCTTTTCCAGTAATTGCATCAGCCCTGTTTCTGATTGGCACAGGCACTCGCAAAGCAGAGTGACCAATCCCAGACTGTGCCAGGAGCATGAACAAAGAGAACTTAGTTTAAAAAAAAAAMTCAAATAACCTACAGCATTTTTACAGGCACTGCAATAAAATAGACTGTGGCCACATCACTTTCAACATGTTTTAAAGATTCCTATTTGGGGAACAAGAGCTAGAATAGAATTTGTAAACTTGTCTTATAATTTATTCCTTTCTTTATGAGAATGATTGACTGTGCTGATGGGGTCAGCTACGTGAAATCTCTTTTGTAGTTACGTGACTTTTAGGAGCTGGACAGACTTACGGCAGATCTCAGCTACTATCTTCACTGCCTGTGAAATGGCTCTGAAAACAAGATGTCCTCTTCTTGAGATGAAGACTACTTGTTCACCATCTCTGTTTTTCACAACTTTTTCTGCAAAAATTTCAAAGAATGCTTGACTCCTGTCTGCAGTGACAACCATGATAGGTCCGGTCTGCTCCAATATTTTGGAAATAATCCTACATCTTTTCTTTCACACCCTTTCTCAGAAATGTTCTACAAGCTTTTTCCAAAGGGACTGCGGGATACTTTGCCTGTCTTTTTGCAGTTCTGAACTCGGTTGTGAAGAGGTACCGTCACACCTATATATACAAAATGAACTAATGAAAACCATAAGTCTTAAATTCCTGAGGGAGATTTCTTAGATAATCTGTGGAAAATGTCAGATTTTGGCAGATGAATCAAACTTCTCCAGCAAAAAGGAGTGACTGTAATAAAGAATCTCTTGACTATAAAGTAACTATACACTAGCGGAATAAATCATCAATAATCAAAGCTTATATTGTAACATCTAAAGCTGAGGTGCAATAACTACTCCATGAAGTGCTAAACTGGGGATGCTAATGCAGTATGTTGCAATCATATTGTCACAGGAATAGATATTTTCTGTCTTTGTTGCCCATGATACAAAKTTTTGATTGCTCGCAGAACCTCATCATAGATATTATTTTATGAACGTTTCTAAAATAAGAAAATAAAATTTAAGACACCCAATGACATGTTGTATTTTATAAAATATGAGAATTTGGTAAGTCACCAGGCATTCACATATCTTCGATATACCAAGCTCCACTCTTTTCCAACCTTCTATCATTCAAACTCTCCTTCAAAAGCCGTATCCCTTCTCTTGCTCTGCCTTGGCTTCACTCCTACATTTTAGACTGGTAATTCAAGGTTTTGTTCTCACTGAATTTATGAAGATGAAAGAGCCAGCACAGAAGCAAGATATCAGTCTTGCCCTTATACAAAAAAGCTGGTTCCTCATTACCCACAGGAATCCAGGAGGATATGGGAGCCCCGCCAAGATATCAGCTTGCCCCATGAGAGACAACAAGTCTAGTGGCTTCATGAATTTTCTAGAACCGGGAGCACACGGGCCAGATATCATCAGTSAGCTCTAACTTGTTCCTGACAGTGACACTCTGCTCCTGCTGTGTTCCCAAAGCACCTCTTCCACAGCACCTGTGGGAACCACTGCTTCATGCAGATGTAAGATATTGTTGATGCTGTATCTAAAAACTGTGGCTCCCAGCTCAGCTGGCTGGGGGTGATTTACCCCTCCATCCCTGTGTGAGTCAGCTGCTCCGCAGTGCCTGCAGCGATTCAGCTGTGCCTCCCTTCTAACATGTTCATGCCTCACTAGCTGGGAACGGCTTGTCTACTCTCCGTTGCGTTCCAGCTTACTATCTGTAACAGGATGATATGGCTTTGGTGTTCATATTTATATTGACAAACGTTATAGTTTGAGGTGATCYGATATTACAGTAACTGAAGCCATATAAAGATCTAAGATAGCAGACTCAAATTCATGAAATTCTGAGCATTTATTTTAGTTACTACTTTATGGTTCTGGGCCCTACTCAAGGGCCCAGCTTGTTATGTTCTGCACTAYAGAGTGCCACAATATATTTTAAGGGATTACTTTACTGTCACTTCTGCTGTATTAGCATTTATTTTTCATCAGAGGTCTGAGCTATACCGGTAACACATTAATCATGTGTCAATCATCCCATGGGAAACACAGAAAACAAATAGAAACCAACCATTCCTTCCCTAACATGAACTGCTCTCATTAAMTTGGGAATTTGCTTTGCTGATTGCTTTTGTTGTTTTCAGAAATTACTTCTGCAAATAATCAGAATGAAAAGGAGATAATTTAGGGAGGCCTTCTTTGTGAAAAAAGGAAAAGAAAAAACTCACTACATAGTTTCTTGAAGTGCTGCTTGTGCATTTAAAGTAGAAATCCAAAAGATTAAACCTGCCTTGAAATATGATTTATTGATTTGAAATATCAACATACTCAATATTCTCATGATGAGAGTTTTATTATGTATTGTCAGATTGTGATGATAGGAAAGGGATATTTTGTCATATACATTTACTAAACTACTCACAGACTACAACTATTTGAGTACGGTATGTTTTTGAAAGGATATAATGAAAAAACAAGTCATGAATCACCATTGTAGGGACCTAGGCTTATTACCAGAACCGTATCATGAATTGTAGCCTTCTACATCAGTCACAAGCTGATTCTGTACTTGTTAAAATTTGTTGCAAAGCAACAGTGCAAGACTACATTAGGAAAAATATATAATGGTAGAGTCCCTGCAGTTTTGGTTTTGTTTTGTTTTTTTTTTTTTAACGCCCCAGCATGTGGAAGGAATAGATTTCATTTACTGAAATTTTGCCTTTTGGTGTGTGTATGAAACAAGAGGTTGAGCTCCAGACTAGACAGATCCCTCTCCCATCAGTGACAGAAACAAATGTGCATTTCAAAGGAACCTCCCTGCAAGTCCAAGGAACTTTTTATTATGTAAATGAAACTAACTTGTTTGTTTTTGTTGATGTTTTTAAATGCCAAGTTGTAGATATGTCTGTTGTGTTAAATACATCAAACAAGGAACCAGAAYGTCAGTCTCCTGCATTCTGAGTTCTGCTGTAGACATGGATAGTTTGCTTAAGGTTGCATTTCAAACAGCAGCTCTTTGATGCTTTAAACACCCAGCTGAACAGTGATCATTAACACAAGAAGGTGGGAACATGCAGTCAAATGGAGATTACCTGCAGGAGAGGGACATTAACAGGGGCTGCCAAACTGAAGCAGCTTCTACCTCAAAATTACTTCAAACTAGTACAAAAGTATACACAAACCCAAAAACTGTCACTGCCAGTGTTGATATTTAAAACCTCCACTGCTACTGTGAGTGATAAAGGRGAAAAAAATAGCTCTGGTTCTCTTCAATCTGGAAACAGGAATTTTTCCATGGACATGGCTTGGGGATTAGGTACTATAGGATTCACCATAGGATCGGAAATGACCTGAGCTGTGTTCCTGGCTGGCGTTAAAGTGAGTCCGGGCATGCCTACATTGCACAAYGGAGATCTTCAATCGGCACAGGTTGCAGTGCAGAGACGAAAGCTGCAAACCCATGTCACAACATTTCAACAAGTTTCACAAAAAGGTCACTATGACATTTTCAGCCCTTTTGAGCCTTATGATTCCCAAGTTGAAAAGAAAACYATTAGTTTGCCTTCTGGGCTCCAGAGACACATGGAAGTTTCATCAGGCAGAGATTTGAGTGCAGAATTTGTACAACGGAAACAGAAGCTTGAATTCTCAAAATAACTTCTCAATTATTGCTTTCAGAATTTTGCTTTTCTAGGAAACACRTAACGTTTATAGATAAAATGAATCTGCTTTTTTATCAGAGAGTATATGATCCACTGAGTACTCACTGTGGCTGTGATTCTGCTTTGGTGTTATTTGTGTCATGCCTGAAACCCTGTGGGTGACAGTGGTCGGAGGAAGGAAAGACAAACTCACAATCGTTCCATTTCATCATATTTCCAATATGTGCATACACAGAAGAGGGCGGCTTCTGATTATCAAGGGCTGAAATAAACAAACACTTGGACCCAGCCCAGTCATTCTTAGGCTGATCTCCACTTTATTCTTTAAATGTGGCAACCCCCCAATCTCATTGGTGTTTCCTGTACTACTTAATAAAAGCAGAATGTGGTTCATTAAGTACCTTGTTCAGAGGTCACTAACCATCAACTGTCCATATGAAGCCAAATTTGGATGTTAAAAGAAGGAGTAAAGAACATACCTTTTTCTGCCTTTAAAATTTTGGTTTTATCATATCCTGCAAATGAAGAGCTTTGAGTAATTTTCAAAACTGATCAAAGAGCTGCATAATACACCCCTTCACAGTCCAAACTATGTGGGCTCTGAGGGTGGAAATTTCAAAGCAACATGCAGGAGAACCTGTTGCCCCAGATAAGTTAATTAACAAAACCAGTAATGGCTGGAGTTCTGAATTTGATTATTCTTCAAACCTTCTCTTGTCACTGCATTGTAATTTGTTTCAAAAAAGCATAYGTTGGCAACTTCAGTTTATCAAAATATGTAACACTGTAATACTTTTCCCTTCTAATTGTGTAAAATACTGTGCATAAAATTAGATAATCAGATTCCACTGTAAAGACTGCTACACTTGTACGTGATAACAGGGAATCATGGAATCAAAATCCGTGAATGTAATTTCTGTATCTGTGAGGCGAGTAGTGGGTCAGAGCAGTACGATGGAAACCAAAGCTCCTGGGAACCAGATTATATTGATGCGCAAACACCAAGCAGTTGAGTTTGTGTATCTCTAGCTTTAGGACTTGCATAATGACAACTCCCTTCAGGCAGTTTGTGCCTTCCTTCCTCCCCTCCCGTGGTTCCGTTCTCAGTATCTTTAGCCTACTTACTACCTATGCTCAATTTTCTTTCTCCTTTCTTTTTTGGAGAAATTCACAATTGGCAAAGTTTCAACTCACTCCATATAGATACACTCAGTCAGTGTTTACTTTATTGTGAAATTTGCTATCAAAGACACCCCTACAGCATTCAAGATTCAGAAGTCTCTTTCACACAGTTCTTGTGAGGTATACAAAGGAGGTTCTTGAAGAGCTATTACAGAGCGTGAAAAGAAGCATAATATTTGGTCCACTCTTTATGTTCCTACCTCAGTAGCAAGACTGAAACAAAGCAAAAAATACTACCCAGGATTGCAGCTACTTCTTTGTAAGACAATTCCCAAATATTGTGTAGGAGTATAGTTTGCACTATCTATGGATGGTGTTACAAGTAGCAATCAGTACACTTCAAACGYTTTGGATATGTGTTTCAGCAAAGATTTCAAGCACTTCAGTACTGCTCCAGACTAGCTAAGCTGAAAGTCAGCTTTGTGCAAATTAAYTTTACCACTATCATAAAGAAGGCATAAAGCTTAGATAATTTGGGAGCTGTGTTTGTGAATAAAAATCCAAACTCAGCAGTAGTACTATTGCATAAATGGACTGTACTTATTACCTTAAATTGTTGTAAAGATATGGTAGAATGGTACTATTGCATTATGCTTATGGCCCTCACATTATGCTTCAATTCAATTGCCAAAATTTCTAAGAGAGAGATTGCTAAAAACACCTTAAAAGTTTTGCAAGCTCAAAACTATCTAAAGTGAGACTTGATCTTTCAAACCCCATGGTTCAGATTTACCCTACCTGGTCCAGTGCTCTGTCCTTTAAAATTACCTTTACACTTATCACCATGCCTACACTGGGAATTGCATCAACTTAATTAAGTAGTTTTTTTAATCTGGTTTCAAATTGATCAAGTTATGTTAGCATAAAAATCATATGTAGACATGTAGCTTGGTTTTTATTCTCTACTAAYTGTCAATGAATAACTTATGAAAAAGTTACCAACATGTCTTATGTCAAACACAAAAGGCTTATTGAAGAAACTAAAAGATTGCATTGAGATTGATGCAAAAGGATGAGAAGTCTAGGGAAACTGTCATATCTCATTACTAAAATCAGTRTCCTAAAGAACAAAAAAGGTTCTTTTATGTAATTTAAAAAAGAAAAAGGATGACAGAATTCAAAAAAACCCCAACACCTACATTAATTAAAAAGCCTAAAACCTCAGTAGAAATCTGTTCTTTCTTTAAAAATCAATTTACAAGACAAAATGTTGACAATATGAAATAAAAATATTTTTACCAGATTCACTGAACTCTTAAAAAGAAGAAAAATGGTATAACTGAAAGACTATCAAAAGGTCCAGATTTCAATACCATGACTTCTAATGTTATCAAATTATTGTAGTGATCATAGTCCAGCTTTGAAGTTTGTTGAAAGTTAAAGAACCATGAAGGTCAAAATCAGTCTCATCATTGCTATTTGTAATGTAGTTGTAAGTGTAGCATTGCTATAGCTGTGAGAAACTAAGSATATGAGAAAGATAGGCTGAAGGCAGATATAATGTTTCTATTAGACCAGCTGGGTATAACTGGGAAAAACTTGCCAGTTTTGAAGCATACAAACCTTTCCTCAGGCTAAAAGCTTTTGAGTGCAAGGTGGTTKKTKKTTTTTTTTTTTCCTGTTTTATCAATTGATCAAATGTTCTTTCTCCCTTTCCTGTTTATTATTTCACACAGATAGATATTAGTCTCAGATAAAGGAAATATAAAATAACAAATACACAAGACAGAATCAAACAATGTTTGCCTTCAACAAAAGAGTGTTTTCAAGTTTAAGGCACCTGCTCAGAACTGGAAGTCTTCTCTTGACAGTCTCCTGTGTTCATCAGCACCTTTGGTAGCTCAGAACTTTGAACCTCTGTTTCTTACCACAGTCCTTGTCCAAAAAGAAAGATAAAACACAAGTTTTGAAATATCTTTTTGTTTATGTYGAACAAAAAAGCTCAAAGCAGTCACAGCTACTGGCCAGTATCACAGAAAGCTGTGTGTGGGCAGATTAGAGACTAAAAGGATGGGATCACTTGAGAGGAGGGTAAGAGAAGCAGATGGTGAAAGACTGACGAGCAGTGGAAGAGAGGGGAAGGGGAACAGAAGTGCTGAYCAGTGAAGAAAGGAGAAAACAAGGAGCACACTGTGGGCTCAACTCAAAATGTTGCTGGYCACCATTAGCTCCCGTGGATACTATAAATCTAAGCCCCTTGGAAAAGGTAGGTTCATGAACAAAGATGTAAATTGACTGATGAATTTTTGATGGGGTATCCTGCCAGCAGGAAATACAGATTTATTAATATTGAGCATTCTGCAATAAATGTAAGTGCAGTTCTCAAAAAGACTAAATAAACTAAAAAAAAAAAAAAAARAATTTCCACTCCATTCCAACATTATCCAGTATTTCTGAATTTCATTTTGAAATGAGACTTGGTTTTGCAACATACTATACTTTGTCCATTCTAACATAGTAGCACATTTTGGAAATACAATTGAAATAATTTCACTCACTGATTTTTTTTTTTCCATATCATGAATTTATGTCATATCAGGACTTTCAAAAAACTGCTCTGATGTGGAAAAAAAAAAGTAAAAAATAATTACTTTTCCTGTAGCACATGCTTTCCCTGAGATAGGAAGTTTGATTCAAAGCATACACTGAAATTAGTTGGACACCCATTGATTTCAGTGGAGCAGATCTATGAGGAGATCTTGAAGAATAGAAGGAAGAAACTAGTGACAATAAATTGAAGGAATTCCTTTTTAAACAATGCCTTACACAATGTACAAACATACACAATGATCACTCAGTCCTGCCTTTGATGTACAACTCCCCAAAGCTTTAACTTTGCTACTACAGGAAAAGCAGAATTGGGCTCCCAAACCAGACAGGCACGAACCACATCTGTTCTCAGCCACACTAGAATTAACTAATGAGATACCGCTGACTGCAGTGTGTATTTGCATCTAGATTGGCAAGTCCAGACCAAAGTCCTGCGTATATAACATTAAATAATCACGGGAGACTCATTTCTGTGATTTGTCATATGGCCCCTCCTGAAGTCAAAGCCTTGTTTTGTGCTGTTTTCTAGAAATATCCATTACATTTCACAAGCAAGACAAAGCTATTTGGAACAGTATTTAGTAAGCTAAAATCTGATCTACCAAACCAGGACCTGTTTGTTTCACAAACCTGATCATAYGTCTCTTCTGGATAAACGTGTAAAGATACAGAAAGCTCAAGCTGAACAGATTCATGGGCAATACGTACTCCTGTTTGGACAAAAAAAATGAAACCAGGTTAATATTGGCACCCAGGCAGATTTTAACTTGTAGCTCACTGAAAATAAAGCTTTTGTAATGGGAATGTTGGTACAACCTTAACTGTAACAGCACAAACACTGCTACTGAAATACAGTTTTGAGTGAGCTCCATCAAGGAGTGTTTTGTAAATGAATAATGACTTTGCTTAAAGCCAATCAACATCAAGTGTGTTAAAAAAGATGAAATAGTGCTGGAAGGCAGTGGGAGGTAGAGGAGCCTCAAAGTGCAAACAGGTGCTGATCTCCCTTCAGGGGGGATTGAGTGGCACAGACCTTACAGGCCTGTCACTTCTGATCAAAGCAGGCTCCAAGACCACATAATCACCATCACCCACCTTTTAAAGGATGCCCTGATTTATCATCTGTCAGTGTTAATAACTTGGCTACTCTATCTAAAATACTTAAGAACATTACACAAGGATAACATTTCAAATTTTTTTAAAGAAATGTGTAAATGTTTTAAACTAAAATGCACTGAAGTTCCTCCTTTGAGGCCATCTGTTGTTGGAGACCACCTGTCATCAAAAGACCACCTGAGCACATAATATCCCATCATTACAGAACTATCCCCTTGAAGCCATGGATTTTAAGTGTTAGAATAAGAAGGGTGTATGTTACAGACATTGTTGTTACTGGGCTTTTCATATAGTCTGAAGCCATGGGATGACAGCCATATGTGAATAATGGCTTCATAATAACACACATATGAAATGCTACTTTGGGAAAAATCTGATAAGAGATCCGAACATTCCTTGACTGAGCTCCTCACATCCTTTTAACCATGGTCCTTGCCCTGTACTGTTCAAAATGTCCTAATACGTCATACCTACAACTAAACCTTGAAACTACTGAGCTTAATTTTATTTCTATTTATAATAAGCATTGGCATTTCACTGAGAAACAAGAGTCATATTATTGTAAATAGAATTTTGTGGKTTTTTTTCTGAATCCCATTTTTCCCTGCTGATCTCATACTCTTACCTCATTAATCTCTCTTCAGTAAACAAAAGTACTCTACCAAGCTACCCTTGCCAAAGAAAAKAAACTTTCTTCTACCTGGCCCTAACATATGAATCTCTACCTGAATGTTGAGACACAACCTGCATCGTCACAACCTACACAGTTTGAGACAATTTCTACCCTCGTGGGTAATCTACAGCTCCGAYGGGAGAGAACAGAGCACGCGTACACAAGCCTGTGGCAAACATCTGATTCTTGATTTACAGTGTATGTATACACTAACAGAATGATTTTTTTTGCGATATTTTTATCTGATAAATGCCACTGGACTGTGATAAAATATCCTTTCCAGAAAGACATTCTGGATTTGCATTCCTTCCTCAACAGGTTTGCTACGGAGTGACTGAATTGTTAATATATCCACATATAGATACTTTTCTTAAAAGTTTACTGATAAGCAAATACCCAATAGGCCTTGACAGTACCTAGAGAAAAATCCTATAAAATTCAACACATAAAAATATGAACATGATTTTACTAAAATGTAAAATTACTGTGAAAAGTAGTTTAATGTAGAATATTTTTGTGATATTTTCTTAAGGACTTTTTGATATAATAATAATAATAGTTATTATTATTTAATTAATGTGCAGACTTCTAAGACAAGAATAAAATTCTCTGTTAAATTATTAATATTTTTATATTAAATCACTGAAATGTTRTGAAAATAAGTATATCACTTTCCCTTAACAGTTTTAAGCTTCCAATTCCTTAAGTAGCAACTCAACTTCAATATTAAACTGTTAAGACTGTTAGGAGTTATGGGACAGTAAGAAGTACAATTTCTGAATTAATTAATTCTTACAATGTCCTTAAAGACAATCTTTATACTTTGCTGCATTTACAGTACATTAGTCCTGRTGCAATGAAATCAGCCTCATTATATGCTTGAAAAATCTAGTTTGCTTACCAGTAGAAAAAAATTTTAAAAAAAAATCCCAAATAACTGCAAAGCTGAACTAAAATCTAAATTCTAGTTTACAGTTTAGGAAGAATCTATTTGTAACATGATGCATCTAGCCAAGCATTCATATTTGGCATTTTCATAGAAGAACTTGCAGTTCTGCTCTGGTGACAATGAAGGGCCTAAGCTGACAACTGATTAAACTCAGAATGGCAGCAGGAATTCAGCCACTGCTGAACATCTTTCTTCATTTTTTTCTCTTCCAGAATCCTAGTAGCAGATTGTAAAAATACATGATCAACAATGAAAGCAAATAATTTTCTGTAGTCTACAAAAATAGTGAGATGTTTATTTCAGTGGCTAATGTATTTTAGAGTGAAGCCTGAAACCATTCTTTAAACAAATCTGTGCCTAGTAAAACCAGCACTAACCTTCATGTCAGAGATGAAATTTGTGTGAAGCAGATACGTTCCTGGCAGGGTGACATGCATAATATCAAAACACGTATTTGAAGGATTCCTGTAGCAATTTGTCATACACAGATTATTTAAAAACTTTGTATTTCTTGAGATCTGATGTAATTGATCTTAACTAGAGCATACACAGATGCAAAGGCATTTATTCAGTAGTTTCAGAAGTGGATTTGTTTAGTGCAATGTCCTACTTTGACTACAGCAGGATTAACTTCCAGGGCATCTAAAAGCTGTGTATCAAACAGCGGCTCATAGGCACAAAGGAGGAAAAATAGATTTCCTCTTCCCCCAAAAGATAMATTTTATATTGAAAGCTGCTTTGCATATGTGCATTTTAGACATAAAGATTATTAATAATACCTGCAACATCATTTTTGTCATTCAAGTTCCTAGTCATTGCTAGAAACATTTAAAAAGACTACAAGAAGACARAAATTCATCTGTAGCACTGCACAGATAAATTGAAAAACAAGGCCACTAAAAAAGATCCTTTTGTTATAAAGTTCCTAGCCACAAGATGACTGTCACAGGGATCCTCACTCTACCGAAGTCCATTAAGAYCTCTCTTCTTTCTATGATGAGATACCTGATAAAGGGTTTTCTAGAACAGCCTGTGTGAGAAAGTGAGGTTATATTACTATCGCACCAGGTGATCATGCACYCTGTTAGTTAACTGCACGTAAAACTTCAGGTTCATACAAAATGCTCCACTAAAAACTTCTCAAAAAGTATTTCCAGTTTTAACTTTATCAGATAGCTTTCCTAAAGCAGTATTCAAATTCTGTATTTATATTTCCCCTCTTCTTTCTCCCGAACTTCCCGAAGTCTTTTCCCATATACTGATACTTCCAGCAGTGTTMAGAAGGGAAGAAAAAAATCCCTGCAGAGTAGAGGCTGAATTGTATTCACACCGCGCTGAAGTGAGCCAGCTATCTTTAACATGCTGAACATACCCTATGCAAATTTTAAAGGGGTGTTAACCAAGGATCATTGTTGTAATCTCAGTGCTTTGTAAACATGGTACTACTCTACATCACTGCAGCTTTTTTACATCACTAAAGCTTCTTCCCATTGAGTTTTCTCAGTTGCAGAGGTTCATAGAAAGATGCAACTTCAAAATCTATTTATTTAATTCCAACGTGCAATTTCTTTTGAGTRAATTATTGTTCTATCTGCTTATACTTGCAGGCAAGTATAACAACAACTATTATATTCAAAGTGTGCTTTTATCAAATAATTGAGAAAACAAGTTTATTAACCACAAAGCACATCAGAGAAAGTTTAGAACACACAAAATTATCAAACTAAAGAACATATTTTATTTTTAATAAAATAGTGGAGCATGAAAAATAATTGTATATTACAAATATATACAGCACAAAACTGTGCACCCCCAGCACAGTAAAGAGCATCACTCTATACAAAGCTTCCCTTTGCAGAATCTAGTGCTTCTTGATCTATTCATAGTGAGAATTTGTTTAACAATAGAAAGAGTCAATAAGCCCTTTGGGTCTCTTTGAATTGATCCCCCCCCTTTTTTTTTTTGCACAAATCAGTCCAAACGTGTATAACATTGGCTTGATTTCCATTAAAAAGCCACAAAATGTAACACTAAAGGGTTTCTGAGGACTAGACCTCTTAGTTCTTTTGTTAAGAGATTTCTTTTGTTGTCTTTATGTACAGCAAAATACTTGTTTCTCTTTTCATGTCATGGTAAGAAAAAAAATGTATTGCACATTATTCTTATTCACAAAGTTTGTGTCTGGTGCAGGAAGTTTCTCTTTTAGTGAAAGAATATTGGTGAGCATTATAGATTGAACCTATTTTTAGGCACTCCAAACCACTAGGCTGAGATGAGTTGTTGTAAAGGATTTCTCTCTCTCTCTNTTTTTTAAAGTTAGCACTGAAGTTGCTTTCACAAATAGCATACTTACTGAGGATAGGGCTCTTTGGGACCTTAGTTTCCCTAAAGAGACAATGCTCACTTGGGCACTTTTAAAATAAAATCATTGCTCCATAAAACTTGACTATACCTTGTTACTCAGAAACTTGTAGGAAATCCAGCTCAGCTACATGAAAAACTTAAATAGGGTGTTGTTTTTTTTAAAAAAAAAACATTAAAAAAAAATATCTGAGGGCTGGATGAAGTACTTAACTACAAATTAGTAACAGAAGAGACTGTTTTAATTCACAATATTTCTTTCACTGAAAACCTTTCCATAAGTACATTTACCTTCAGTTTTTCACCAGGTCCTGAATTCAGCATGATACATTTTTTGCCTTGAGATATTAAACTGTTCTCTGACAAAAAAAAGCACCATTTATTTTTTAATTTCTGACTGCTACTGTGGACATTTGTAAGTCTGTAAGGTGAGATATAGTCTTTTCTAAAACCTGGTCACACACAAGTGGGTGGTTGTAATGTCGATTCGTATTTTGCAAGGTGAGTTTTCTGTGGATGTTGAGGTTTTTTGTAGATTCCGCTACTTGTAATAACACTCGCAGGTTTTCTCCTACTTCTCTTCTTTAATCTTCGACTACAAACATTTTGCCAGGACTGAAGAGTCTTGGAAGTCCAGATCCACATACCACTAGTAATGCCCACAACTAATAGCATAAAAATTTTGACCATAAAAATTTCTACTGCTGGAATAGAGTTATTCATCATGCAGTCTAAATTTTTAGTCTGATTGTTCATCTTGCATTTCTGTTGAGTTGCCACAATTTTCCAATAATCCATATTAAGTCTTTCATAAAAATAGCAAGCTATCACACAAGTTGCAGGCACTGTATACAAGACTGAGAAGACACCAATCCTGACCATAAGTTTCTCCAACTTGTCAGTATTTTCTCCACCTGTTTTCATCACCCTCCTGATATGAAAAAGGGCCACAAAACCAGAAAGAATAAAAGAAGTGCCAATGATTAGATAACAGGCCAAAGGAATGAGTACAAACCCCGTCAAGGCATTCACATCCATGCTTCCAACATAGCACAACCCYGTCAGCTCATCTCCAGCCACCCTTCTCATAACTAGGATCATTATGGTCTTCACAGCTGGAATGGCCCATGCTGCCAAATGGAAGTAGCTACTGTTTGCTTCAATTGCTTCATGCCCCCATTTTTTCCCAGCTGCTAGAAACCAAGTTAAAGTCAAGATTACCCACCACAAGGAACTTGCCATACCAAAGTAATACAGAACCAGGAACACAATGGTGCAGCCAGTGCTCTCCAGCCCCTCCTGGATGACATAGAGTTGGCCGCTGTCCCTATCACAGGCAATACTTTCAGCACCTGAAAAGAGGCGAATAATGTACCCCACTGAGTAGACACAGTAGCACATTGAGAGGAAGATAATGGGCCTCTCGGGGTACTTGAAACGCTGCGGATCTATCAGAAAAGTGAGTACAGTAAAAGCACTGGAGAAGAAGCACAGAATGGACCAGATGGCAATCCAAATGACAGCAAATTGTTTGTCATCCTTGCTCCAGTAAACATCAACCCCCGGAGTGCAGAGCGGCGCGCAGGAAGCGCTCTTTTCCACGTGGTGGAACTTGCCAGGATTTTCACAGGAGGTTCTGCTGAGGCTGTCCTTATGCTGCTGCAGATCGTGGCCACTGCTGGGCCTCTGTGGACGAAACATGGGTGGCAGCATGCTGGACCCTCTGGGTGGCTCATCTGATCCGTTGTTGGGGGCTTCCATGCACAGGTAATTGGGGTCATTCTTGTTGGGCAGTTTGCTGCAGTCTAAGGAGTCTGGCCATTTAAAATTGAACTGCTCCATAATAGGAGAGCATTTCAGCCTCGCCTGCTCGCACATAACCCTGCAGGCTGGGATTGGTGTAGAAACCTGCTCTGTGCACATAGGGGCATAGAGGGAGCAGAGGAAAAACTTCAGATGGCTGTGGCAACCATACTCCACCAAGGGGGCAAACTCGTGCAGCTGAATGGCAGCTTCCCTTTGGTTTTCATGTCCCATCAGGTTAGGCATCCTCGTCATGTTGTACCCGATATCCTTGCACATGGGGATTTCTATCGGCTGGCACCTCCCGTCGCCGGGGCGGTCAATGTCCATGGAGCTTATCCCCGTGCAGAAGCAGGTCAGCCAGCAGAGCCCCAGGAGAGCCTGCCCCAAGTTCCTCGCCGCTGGCCCCATGGTGGCGGCCGCAGCGGCGCGGGCGGTGCGGCCGGAGCGCGGCTCCCTCCCCGCAGGCGCCCGGCGCCGGGGGCTGTGCGGGGCGGGGGGCGAAGGGGAAGCGGCAGTCACTTCAGCGGCCGCCCGGCTCCTGCCTGGGACAGCATGGCCCCCCGACCGTGGCGAGGGAGCTCGGGGACGGCGGCGGGCAGGTCAGCATAGCCCGGGCCGCGGCCGCGGGCAGCGCCCGCGCCGCTCAGCGCCSCGCACCGCTCGGCATCGGCCCCGCCGGCAGCGCAGGGAGGGGGGCGGGCAACTCCGCAAACAACCAGGCAAAGAAAAAGTAACCCCAAATCCACAGATGCGCAGAACTTACTGCGGRGAGCCCGGTAACTTTCTTTTCCCCGGGGCTTCCACTTTTGCGATGCGTCTTTCCAGCACCCTTCCTCCTCCCCGCTGCTGCTTCCTCGAAGCACGGGCAGCGCGATGCCGGAATAGTTTGGGTCTGGGCAGATCCGAGCGATCACTGCTTCAACTTGCACATGTCCCGGGCGGCTTTTTGGTGCAGCGGGTTCCTCCAGGGATTTTCCTCTTCCTAGAACGGGTCACAGCTCCGTACTTTCTTGCCGAGAGGTGGGGATTGGTTTATCCGAGTGTAGAATAAAGGAGGAGGAGGAGGAAATATCTAAGCCATTGAAGAGGGGGGCCTGAAAAATCCCCCCCCCCCCGCCCTTCTCGCCGCCCTCTGGTCTGGGTTTGCAATAGGTCGGCTCTTCTGCGCTTTGCAGAGCAGGGCTGGCTCGTGTGTGTGTGTTGTCTGTGTGCCTGCTCCGCTCCCCCAGCATTAGCAGGAACTCCTGGGGCTGGAGCAGCTGGGGTTTTTAGGGGGCGGTTGAGTCCAAGGATAAAATAAAAAAAAAAAAAAAAAAAAAGAGAAACAAACAAAAAAAAAACCTGTGCAGGATCCGCCTTGCATACGACATCCACTTTGCATGAGAAAGGTGAAGCTGACACGGTGATTACTTTCCAATCACTCGGAACGCCTTGAAACCTCCTTAAGGACCCCTACAGGTTTTCCTTGATCAGCACAGATTAGAAAAAGCCCCATTTGTTTCTCTCTCCTTCTGTCTTTCCTTCCTTTCTCCTTTCCCTCCCGTTGCCCTCCCTTCAAAGTTTAACAAGATCTTTTCTCTAGAAGGCGTCAGCCTAACCTCCCTCGCTCAGGTAGGAAGCCAGGGAGAGCGAGTGCTTCAGACTTCGTGTCTCCTAATCAGAGGGCTGAAGGTGGTGCCTCCTTGACTGCCTTTATTGGAGGGGGGGCAATGCTTTAGCAGGGAGGATGTGGGGAGGAGGATGCATTTTATGGCGAGTGCTATAAACTCTTCGCTGCCAGGGTCATAAAATATGGTTGCTTTCAGCCTGGAATCTCAGCTGTTTTCAAATGTTGTGCTTTGTCTCGAATTCCTAAATGAACAGGACAGGCAGGATTGCTGAAAAAGTACCTGATTATGTTTTTAATCACAGTATGGCATCACTCGAAAAGTAGCTTGCTTCTTTTTTTTCCTTTTTTCTTTTCCTTAAATCAGAAACCCTAAGAGGACTAGAGACATACCCTTGGGAAAGTTACTTCATCCACTATAGAAAAGATACTTACAGATTTTGGAGATGGAGATCATTCTAAAGTGAGTTGTGTTTACTTTTTAAGTTAAGCTTTGAGATTTATTTTGCTTATTGGTCTATCAGAGCTAGAAGGAGGACATTAAATCCCAAGCCAAACTATAATTCACAATTTTACAGACCAAAAAGGAGCACTGTGATCAGAAGTCAAAGATTAGCTCTACTTCCCCCCCCCCTCCCCCCCCTTGAGCTTAGTTTTAACGAACATATTAATGAAGAAGGAAAATCTCTTTCTCTTCATTCATGCTCACCCACACAAACCGGGCTCCTCTCCATTAGTGCCTGTTTCTTATCGAAATGAACACGGATTCTCCTGGAAACTACCAAATCCCGCAGGGTCAGAGTTAATACTCCACCAGGCTCTAGAAAGGAAACTGTTGGCTTCCTCAATTGTGATAAGGGTGAAATGGATCCAAGCAAGGACAACAAACYAGGGCTAATGTTTGTCTTTGAAAACCCTGAAGATGTGGCTAGTTTTTGCCTAGAAGTAAAAGCCATCACAAAAACGTTTTGAAACAGTAGTCCTCCTTTTTGTGGCTTTTCAGTGGATCGAGGAGATTATAAAGTGTTGGTCTTAGGGGCCGACCTTTCCTTGGGCACTTTTAGATTCCTTAGGGAATGTTACAAAAGCAGCCAGTGTTATGTGCAAAAAAAGCTTTATTTATTTTAGTGTGTCTGTGTGTATGTATGTGTGTGAGAGAGCGTGTGTATTGGGGTATTTCCATTCTTCATTAATCTGAGCCTGTTTTCTTAGTATTTGTATGCATCCTGATTCCTCTTCTAGAGAGCTCAGTTGGGGGTAGTAGGGAAGTGTGGGGAAAGCTTTTACAAGGGACAAGTAAATTCTACTTTAAAAAGTAGAATTTAAATAATGCGTAAGATGAACATATTAAATATTTGTTTTGTTCAACTTGATTGTTTGGGAGCTTGTTTTTTCTTTTTTTTTTTTTCAACAAGTATTTTTGAAAAGCATATTATATCACTATTCACATTAATCAAGAAAAAATACATGAAATAAAACATGGCCTGTTTTCTTCTATAGCACTCATAGCAACCCTTTTCTCCTAAGAGGCAAAAAGAAATACAAATGAAAGTGAGAAAAAAAGCGGGGGGGGGAACTCCCAACCTTTGCAGTTGTGTCTCTCTTAATTGATCTTTTATGTGCCAATTTAAACCAGCCTTGTTTTAGCCAATGCATCCCGCTTTAGATCATTGATTTTACTTTCTATATTTTTAAAGAGCTATCTAGGGGTATCTTCCATTCAATCAGCTTTAGTCAGTGAAACTAACAAATAGAACATTATTATAGAAAAATGAGAGCGCTGAGAAATCAGCAACTGGAAGATACCTCTGTAACTAATAAATGAAAAGAGCCTTTTGATGGCTCCAGCTGAAAAGATATTTTATTTTATTTTTTTCTCCTGTGTGTGGGATTTGAGATGTGTGATTCTATGGAGCAGCCAGGCACCCCTGCTGCTAGGCCCTGGCTAGGAGTTGGCCCCCCTCTGGCAAATGTTATGGAGAATTGGGAGGAATTTTATGGCTGTCTTTTCCCTCAGCTCTTTTTTCTTTTGTCTTCTTTGAAGAATGACTTTAGACATTTTATTTACATATTTAACCATGGATGAAAGAGGAAAAAGAAAGCATTTGGGCCGTTGTGGGAATAGTGATATGTTTAAATTAATGGAAATCTTATTAGGCTTCTAAAATTT
Source organism: Oceanodroma leucorhoa (assembly GCA_030449065.1). Taxonomy (NCBI): domain Eukaryota; kingdom Metazoa; phylum Chordata; class Aves; order Procellariiformes; genus Oceanodroma; species Oceanodroma leucorhoa. The sequence goes on along the minus strand of JASVER010000073.1, from coordinate 929,308 downwards.
TAAGCAAAAGATTTTTAATGAAACTTTATAATTAAACATGATTTCAAATAATGTGCCAACTCACAGGAAAGATGCATTTCTCCCTCTAGCTATCCATCTCCCCACCTCCCAAAAATGTGCAGAGGAATCATCTGTATCTTAAAGTCCAGCTCTTCTTCTGTCCCGTAAGCAAAAGATTAAAAACCCTGAATATTTAATAAGGCATGTCATAATTCAAACCATAACTAAATATTTTGTAGGTAAAGCAAACCATAAACAAGACAAGAAAAAAGACACCACCACCCCTCATCCCTGCAATGGCAAAGTTTAATGCTGTGTAATCTATTGCAGTGACAGTGTAATAAAATACTTTGATATGGGTAATGGTGAAAATCAAAGTTACATCTAGTCTATACATGTTAGAGTCAATGGAAATTACAGTGCTAGGCAAGGTTTTCTGAAATGGGATTAAAGAAAACCCAAATAATCCATTGGAGATAAAATGTTCTGACACTTCAGCAGTAAAGAGAAATGAAATGGTAGGCTTGGGGAGTTGAAGAGTTAATACATTAAAGATTTTTAGTAAAATAGTCTAAATTACTTATGATTAACAATAGTGTGTTATGACAGAACATGAACTGATATTCASAGTCTTATGTTTAAGAAGTCTGTAGCTATAACTGTTTAATATTTTTTAATTAAGGTTTAATATTTTTGACCAGCTGTTTATTACACAAAAAATAGAGACCAGTTTAATGTTAGTCCCACTCAATAATCCTACCCTCATCTATATTTGTATTCATTCATTCAGACACTTTTTAACTGCTTACATCTGATATGTGTTTCATTGTGGTAACAAGTTCTAACATATATATTTTTAAAAAATGTTAGCCATACAGAAGGTAGCAACTGTAAAAGAAAAAGATCACACATGAAAAAAGAAAGCTGATAACTATTTTAGCAATTTTATAAGCCTGCCTTTCTTATTGAGTTTCCACTAGATATYAATAAAATTAAATGGCATGCAGAAAGATGTTTACTTTTTAAACCAAATGGGCTTATTTCTTCTTAGCTACAGAATCTTTGTAGCAGTTTTCCTCTAATATTTAAATAAACATGTCTGCCTAATAGGACAGGCATACTGAGAAATATTCCCATGCAAGTGTGAATATTCACAATGCACAAAAGTTTTAATTACCYTTAGAAAGCCACCACCACCAACACTTAAAAGAATTAAAAACAAAAACAAATCATAAATGGATGAGTGGGTTGTATAGTATTGCTCTAATACAATTTAGCTGGCTATTTTAAGGGCACTTCCCTTGAAATGTGGTTTGAAATATTACCAAAGGTTCGACGGGGTGCATTAGTGTGAATTGCAAATCAGAACATTTCTTTAATCCCCTTTTCATGGCCTGGCTTCGGATCAGTGGCATCTAAGGGACTCCCCACTGATTCTGGCTCAGGAGGAACCATTCACTGGGGCAGCTTCCCTCCTCTATTCCCACAGTCCAGAAAACAACACCACAGACAGACACCCTCCAACTAAATTAGATTAAACTCCTTCTCTTCCACAGCACATTAGCCTTTTCACTGCCCAAGATTCATTATTCAGCTACTCCTAATTTAAAGATACAGTATTTTTCTCCTCTTAGGAACAAAAAAAMCAAACAAAACTAAAGCCAAAGCACAATAAAAAAGATTCCCGGTCAGAAATAAACCCAATAATTCTAAAATTACATAAAGGTAGGAGAATATCCTTTTCATTTACACTCTAATATTACAGGGATATTATCATTTTAAGGCACAGGCCACAGCAGAATTTTCTATAGAGACTGAAAACAAGGACAGGCCCAGTAAAAAAGAAAATGCACACAGATTTTCTTTTCTTACATACATCATTCAATAAACTTCATTCATCGTTCTTTTTGCATGCGCTGTTTGCATATCTTGCAGCCAAATCTAGACTCGTAAAGCATAAACGAAGTGAAAACTGCATATGATAGCGAGGATTAATTAGTTGTCTTCGAGTCACTTCCTCCCTTATTTTCCATCCGTAACTCCTCCCCTCTTACTTTTCGAGATAAAAAATCTTTTAAAAACTCACTCATTCARGTATGAGTATGTACCTCTTCACAAACACAAATGCAAGCAGCTAACAATAGACAGGAGTAGTAAGATCCCAAGCAAGCTGTCCCTGGGGTCTCAAGGGTCTATTGCTGCACTTGYGGCATCAGGTGTTGTAGGCACATGAACCAGCTCCTAGGAACTCCCAGTTCTGGGCACTATTTTATATAACCTACATTACTTGTGTACCACCTGGATGGTGGAAAAGGAGAAAAGTGATAATCTGCCACCCTTAATCTTCTCTGGTTTAAGACAAAATGAACCACCAGCTACAGAAGAATCTTYGCTCCTCATGCTGTTTTGTAAAGAAAGCATCACTAAAGTATCTTCCAATAAAATTCCAGTACAAATAYTTGCAACGTCTAGCTTGCAGAGAACGGGTAAAATATTTTTAGTTTTGTTCTTCTGGAAGATCCTGAAAGACAATCTCGGTGCCTGSAGCTCCCAGTTGTAGTTTCAGTGCCTCTCTAAATTAGCATCTAGATTATGGAAAGATGACGGGGTAGATGAAAGCAGTATTTCTGACATATGGATGTTATCCTATTTTACTTGAGCTTCCAGCAGATGAAAGATGTTGTGTCTGGCTTTCCTCAGTCCACCAAGAGCCTTCATACCTAGGCAATAATCTTGTGGAAATCTCCCTTCTCTGCTAGAAAACTTTTGCAATACTGCAGTCTTCCTGCCAGCCATGCATCTGATCTCCTGAATATCATTCAATTCAGGTTTCTCACTAATATTGTATCTTTCAATTGCCTGTGCAACGCCTTAAGCAATTTGGCACCTCTGGTGCAGGCAGAGACTTTCAGGAGTAAAATGATGGTAATAATTACATTTATTACTACTATAGTAGAGGACAGCAAGATCTATTCCCCTAATACTAAGTATCATTCGTGAACTTCCAAASTAATATACAGAAGTCCATTTGTCTACTTTGCTCATGTGAAAACTTGATGAGAAATGTTGTGATATTAGGCTTTCTTGTGAAGGTTGCAGGACAGACTTATACTTTTCAGGCCTAAAATTTCTGAATAAAAGGGTAATGTAGCTACAGGACAGGTCTGAGGATTGAGATTGTTGGAGGCATTGTCTTTTTTCCTTTCATACTTGTTCACTACTTGTTTTGGTGGTGGAAGAAATGGCCTGTGGGCATTGATGTAAAAGATAATTTCCAACTGCCTATAGCTGTTGAAGTAGTCACATCCCAGCTTCTGTACCCATCCTGTAATATTCAGAACAGACTGGGGACAGGCCAGAAGTAAAGATTTAGAATATGCAGTTAGAAAGGGAATGAGGTTTATCAGAGAGCTTCCAGGGTAAGCAAACGTGAGCTGGAGATCCCTGGTGCTTTGACGTGAAGCACTGTTTTCATCCTCAACCCCAGGATTTAAGAGCCTCAAAGATACCACAAAGTGTCGTTCTGTGTCCACCACTCATGTCCTCTTTACCTAAGTAATCTTTTTTCAATATCTTAATTCTTAATTTTTGATACTTTTACAACACTTTCTACGTCAAAATGTTGTTTAAACCTTTGTAAAGGTCACCAAACTTGTGTAGGTAGAAGGCAATAAATAGGATTACATATTCTTTTGGTACTTCTGTAACTGACCAGATTCAAGAAAACATGAAGATGATGCACTTATCCAGAAACAAACAAAAAATCTGAAAATCACCGTATTTTCAGACTTCTACACTTCTCGGACTTGGTATAATAATTTWAAAAAAAACCTAGAAGCTTTGACCTACAAAACTTGAAAAATCTKCCTCATTGAAAATCACTGACAGCTACACTCTTTAATTCTCTTACATGCTTATTGAATATCCCTATTCCATAAGAAGACGGCATTGTCTTTCATCAACTGTTCAGCAGCAGAGAGTTGGGACACTTGCAATAGACAAGTCAGTTCTCTTTATCCTGTATCTTCCAAAACTATTCATTATTCTGGTATTATTTCTATGGTCTTTTTCACTTCAGAAGACTAGTTTATACTCTTACAGTGCCTCATTTCATAATGCCTATATGTTTGCCCCATACAAGAAGAAGAGAACAATTTTAGAGTTTTATCAGTAGTCTCTAGCAGGGAAAACTAACGTAGTGGTGAACTTGTGTTAGCAATCTATTTAATGCATTTAAGATTATTTTCTAGTTTGAGAGGTAGGCTAAAATTTCAGGCCTCCCTGTGTGAACCCTCATGTCTTTTCATCRTCTCTAACTTACACTGTTGTCTTAAGGTAAATTTTATTTGCATGATTTAATAGCAGTATCAATTTTAACCTTTAAYAGTCCTTGACAGAGTTTTATCTACCTGCCTAAATGTCAAATTAATGGTAGTAGTTCTCGGAGGAGGGACAAAAGCATCCGGAAGAGAGTTGGAAAGTGATTTACAACCTAATGCAAGGGCCATTCTGGCCCAGCTTCAGCCCCTGGGAGTGTTACAGCAGCTGAAATGCAGTAGCTTTCGGAGGTATCCTCCCTTTGTCCTTGTCTTTGACACTTCACTGTGAGCTTTGCCCGCCGCAGAGGATACCAGGATTCCTACATGTTCATTAAGTAAATGGTAAAGATCCCTCAGGCCCTTTTATCCAACAGAGTTCCTTTATAGCACCGCATGTTATATTGTRTTGCACTTCGCAGTAAAGGTGGTGGCAGCCACAGTAACACACTTTTCTGAAGTTYTGAATAAAGCTTTTCAAATAATTTTTCAGAAGACGAGTAAGAGAGTATTTCCTAATACTAGACTGATATTCTTTGATTTATCACATTATCTCTTCGGAAAGTTTTTTACTCTAACATTATTTAATAAAAAAAAAGAGTCTGAAAAAAATCCGTTTGGAAACCTGCAATGTACCTTCTTTCATGCTTGATATAGACCACTGTAATAAAAACATAGCCTGATATATCAGCCTTCTTAGCATGTAGAAAAAATCCTAGCATAAGCAATCCTGTCTCAAGTTCAATTCTCTTCRTAAGAGCCTTTTAAAACTGACTGTAATAGAGACCCATGTCTCTCAGTGTTTTGCAAGTGTGAATTAATTAATGCTTTTAAAATCCTTGTGTGGTATTGTAGGTAAGTCCTTTTGTAATCAATATAAAGAAGGATAAAATGTGATACAAAATATGTACCTGCCTCAGAAACTGAAAGAAGAGCACAATAAGAAATGAAATTCTGGCATTCTACTTCAAACCCTGCTCCTTCTCCTAGATTAATCTTATTCTTTCTTAGATGTTTACCAACACCTGTCATTCATTGGACAACACTCCAAAACCAGGTCTGAAAGGCACATAGGGCGTGCGTGGCACATATAGAATTGGCTATCTTGTCTCTTTGCAACAGTGGACTCTTTGTTGATGATGCCAAAAYGGAGAGTACAGCCTGGTAACTGCGCATTAATTTAGTGCTGGACAGTTGCTAGTGTGCTGCCTGGTGTGTACTTCTTGCTAAGCAAAGTGAAGAAAGCAGAGTGTGCTACTGAAAGTCACTGCATGTCAACGTTAGGGAACAGCTTTTTACACACAATCAAGGATTTCTCCAACTACTGCAGCCACACAGCAAATTCCTGTGCATTCTGCATYAGTGGAGTACAGCTGTGTACCAAGCAAGTCTCCTAATTTACTACTGCTTACTCCTGCTTTGCAAACTCAGCAAACAGCCTTCAGCATATAGAGCAAAATTCAGCTATTTTGGTTAAGCATGCTTAAAAAGAATCAAGTGTAAACAGGGAGCTGCCTGAGCACACTGAAGCTTTGCATCAGTGCAGCTGTAAAAGCGCAGGTCTTCAACAGTGACATTGTGAGCTTTGCTGGCCACTGTCAGGTGAATTGGCCGGTGTAAAGCAGGCCAGAGCATATACACTGTGGCAGTGTGAAATGGCATGACGTTTTCTTTTTCAGGTGGACAACCACCACTGTAAGGGCCAAATCCTGGTACTACTGGAAGAAAAGACTTTGCTGTGCTGTTCAGTGGAAGCAGTCATTGTCTTTCCAATTACACAATTCCTCAAAACTATAGCTATTGTGGCCCATTCCTATCATGGCACTAGCCTACACTAGGATGGGTTTGTCTGTGCTTTGCTCCTGCTTCTTGTTTTATGTAAATTCTGTTTTCAGCTATATTTTTCCTTGTTTTTTCACCTCTAGTGTTATGTGATAATTCTTCAGAATATGGGAAGAGAATTCAAGAGAGTTACTGTGTAARTGGTCTGGGGCCTAAATTTTATCCTCACCTATACCAGAATAAATCAATATCTACTTGAATTTCACTAGTGCTAGAAAGAATATCCAGCAGTTTGGGTAAAAAGAGATCTGACTTCCRTGATGCAGTTATGCTTCTGTGATGGATCTGAACTAAAATCTAGTAATTCRAAGTTTCCCATATGTATATGATAGGTATATGATATTGCCCATAGGTATATGTTATTCCCCAATATATAGTATGATACACTGAGGAAGTACCAATTCCACAATACCTTTGTTTTACCCATTCTTACACTCTTCCCTGGGCATCTGCTAGAGGGCACTGTCAGAGACAGGATATTGTGCTAGATGGACTTTTGGCCTGACCTGCATATCCATTCTACATTCTTATATTCTTAGGTACCATGAATGGATGATATGGGTTTAATCACTGCTGTATGTTGCTCTTGGATGTTCTCCATCTGGCATTTTAATTGTAAGGGTGTGATGGCAATCACACATTCTCTGAAGCAAGCATGAAAAGTGAGAAATTTAAATACCATTGTTTGGAATGCTATTTATTATTTCCAGATCACAAAAAAGAGATGCTTTGTGTATCTCGCAAGCAAGAGGCACAAGAGAGACTGATCCAGTAGTTAAGGCAGGCATGTCAAATTTCACAAAATGAGCATAAAGGTCACATATAAAAGTTGGTTCTGCCCAAAGGCCACAGCTGGTGTATGTGTAGTACATTCTTTCTCTCATCTGATGACACTGAAAACTAATTGTAGCTGGTTGGCAGAATCGCTAATGTAGGATGTCAGACTGCAGGACAAGAGAGACCTGGTTAGGCTGTGTTTTGGGCCAGAGTGTGTGTTGGCTATTTGAGCCCCACGTTCACTCACAGCCTAAACCACAGTCCATCCTCACRTCACAAAATCCAATATCTTCTTTTGTCCTGGAACCCAACTCATCATACATAATCTGACAAGGCTGTATKTCCCATGTCAAAGCAGGAATTTGATAGAAATGTTAAAGCATTAGACTGAGAATCAGTCTGGCTCACATCCACAAACTGCCAGCATGGTACAGAAYAAGACACATAAAACTCTCCTGTACGATGAAGTTATACCGGCATGAAATATGGAGAGGAAGTGTTACATTTAGATGACTCTCAGATGTTCAGATTTTTTTCCTAATTATTATTATTATTATTATTATTATTATTATTATTAAATGATTAAAACAACGTGGGAGAAAAGACCCACTTAGTCTGAAATACTTGTATCTGCATAGGAAAGTGCACAGACAACAGCATGGTTTAAGTATAATGATATAGCATTGCTGGAAAATGCCTCTGTGTACATAAGCCCATTGTCTAACTTTGTGTTTCCCCTGTCTTTAAATGAAGAATATTCTGCTTGATGTTAGTGAATGGGAAGTGCTCAGACACTGCAGTGTTGGAATATATTATTACTTCATGAGAGAGTGATCAGAAAATTCAGACATTTGGGAAGATACAGATAGACCTTTTTAGATCGATTGCAAGTTCAGTACACACAATATTCTAGTTTTGGCAATTTCAGGTTCAAGAGCACAGAAACAGTGTTACATGTTGCACACATTAGGCAACCAAGTATACAGAATCAATTCAAAGCAGCTGTTGAAGATCAGAAATTTTAGGGGAGCTATAGGGTGAATTCCTCCATCTATACATCTTTTTTTGGAAGGGGGAATGCAAAGGAGGAGGGAATGAAAAATTGATACTGCTCTGTGCTCCAGATGAAAGAACAAACATAATTTTATTTTCTTTAATGACTGCACTGGATTCTGAAATTAAACCCAGCGGGTAAAAAGATCCTGTGCAGATTTCAAAAGAGATCATGTAGTCTGTCCATGTGCTAAGGCAGGCACATTTTTTTAAGTCCTGCCATGTTCTGCAAAACTGAAAAAGGGTTATCCCTGTAAGCATTCCGCTTTTCAAAGCCATCTATCTCTCTCCACCTACCCCAAGTCAGTGGATATTCCAAAATAAATGTCATCCTAGCTTTAAATGTCATTTTGTGGTTCCTCCCTCTAACTTTAGAAGGAGAATTCCTGTATACTCTGCATTAAATATTAGTAGAGCTCAACATACAGACAGCAGTCTTTTTTTTTAACCTCTCAGCAGAGCCAGACAAAAARAAAAAAGCCAAAAAACAACAAAAAACCCAGCCATATAAATAACTGAATATAATCCCCAGTACAGATTTTTAAACCAATTGAACTGAGAATAGCTAACCTTCACTCTGAACTCACTCCAGCTGCAGGTTAATGCAGTTAATTGCAGAGCACCTGGTCTAAGCCTCAGGTATATGAATCATCCCCACAGCACACCTTTCAATCTTTTATTCCTATGTAATGCCCTGGGGCAGCTGACAGTGCCTGTTTAAGCTTTGTTCCTAGTGGGTGTGCCAATACGCTGTCAGAATTCCCTTATTATATGCAAAAGAAAGGTTGTACTTTAAAGCGTATGTACGTATCTCCAAGGCTGTGGTTTGAGGATACGCTGTCTCCAGCAGCAATACTGACTTAGCACGTACCTGCCTTCCCCCCAGAGGAGCCGCTGCTGCCTGGTGCTGCTCCCAGGCTAGGCGCGCGTTCCACCAGTTTCGCTAACACAGCTGTTTGCGGGGTCACGCTGTGAGCTGGATCAGGAAATTGAGTCGTCTTAAAAATCAACCCTAACAATATTTACAGATTTTTAACACCAAAACAGTGCATAACATTAAGCTAGTATTGCTTCTGGAATCAGCACATTCTCAAATGGTGGCCTGTGAGTGTGGAGACATAAAGCAGTGTGTATGTGTACATATGTGTGCGTGTGTGTATAGAAGCGTGCTTTTATTTGTATGTGTTTGTAAGACAAATATTTTTCAGTGTCTATACACATACACATTACTTCAGACACTCATAAAACACATCCTTTTAAAACCAAGGCTAGTCCCTTTTAGTTTGTTAAGTTCTTTTTTAACTCTGTAAGTGAATTGCATAGCCTTTGTCCATGGAAAGTCTGTTCTTGGACATAGATTTATTTATAACATCAATAGTAAAGAGGCAAACTGAATCAACTGTTTACCTAAATACTCTAATGTATGTGCATATAACATATCTACAACMATGTGTGTTTTATAAATAAATACCTATGTGCACATGTATCGGGCACTAAAATGCCTACAGGGTATTTTGGTATGGGTGAACTACTTGTAGATACTTGCAAGTTCTTGCTAGTCTGGGATTGATTATGTCCTGCTTATTAAAGTGGTTTGCAGCTTTAAACTGGTAAATATCATTTAAAAAGGGCAGGACAATGTTTTGAAAATAGTTGGTCACCTTATCTTGCACAGACATAACTATGAAAGTACAATCTTATTTATCYTACCATATATTAACTGAATTACATTTCTTTACATAGGTTTAATGCAATTGTGTCACATGACATCCTTCAACTATAGGTGATACACAGATAAAGAACATGAAACTGAGGGATATAAAGAAGGTTAGTGGAGAAAAAGTTGTGAAGAGAAGGCAAATGAGCTGCACTGAACATGTACATTATACACAAAACTAATGATAGCTTGTACAAGAATTGTATTATAAGAATGACAGTCTGGAAATTATAAAACTGACCTCTCTCTGGCAATACTGATGTCTTGCTTCTTTGATGTGTGTTAGCACAGAAGATTAGRTTACTCCTTAAATTACACACAAATAACAATCAGACATTGTCACAACAATCTTGATGTTGTCATCTTTTCCATTATGCCATTCCACTACATTGGTTGGCAAACCACCACTCAAATGTCAAAGTACACACTCATAATGATTATGATTTCAAGCTACTTATTTTCAGTCTGCCTGATACTAATTTTTTTGCCTCTTACTTCATTAAATGTCCTCGTGTATAATGAGTATGTTCTGAGTGTAAAATACTGAATTTCTGATTTCATAGCATTTGATGTTTGCTTTGCCAAAGTATAAGAAAGGAGCAAACAAGGGAAGTGTTTAGCGACGTAGCGTAAACCTCAACAAGTAGAAGCCTTCTGAGAAACTGGGTTAGCCTTTCAGACAAAAAAGGCCAAATCTGCTTTCGTGGAAATCAACATCAAAACTCCTGCTGACTTACATGGAGTCAGGACTTTGTAGCTGGTGAGGTCATGTTCAAATGCAACTTTGGAGCCTACAGTGAGACCACACTTCAAGRGTGAGTGACAGATCCAAAAGAGCAGAGCATTCAGTTACCCTTACAGGCTACAGATGAGTTCCATTATACAGAAACAAGAATTTCTGTCTGTGATGCCTGGTTTAGGATTGATAGTTATATTTGATGACCTGTAGGAAGATTGGTAACTTTATCTTAATATTTAGACAATCTGAGGTCATTACAGTATATCTTCCCCCTTTGTAATCAGCATTGGCTCRTTCAGTTGGGTGGGATACTTCATCATATATTCTAATGACACAGATGTGCATSTACCCTGATGTGACAGGAGAATCCAAATAATGCAATTTATTGTCTAAAATAGTCTACTGGAGTTCAGGCATAACTCATCTACTATAAATCAATATCATCTTTCTGTAAGGGCCTGAACAAGATCTGTGCATCACTTAAGGTCTTTAAGTAATGCCAAAGTGATGCACAGTGGAGAAATTTCACCATGAGAAATGGAGTCCCTCTTATATTCTGTCTCTAAACCRGAATATATTAAAAAGTCAGCAGTGATTCAAAGTCCATGACATCAGTGGGAAGTTGCTCCAGCAACCCTAATTCTTTTCAGTTACAGACTCTAGAATTTAGTCTAATGCTTTTAATGTTTTCACTGTCCTTGGCTGTAACTTTATTAAAAATTCAACTTGAAATTCAATTAGATGTTACTTTATGTTATTGGAGTAAATATAGTTTTATCATCAGTTTGGTTATTTACTTCCCATTTTGCTCTTCCATGTCAAAACAGTGAAACAATGTAGTTATGATAATCTCCCTATTTCTACTGGTCCCAGGTATTCCTGCAGAATCTTTCTTCCAATTCTAGAASAAGTGTTTATAACAATGCTCTGTCAAAGGTAAAGAAGAGAATAGACACATCCTTTCTTGACTCTCATGATGAATGCTTGCTGACACAGGTCATAAACTTCATAGCATTTATTCCAAACAAAAGCCTGCTATTATGTAGTGAGGATTATCTGTAACGGGAAAGAAAAGAGGAATGCTTGCTCTTGTTTCTATAGTTCAGGTTGATTTTATTACTATTTAGCTGATATTACAGTCGGGTTTTTTTAAAAAGAGGGAAAGAAAAAAAGTTCATTTTGTTTAGCTTCTAATCTCTTGCCAAATGAATTAGCTAGAAGCATTTTATACTGGCAAAATATAGTCTGAGCTGTAATAGTTCTGACTCATCTGTTGCTGTCCAGTCTCCCTTGACAATTAGCTTACTGTAGCCAAGGAAAATTTTGGTCCACATCTATTAATCTTTGTGGAGATGAGAAACTTCTCTGAGCTTGGGATCTCACTGCCTTATGAAATGGTAGCACAGGAGAAACCCACCCAAGTTTATGGGCTAAGGCAAGTAATCAATCAATGCAAACAACAGTGCCATGCAGACAAGATTTAATAAGAAGAATGAATGGAACTGGCTAAGCCCCCAGGGACAGATGAACCTACTTCTCATTTTCTGTTTATTAAAACCATTCATATCAATTTGTCATGTGGAAGCATTTCGTTCATTCAAGCACAAGTGTAATTTAAAAATCCTATTAATAATACTTTAAAATACAGACTGTCAAATTCTTTACACACAGGTGATAAGGGAACAGGAGTGGAAGCTTAAGACGCCTAATTCTAATCTCAATGCAAGGCTTACTAAACAACGGGTCAAACTCACTTTTTCTGTAACTTCTCTGAAGCTAATGTAGTTACACAAGTCATGAATTTAGGAAAACACCTCCATTCACTGCCCTCCAAAGGCCAGATACAAGCTTCTCTGGAATTGCTAAATTTTATTTTCATCAGTTTTCTGAGATTTATCTTTCCATTTGCTCTAACTGGCTGTGAACGGAATTCAAGAAGCTTGTAAGAATTCCTGGAAAACTCAAAAAGCTTCTTTATCTCAGGAGTGAGATGCATCTTGCAAGCTCTTCCATTACTGAGACCAAAGGATACTCATTCTGGCTAAAAGGCACTTGGTATATTTTGCACACTCACTGCAGGTCTCCTTAYCCATACTACTGAAAGGAGCCAAAACACGGACCTGCTTCACTGGGCAGAACTAAGTCAGGCCATTAACAGTCACCGTCATTGCTTTTGGGATAATGTTCTTTGCAAGACATTTAACGGGAAAATTTATCCAAAAAAGGTAAACTGCTAGGGAGCTAGCCCTGTCACCTTGTTTYTCTGCATCAGTCCTTGTGCAAATGTACATATTTTTATGAATTCGAAAGATCACATTTGACTCAGTGTTCTACCTGTCTCTGMAGTGAGTTGTGCTTCTGGGCTTGACCCAAAGCTTGCTGAAATGATAGGCTTTTCATTTACCTGAACTGCCTATAATTCAGACCCCATATATGTCAGTTTAAGACTATGACAAATGACTGYTTGTGGACTTTGGGAGTGTAATTGCCAAAGAGCAAGTTGAGATGCAAAACAGAAGTTTTCCTGGTATGGCCTTGGCTTTGCCTTACCCTCTTACATTCATCGCCAATAAGCCAGACACACAGTCCTAGCATAACATCCATCTTCACATAGATAATTAGTATCACACCTACAGGCTCTGTTTCTTTTAAATAATCCTTTGATGAATGCTAGAGATATTAAGCATATTATTAGAAGGAGATGGTGCTTGGAAGAAGCAAAAAATGCTATGCTTCCTGACTGCTTTGTTCTTTTGAATTATTGCATGGTAAAAAAAGGAAAAAAAACCTTTTCTCTCTTCCAAAAGAATATACAAAATGCTGCTACGGATTTGGAGGAACTGTTTCAGGTTCAAGTAGTTACTAATAATCTAAGGCAGGAAGGAGGGGAAAGGCAACCTCAAACTCTCAAAATATTCAATAAACTCATGGTTCAGGAATAACTCAACACATGACAGCCTATAAACCTCAAGGCCAGGAACTGAAACAACAGCTTGGTACGAAGTGACCAGACCAGACCTCCCTCCTTAAACTAAGAGACTACAGTACCTGGTAAAGTTTTATAGCCCTAACAAGATCTTTAACAAATTAAAGGCACTGGAACTATGACTTTGTTCTTTCTTTTCAAGCTGCCCACCTTCCCATTCCTATCCAGCAATGCTACTGCCCAACGGATGGTTTTAATTCCAGTCCCAGAATGGTACAAAGATTGGTATTCATACAATAAACCTTTCAAAGAAGAATTTACTTTTATTGGAGTTGTTTAATTGTTGTAGAAGCCCCGCTATAATAAAGACTTCTGTCATTTTGTCTTTTTGTTATAATTGACTAAATCTATTAGAATATATTCATAGCTGAGGGAAGACTGGGATCCCTGTGACTGCACTTATATTTGCATTATTTATGTAGCAACAAGAACTAGATAAGGCAAAGAAATAAGATCCTTGATCATCATCTCCTTTGATCATCTCCCCCTTCCCCCACCACTTATGCAGTGCATACCATAGAGGTATTTTGGTTCATAACTGGAGTTCCACGTATCAATTCCAGGAATACTGCACCAAAATTTACCCAACATTTGAAGGTACGTGGGGTTGCTATGTTCTGAGGCTTTGCTGTARGATTATCTTTTTGACTGTGGCAATACTAGTACTCCATATAATGGCCTGTGAATTGCTGAGCATACACACCTGCAGTCTAAGCTATCCTGTGTATAAGCCTTCCTGCCCAGTAAACAGGTAGTCAACATGCAGTACAAGCATGAGAAGGAAACACAAATGATGCAAATACTTCTTCACCAGAAATCAGTCTGAACTGTTCATGCAGAAAATATCTGGACCAGCAGCAGTTCCGTTTACCCTCAAAGATACACCAGCTCTCAGCACAGAATCCAGCTTCTATCTGCTTTTGCCCTCCCAGCTAGGCAGATGTGCCTGTGCAGTATGTCCCATAGTGCTGTGGATGTTCAGTAATTTTATTTCTTTCTTTCCTCTAAGAACCTTCTGTTTTCTGTGGACTTTCACCGTTTAAATTCCCAGCCAAAGAAAGATGCCCACCAGAACACAGGCAATGGTCCAAGGAAGTCCCTTTGCATACAAATATGAGACAGACACAGCAAGCATTTTCCTTCACTTTAAGTTCCAGCTTTAAATCACATTCCATAAACTGTCTTTCCATTCTATTTAGGATAGCCCTTGGGTTTAGTATGAGGCTACCAGMGAGTAGCAAATTGGTACCAAGACTTTGCATACTTAAAGGAAAGGGAAAGCACATTCATACACATAATAGGATGTAAACCATGTCAGTGAGCAGAAAGAAAATGATAGGAAAATCCTTTCCTATTACATGTATGGAGATTTGGGGTTAGTTCTAGATAGTTTGCATTTTGAATTCATCGTCAGGTTTGGCATGTGCCCTTCTATTGCTTACACAGGAGCCTAAGAATCAAACAGAAATCCTGAGGATGTTGCACTTGAAATCAGATCTGCATTTGTTAGGGAGCTTTCACGGTCCAGGTGTAAAATCTCCAATAAACATTAGACATAACTCAAACAAAGAAAACCACCCCCTAGTTTGACAAGCTGCTAACTACAAGGCCACAAAGTACAAAGAAGCAGCTTCTCATATCAAGGTGCATGGTATTCTTAACTGACACCCATAAAACTAAAATTAGTCAAAACACATTCTTTACCAGGGCTTGGAGCTGTGTTTACTGCACACTGAATAAAATTCCCCACAAAAGAAAAAATTCCAGTTGCTGAGACTAAACTTGGAAATTACATTCCCGAAATATCCTCACTGCAGGTTTAAATCTTATTTAATGCACTTTGGAAGGATCTTCACTGACTTTAGTGATTATTCTCAAAAAAGTAAACCAAGCTTTTACCCAAAAAAAACCCCTAGAAAATAACACTATTCAGGACAATAAAAAAYGGAAGTTTTTAGGATGTTGCTGCTTATTAAAACTGCAGCACTGACAAATAAGCTTACTAGAATATGTAGTGAAAGTCTATACTAATACTAGGCCACTTCCACTTAGTTGAACATTTCTTCATGATGACTAGGAAAACACACTTTACAATGATGAGTTGTTTTCACATTTTCCGTAATACATCCTAACCATAAATGACATCTTGCTACAAGATGCTGAATCTCTTAAGTAATGCTTTTTTTACACTATAGCTGATTTCCTAGAGTGTAATGTTTTGCATTTCATGACTTGTAAATTTAGCAGACTTTCTTTTCTAAGAGAAATTAATATAAACATTATGGAATTTTTTACCTCCTGTTGTCTCTAATTCCTTCTACAAAACTGTGTGTTTCTTTGATGACTGCATCAGTGAAGGAACATGTCTGCCAACCCAAATGTTTATATTTCCACTGAAACTTGTGTTATGATGCTGGAAAAGTGCAACAGAAAATCAAAGCTTAAAAAGGCAAAAAATTAGAAGCCAGGAGAACCTGGGAAGGAAAAGAGTGGGGACTCCCAACCAACATTGTTGCGCAGTGCAGACAAGTGTAGTGATTGACTCCTCTTTACTACCAGACGGCCCCTTCTAAAATCCGTCTCATTGACTTTACTGGGCTTTGGATCAAGCTGTTAGCAGAAAAGTGCTCTAAGTAAATGCATCTCTGTGTCAAAAAGTCTTCATAGCACGATGGTGGATAATACAATATTCTGGTGTTCTTGAAGCTAATAACTGTCATAATCAGTGACTTCTTCTCTGGCTAGTCTGAAATTCTGTTTCTGTATTGTGAATCTCTAACACCCAAAATGGAGCAGACAACATGCACGCAGCAGACTGCATTGTGGAAATGTATACACTCTTTTACATTCAAGTTCAAATTATAAGCAGTTAATGAACAATGTGTTAATGCATGGCAGTTACTGTTTACAGAATTTAAGAGTTCAGTCTGGTGGTTTATAACCATAGCTTGTTAATGTCTATAGGGAATCTATTTATTTGTTGGCCCTCCCTTACAGTCTCCACACTCTGAAACAGAAGTGCTGTGCAGCGGACTGTCTTGACGACTCGCAGTGAGAATGAAGTCTTATTACTTGAACTTTCATTAGGAGAACGAGAACGGAATAAAATTCTCTTTCCATCCCTATAACAATGTGAACACAGATAAGACTTCAAAAACCATTAAACATGTCTCCAGATCCAAAAGGTTGTTTTTTCTTTTCCTGTAACTTACCAAGTTGTTTAATTTCATTGCAACAGATGCATTTTCATTTCATGATTCTACTGTACTTTAATACACTAGTCCAAAGGAAGAGAGGAGAGAGAATACCTAGAAGTCAACTGTGATATAACGGTGACAGTGAGAAATACAGAAATAATGTTATCTGCAAATAGCAACATTATTACATTTACACAATTAGTTGTATATATATAAAAATATGAACACACTCCTTGAATTGCATCCTGTTGTATTTACGTTATTTGAAGTTTGCATATGCTTTTTTTCTGTGTTGGATACTTTATTCTATCTGAATGGTAGCCCATGAACATCTTTTCACTTGTTCAGTTGGTTGAGCTTGAGTGTTTGTTCTTAATTCTGTCTACTCTAATAGATAATCCATTATATTCCAGTTTAAAGAAATGGTTAATCTCACATTACCCTATAACAGTGGTTTTACCTGTGGTTGTCCATAAGCAGCACAGTGCCATAAGCACCTAAAAAGAATATTTCCCACTTACAGGGTTTCATCAACAGCTGACCGTACACTGTTGTAGGAGATCCAGATACACATGACCTATTAAAAGTAGTCCAGAAATCATGGATAGTGGTGGTCATATACACAAAGGCAACASTTTTGCTGGGGCACAAGCTAATACAGTCAGTGAGACAATTCACATGTTTTCAGAAGCTGCCTCSGTTTCTGCAAGTCACGGAACCAAGGAAACACACTGCCCACTGTCAGCCCTTGCACCTACTTTGGCACCAACAGAGGGAAGAAGGGAACACAAAATACGCGTAACAGTGGGGGAAGCCATGACTTCAGAATGATATTGAATTCATCCCCAGCTTTTAGTGTCTATACCTCTGTGTCATAAGGCACAGACAGAATCTCGTAAAATAATTTTGTATAGGTACTTGGGCTTGGTTCTTTTTACACCTGCATAGCTCTGATTTTACAGAAAAATCCTCATAAATAGAGGGTCCTATATCAGGGATTGAATACCTGTTGATAGTCAAGCCTCAGACTATCACAAAGCGGAAAAATTACATCAGTCCTGCGATGTCTTCCTCACTTGAATAACCTCAGGGCTTTACTGCAGGTACATGCATGGGCTATAAAACCATAACTTTCCAAGATAAAGCAGCATGCCACAAGTGTGGATGTGCAAGGTCCAAGATGAGCTCAGCTTCCACTGAGTAGGTGACAATGCAAAGGCCCATGGTCTATATTCAGACAGAAGATTACTGCAGGTCAGACCCTCATATTAACAACTTGCCACCATTAAGCTGAATTCAAATGTTGCGATAGCAGTATGAGGTTTTATAATGCTTAGAAAAAAGTATTCATTTTCTTACAAACTTCCCTGATACCAAATTTGGTAAGGTAAAAGCTGGAAGGGTGAAGCAGCGTGCCAGTAAAAGTTTGTTTTCTTCTGCCAAGGAAACTGCTGTTTTCAAGGCAGATTCAATTAAAGGCAATGGATGTTACCTTGAGGAGCTACTTTGTTTACATTTCAAAGGCCTAGACTCTTCTTAGACTGATACTGTTTCATGCAGCTCTTTAATGAAAAGCATTTGTTTGGTTTTATACCTCAACAGCAAATTAGATTCTCCCTAGACAGTTTGACTATGTGAGAAAGCCTTTGTGGCTGCCCAGACTTCTGTGGTGTCATTAAGATAACGACCCTCACATTTGTTCTTTCAAATGCTGTTCTCAAGGAAAACATAAAAATTATTCAGATCTATTACAAATTTAGAGGGTTTATCACCCCAAGTGGATTTAGATAACTTATTTTCCCCTAAATTGCTGAACTCAACTTGAAATAAATTACAATAGTGAGCATTCTGAAAGTTTTTCTTACCCACTAACTTTAACCAATGACCCTTTCAGATTCCGACAGTGTTCGATTATAGCAAGMAGCAGAGGCAGCTTTTTTCAGAGGGTTTTGGAAGGGTTCTCACTATACCAAGAAATGAAAATGATGGAGAAGTGGCAAGGAAAATGACTGCAACCACGTTAGATATTTCCTGCCCCTTGCTCCTCTTGTATTGTCATTAAAAAAAAAAAAAGGGCGCGCTCTGCCTCTACTGAATATTTCCGCTACTGATGGCTAGAAATGAAAGTAAAAGTCTACCGGTAAGTTCCATTCAAAGAATCTTTGTAATAAGATCCAGAAAAAGCTACAAGAACTCCACTTAGTTTGAGGAGCAAAATCACTTTAGTGGCTAGCACATGCTAGAAAATAACTATAATTTACGTGGTGAGAGATCTGTGCAGTGAATACTGTTCTGGAGTAAGTGCCAATCAAAAATCCAGTCAGCTAAATGATCGGCTAAAATCTAATAGCCATGTTATCTTTTCTGTTATTCCTGGTATGCTAYTGCAGTCTAGTTTAGAGTGCTCCCTGAATGAAGTGTGGAAGATTCATCACAATACTACAAATATATTTAGAAGAAAACACCATAATTAAGATTTATTTATATTCACACCTCAAAATCACTTCAGTATTATTTGTCACATACAGAAACTGAGCACATGTGAGTCACTTGCCAACTTTACATTCAGTCACTGGGCCTGCTAAACAAGGTAATTTCCATTTTGCCAAAGAAAGCTAGAAACACTATATCCTCAACCAGAAGAGCTTGAATGACAAGTGACTCATATTAGGAATTCCTTGTGTTCAATCAGCTACCCTTGATGTGAGATAAAGAGAGTTGATGAAAACAGACAGAACCCAGTTTCAGTCTTCTCTTGGGAAGAGTGAAGACCGTTTTTACATAGGAACAAATTCTTTCCTGGCATAAGGCTTTTTACTTCAGTGGAATTATAGCAAGGATGAAAACAGGTCATCTTGTTTTGTACTACATGCTTTACATCAATGATGAAATAAACTGGGTCTCAAAGGAGAGGTGATAAAAAGTCAGCACTCATGCTTTGTTGTGATTTCTTTTAAACTATAAAATCTTCTAACGATTAGTTTTTAAAATAGATCAGTTTGATTTATCATTGAGTTATGCAACACTCGGTGCAATGACAACTAAAAGCTTTTCATGGAAAATAAAACACTTATTCCTGAAATCATCCAGACCCAGCAAAGCATAGGTATCATAGCCCTCAGAAAGAAATCAGAAATCACCTGCCTTAAATATCAAACTGCAAGGAAGAAAAAACAAAACAAAACAAAACAAAACAAACACCAAACCAAAGACTTTCTAATTATTCTGGATATCTCCATTTTTGTATGCTTGATTTGTGATGCTTTAATGAATCCTGATTCTCAAAAAAATGCTGGGTACCTGTTTACTGAGAATTAGGCATATCATACTAGGCATCGAAAGATAGTTTATGGAAAGATTCAAGGAGAGCAAGCATGGCTGAATATTAACTTTATTTTATGATTCTATCCTGCTCTGAATTATAGTTTTTGTAACCTGAACATCTCTTTTGTACTATTCTGAATATGTTTATAGTACTCTGTAGTAATGGTTGAAAAAGCTGCAGTCACACTATCATGCAGAGTTGGCTATATTGCTTTGATTGTCCTATTATTTGGGTTATTTTATGACAGTTTTAAATGGCTGAGAACTGCAGAGAGATGACTCAGTTGTATTATTAACCATGAACAGCAAGTACATGTTAACAATCTGTAACTACCCCTGAACAATGTAAACAGGAAGCCTGGTGCTGGAAATTCATTTTGAGGATTTCCACTGTTCTTGCAGATAATGTTTCAATGATCCCAGGTCACAAATAGAGTAATAAATTAAAAAATGTCTTCACGAAGTGCCAGCTAGGAGTTTTAACTGCTGCTGGACGAAAAAAATTGACATTTTCAGCAGTTCTTAAAGAGATTTTATGTTACTGTCTTCAACAGAACTATATAAAACAGCATTTTAATTTAGTTATATCATAAAAAACTCCCAGTGTTATGTCTAACATAATGTGTATGATACCTGTGATGCATTTTTACGATTAAAAGGATAATCTCTACTAAATACTGACAAGAGAATTATGTAAATTGAAATGAACGTTAGACCTCAAAAGTGATCCTCTCCAAATCAAGGTAGTCATGAGTTATTCTTGCAGTGACCGTACATTTACTAGAAAGTTTTCATTCTACTGTGGGGATTGGCCAGAAATTTGGCCACTGAGCCAGTCAGAATTTTAAAATGTGAAGAGAAATGGAGATAACGAGGGCTTACATGACACATCTTCAGAAAAAGTTGAAAGTTTTATTGGATGGAAAAGTAGTTTCAAATCCAATCCAGAACCAAAGCATGTGGATTTGATCATGGTTCCTTTGTCCGTATACAAAACACACTCTAAAGGGCATCCTGGTTTCTTGATCATGCAGCACTAAGGAGCACGTACCACRGCTTCCTCCCAGCATTTGCACCTGGGTTCCTAATTCATGGACACTGGGTCATGGGGTGATGGGACAGCAAGTGACCTAACACTGCTGCGTGCCCAAGGAGCTGGGACACAGCTGGAATGCCCCTATTGTGACAAGCTGCTCAACAAATTAATTCAAATTAATTCACAGGAAATAAAAATCAGTTAATGGTAAAAAAAAAAATAAATGAAGTGTGCAAAATACCTCCAAATCTTAAGTACTTTCTTGAATGTGGTTATAAACGTAAAAATGTTGGTTCTATACTTCCATGACTTCATAGTGAAGTCACCATGTGACTGAAATGCTGCCAGGAGAATCCTCTCCACTACCCAGTTTATGCAGCAGACTAAGAATATGCCCTAAACTTTTCTATAATAATGATATTCTGGAAAAAAATAAGAAAATCTAAATCTCAAATTCTGAATATTTATGCAATGTTGTAAAATGCTATAAGTTTGCAGGTTTTGTGGGTTTAGTTCATTTGGGTTTTTATTTTTGTTTGTTTCTTTTGTTGCTGTTTTGGTTTATCCCAAAAATCTTAACAATCTTTTCCTGGGAACAAAGCTATTTAAAGTAATCTTCAGAAACTCCAATGACATCATCTAAGATCAAACATTTCTACTTGGATTAGGAATATTTGAAACCCACAGCAGAAGAGTACAAATTTATAACTGCAGATTCCAGCCAGTGCATTTTGTGGAATATGGAAAGGGACAAGACGCAAGTCATACCRATGACAGCAAGGAAGATGTCACTGCAGAATTAATTATAAAAAAAACCCAACCACCTTATAATTCAAGAATCCCTCTACAAAGGTACTGTATTTTCAATCCACTGTCAAAATATTGTGTTTAATGGTTTGGAAGTTGGTCTTCAAATACATATAAACATTATTATTTTAGGATATCTTTGCATTTTTCTATGGTAAGTGAAATTTCCAGACTCTTAGTGCCTCAGAAGACAGCAGTCCAAACAGGAATCAGTATCAGCATCAGACCAACAGAAGAAGAGCTCTGACCAGTGCTCTGCTCTCAGAGGCTTTTCCTTATTGGGAAAAGGAAGTCTCCCACTCCCGTAACAGACCACAGACTGCCAGGGTTACTGTTGCTGAAGGCTTTTTCACAGGGGTTCCTTCTGGTATCAGAGAGCAACCACCCTTATCTGACAAGTTCCATTATCTCTCTCTGTTCAAATTCCTGCAGACCGCTAATCTCCCCAAAATCTGCCTGATTCCACCCACAGAAATCTTTCCTCAAACCTACTGATCCCTCAAGGTTCCCACCTAACTTAGTCTTGGGGATCACCTGCACCCCCACAGCTCCCTCAGACCTCTGCCGACCTTTCCCAGCTTCCTTGCCTGACCCCTCCCAGACCTCCCTTGTTTCTGTCCCCTGCAATGTAATTTGCCACAAAATAGAATTGCATTTATTTTACTGAGAAGCCTCGAGTCAGTTAAGTACATTTAGATCCATTTCCAAATTCTGCATTTGGAGGTTCTGTAATCACAGTGACACATCTGTTTAAGGGCCTTGGTGTGTCTATTGACTTAACTGACTTTGAACAGGAGTTTTAGTGACATAAAGCAACTAAGAGAACCAATTTTCTACTGTATGTTCCAGCCAGTTTGATATAATCTATAGAGCAGAACAAATTGTGTCAATAATTATATTGGATTTTACTGAAAAGCAACCTCTATATAAACAACAGAACAAATCAAACGAAAACACAGTAATCTGAACAAATGTTTTCAGTACTAGAAAGTGTAAGGTGAGCAAATTGCTGCCCTAAGGACAAGGTGAAAATCCCTAGCCCCCCTTTCCAAAGCAAACAAATAGCAGTGAAATGTAATTTGATGCCAGTTTTAAATGCATTTCCACCAAGGGAAAACATTTTGTCAGCCACCTTTTTTTTGAGGTTGCCTTAACATTGTTTTCTCGTAATCTGATACTAACAAGCGCTCTCAGTAACCATCTCAATGACTCTCAGGGGAAGGCAGTTGATCAGCAAGTGTACTAACAAGGCTGAATTATGCTGTAGACTTCAGTGCTCACCTTGCTCAAAGATTCTCAAACAACTTCATAAATATCGAGTTAGATGCATTTTACTGCTCTTTGGCCACAACACCCATTTTACATATGGATCAAATCTGGTATTTTTCAAAAGCACCAGTTTCAAAACCAGCAAATGTTCAGTCTTTAAGAACTCAGTGGAAGCTACAGGTTTTCAGTGACTGAAGATGTTTCTCCCCAGATACCTCAAACGTTAAAGCACCAAAAATTGAGGACTTTTAAAAAAGCTGGACATAATTGATTTCTTGAAAATCACATACAAATCAATAACATAACTAGAAGTAGAATCCAGAAATTTTAAAATTTAGTACTTTGTACCATCCAGGTTAGTAGTGACCAACTGACAGACTGCAATTTTATGTGTTGAGGACTGAGTATGATATGGATTTCTTTTTAAGTGGGCTTACAAACAAAGCAAAGCACCACCAAAGCTTGTACCAAAGTTGTAGTTTTTTAATGTTTTGATGAAGAAACTGTTTCACTTTGATTTCAGAGTTTCTTTATAGTTTTTGAGTGACAGGCAGCCCTTTACATTATTAATAAATGTTTTGAATTTAAAGTCTTTAAGCTAAAAAGTTTTTTGGGAGGAGCTTTGAAAAACCTAGAAATAAAGCAACTCATCATAGCACTTATAAGACAAAGCTTTTTTTCATACTGTACTTTGGTTTAATGTATCAGAGTCATGATTTTAATCACAAATTCTATCTAATGTTGAAATAAATGCCGAGGATGATGACTAGAGGAGCTCTGTCTTTATAAATCTCCCATGAAATAAAATGGGAAGGTGAAATTCACCACCATGTACCAGGAGGGATCACTTCATCATCTCAGAACACAATTCAGTCCTGTAGAGAAGGTAAGTCCAGAGCTTGTCCCTTGAGCAGTGGAGAGGAATAGCAAACTTCAGCCTAAGAAGCTCCTGCTCTCATTCATTCCTGAGAGCAGCCTGTTTTCCACCAGTGATTATGGAAGGAGTGAAGGAATTCCAATCTTCCAAGCTAATATTATACGCTGAAAAAAGCCACCTAAGAACCTGGTTCAGTGTCCAGAACCAGTGGAAAAGATCTTTTTGAACTGCACAGAAGCAAATTACTGTACAAGGACTGAGCTATGATGCATTTGGCCCTAGGGAATTCCTCTAGATCTGCTGCTATTTTCTTTTATTGATCTGAATTCCTTTACTCATTAAGTAGACAGGCTTAGTGCAGGGAAGAGTTTTCTTTTCCCCCTAGGTCACAAAGCAGCAATAGATCTACTTCTGCTGCAGCCTCTGAACACAGCACAAAATCCAAGCAGCTATACTGGTTCAGAATTAAGGTCCATCTAGCCCAGTATCCCATTCAGCTCTCTKTAAGTGACTCTCCCTAGGCACGGCCAACAGCATATGTAGACACTGATCTGCAAGCAAAGCAGATCAGATTAAGCAAACAAAGCAGAATTCTGTGGCTCAGAGATAAAGAACATCACATTATTATTGAAGCAACATACAGTTACAGTAGAAAAGTCTTTAGGAGGGTAGGAAAGCTGGGAAGGTTAGCCAGCTAACTAACCAGCTGAGGGCTGGAGAAAGGGGGAATAGGAGGCAGCTCTATGAAGTAAAATGAGAGAATTGAGGGAGGGGAAATTAAAGCCAGGGGTGGGAAGTGGAGTTCTGGAAAAGTTAAGTAAGAAGACTCAAGGGCCAAGTGTCTTTTAAATGGCTTTGTATAGGTGAATGGAGAGATAACTGAAGTTGACCTCAAAGCAACCCCCACTCTTTCTTCCATACACTTGGTTGCTGCCATCTAATGCCTTCCTGGGAAGAAAAGAGAAAGGAAGGGGATGAGCCCGCTTCTGTCTCAAGGAGGGAGAGGGTGTGAGGTGGAAACAAAAGCCCTTACTAGTGGCGTTTTTACTCCTGAAGCTGCTAAAAGATGGGGCTGACAAGTGCTACTGCTGCTGCAGAGATGGCCTCCTGATCACTCCCCTCCCCAAACATTATCAACTCCTCTATATACACCTAAGTTAACAGCTTCTTTGGTTGCAGCAAAAGTAATGCAAAGGAGGAAACAAACGGTGCTTGAGCAGCTGGTGTCCTCTTGCTCAAGGGAGACAATCTGCCACCTGCCACTCTGTGTTCTGCATATGCCTAAAGCACCCTCCCGGATTCAGACACTGATTCATGGGAACGCCATAATACTTGGTACAAGCATGCACACAAATATACGCATAAAATGAACGAATGTGTCATAAAGAAGAGATTTTAAATAACTGTATGACATAAAATACAGAGATWATGTCATCCATCAAACCAGCAATGAACTTTGGAAGAGGACCCACATTTCCCAAATACTCCAGTCTCACAGTTAMGGGAGGCATTACAAATCACCCTTGCTTATCACCCAATGCATGATCATTCAGTATGACACTCCATCAGCGAAGTTCACATATATTTTCTGTTTTCAGAGGAGATTTCTACTTGAAAAACAACTGCAGGCTGTCATTCTCATTTATGGTTTCACCCTGAAACTTCGTAYGTATGTGCAGCAAAGTTTGTTAGTCATCTGCATGCCAGCAGAACTGTGAGTAGCAACCAAACGTCACAGTCCACTGCAGAGTCTTTTGCAATGATTACCAGCAAAAGTCARGTTTCTTGATTTCACTCAAGCAATACCTAGCAGCAACAGCATCATTCATGTTAGAACCATAGCTTATTTAGGTACAGGGTTGGCATTTGACATACAGGAAGTTTACATTTTGGTAACATAAAATCTTAATGTATGGTAATAAATATACTGAAAAGGATTTCATCATATGTTTTGTTTCATCATAACTTGACAGGAACCAGTGAATTAAGCAGACCTCTCTAACTCTTTTCATATGATAASTCTCTTAATAGTTACAGAGTATTTCACCTTTCACAACATAAGGGTTTTTTAAAGTACATTTTAGCTTAAAAGAGCTTAAGTGTTTATGCAGGGTTTATACAGATTGATCTGCAGTAATCTATCTGGAGTTCTTTGCCTTGATGAGAGATATTTGAAGTGGTCCTTGCTGTATTCTGATGCTTCACCCATTGCATAAAGAGCTACTTCTGAAAAAGCCCATGATGTACTGGTTAAAACATCAAGAGCAATTAGATTTAGCAAAATTATTCAGAAGAGGCCCAAGATCAAATAAACATTGCTTTTCCACAGCAGAGGGGAACACTCTTYTACTTTTTGCCTAACAACAAGGTACTGACAGAGGTGTTTCAAGCGGGAYGGGGCCAGACTTTGATCTCAGCAGGGGGGCTTGTGTTCACCACYACTGCAAGCTGTCTTAAAACCCACAGGTCAAGCAGGTATTTTTAGTTCTATTTTGAAGACGTAGAAAGATACTTTCTCTCATTTCAACAGCAGGACTATTTATTTTGGGGCAGGAAGGGAGGGGGAGCTGCAGACAGATATATTGAGATAAATGAAAATAAAAGAGACATTCAATATTTATCCATGAAGAAAAAATAGAATACTTCCTGTGTGACAGAATCCCTCCCACCCATTTTAGCGGCTATATCCCTCATAAAAATTAATAGGTAAGAATTAAAGAACAACGTTCCATAGCAGCAGTCTAAACATTACAGTAACACTTCAAATTGTAGCATTTTGGACAAATGTTGCAGATCATTTCAGTAGTCATTGAAAGAAATTAATCAGTTTAATTCAAAATTTGAAATACTGCCAGGGTGAGAGCAAGCTGTTGTTTAATCTAACAAACAAAGATAAAGAAAAAATGTGAATGGAAACACATCAATTCTTGGAAGTATCAGGCTTTTACTGTAGATAAGTATGATTCAGGTTTATTAAGACAGTCCCTACTGACCAAGCAAGAATTGATCCCACTGCCCTCAGYAGTGGTCGGCAGCTTCTGTTCTTCCAACCTTTTAGTCAAAATGGWCACAACACATAGATTATGAAAACACATACACCATTTAAGTGTATATCACTGTGTGATGCAGCAGATAGCAAGGTTTTCTGATGCGGTCAATTTATAGGGAATAAACTAGAAGGAAAGACAAAGGAAAACAGAGGAAAGTGATAGAGCAGAAGGAAGGTTGGGAGAGGTGTCTGAAGCTGAAGTGACAAGGCAGTGAAGGAGAAGAGGTGGGCTGAGGATAGCACAAACAGACAGTCACCACCAGACAGTCGAAATCCTGCCATGACAGCAGAAATCTTTCAGGATATTCAAAGGTCCCTGCAGCACGGACTGGCTGGACTATATGCTTGTCCTCTCCGTACTTTTACCCCAAGGCCAAGTAGCAGTGGGAGACAGAGAGGCACCACCTGTTTCCTCAGTTTCTCCCTTGCAAAGGCCTGAATGCAAAGGATTCTGGTGAAAGCTGTACTGGAAATAGCCTGCATGTGGTTATGGCCCCGAGCCTGCAAAACTTGCACACATGAGATTCCCACCGACTTGGATGGGAATTTTGTGCATAATCATTCCAGTGTCTGACCACAAAAGCCATAATTGGAATTAAAACATCAACTGAATTGTTAAATATCCAGAACCTTGGCACCAAGATAATATGGTTTAACTTTAGACTGAATACATGACATTTACATCTATATATTATCTTACGTGATCCTGGGCATTTTAGTAGATTTTCATTTACTGCACAGAAAGAGTAAATTAAAAGTTGCCCTATATGGTGGTACTAAGGATATTACAAAAACATATTTTAAATCAAAGCAATTTGCCCCCCCAACACCCACTCACCCATGAAAATTATTTTTAAAAGTACAGTGCAAACCACAACTTTTTCTTTATATTTATTATAAAAGCTTTCTTTCCCTTAATGTTTGATCTATCTATAAAAGGCAAAAATGTTTTGTTAGTAAGCCTCAACCTTTGGCAGCCAACAAAGTGACTAAATTTCCTACAAATAATTTCACTTACTCTTTTGTTTACCAATGTGCTTGTTTCCCATAATCCCCCTGGGAAGATATAACGTCCCTGTGCAGATGTTCAATGTTATAATTGGGCAGCATTCAGCAGAAATGTCATCAGTGACACAACACTTTAACAATAAAAGAAAATGAAATAGACATCACAGGGGACTCCCATTTCAAAGCAAACCTTCAAGGATCTGAATGGGAAGCATATTTTCCATATTACAAGTACTCATTTAAATTACAAAAGTACATTGACATTTATTTCCTGAACAGATGAGTTTATCACTAGTTTAGTAATGAGTATCAATGGCAACTGAAATTACAGTTCCTTTCATACTGAGCTTCTTTTGATAAATGCCTTTCCTTTACTTACATTCTCATACAGATTTCTTTTATTCTGATTATAACAGCCAACATTTTGTACAAATATAATTTTTCATTTTATTAAAAGTAGATGCTGCAATAACACACGTTTCAGCCTGGACTTGTGCCAAATGCTACTTCCCAGTCAGTCCAGCTGTAACTGAGTAGCAGATCTCATGGTCTAAGAGACCAAAGGGAAATAGCAGTAGTGGCTGCACTATTCCCATGTTTGCTATTGGGTACAGAAGCTGACGTGCTAACAAGTGCAGCACCCCAGACTCAGGGGAACTGTGCTGAAATGTCTTTCTGTGCTTGAACAATTATGTTCACGTAAGTGGAAACATGCCAACAGCACATACAGGTAATAGTTGGTTTCTTCTGGCTATTGTGAGACCACCCACTCAGAAATCCTGGGCTCCCCAGGGACATCTTCTCCATGAACCATCATCTCACTAATAACCAGCCACATGGAGACCTAATGTGAGGAGTACTGCATATGATGGTAAAAGCAATCCCACAAACTAATATCAAGGGAAAAGACTTAGAGGTATGTCTAGAAAGTTATGAATCCGAATTCTGTTCTCAGGTACACACAGAGTAAATCCTACTACCTTCATACAGGTAAGAATTCAGAGAAATTCAGAAACAGAGCAAAATTCATCTATATTCCATCAGCTTCATCCACAAGACAAGTAAAACTGGCTTTTCTACATTCTCTCCCAGAACTTATACAACGGTGATCCCTGCCCAACTCACTAGCAGATTAGCCAGAAGTGTATTTAAGTAGTTACCACAGGCATTCTACAGGGAAGCTTTGGGGCACATCAAGGTAGATGCTGCAACGGAGGATACTCAAGTCACGCACGCCATAATCCTTTGCCATTTCAGACTGACAGGCTACAGTGATTAAGTAACTCAATATTGAATAAAATAATACCCAATTTCTGTCAGATGCCAAGCAAAAWCACAATATAACAGTCTTTTGTGCTGTCTCAGCTCTCATTCCCCAGGTACAGAAGTGCACAATTTCAGAATCTCAGCGGAAGGTTCAGGAGGATGATCCTCAGTTAAACTCGCCTCAGCTGGAGGTTTTGCATTTGGCTGCAGAACAAACAAACAAACAAGTCTAGTGCAGTGCACAAAAGAAAACTTTGAAGTAACTGTCTGATGGAGTCTGAGGTACAATGTGCTAAAGAAGTCTCAAATGAAGAATTGCAGGAGTCCATACCTGAGGGGGAAGGGAGGGAGTATAAACTGGAGCAAGGAATTCACATAGTACATCTTCCTTCAAAGCATCATGTACATTCGCAAGCCTTGAAGCTATAATTTGCAGTTTTGTCATAAACATTTTGGTAAGGTACTGGAAAAATACCAGTATCGAGTCTATATCACAGCTACCATGATTTGATATGTTGACTGAACTGCGGCTATGAAGTCTGTTACCCTAGATGAAGCCTCCAGCATGACAAAAAGGTTTTCATAGAATATTCTTAGGTAACACAATACACCCCACAATTACCACCCCCTCACTGGTACTTCTTAGCTGCTATAACAATTTTCTCCAGAACTAGAAGAATTTCCTTAGAATTTCTGCAACTTCTTCTGGCCCTATCCATGTTTTGCCCTTCTGGAAGTGGACAACAAAGCAAAATGCTAATAAAAATTACATATTTATCAGATGAAGTAGCATACATAGGAGGAAGAACTCTTTTCATCTCCAGAATTCCAGTCACCAAACTAACACCCTTTATGCTGCTGCACTCCTACAGAGTAACGACAGAACAAAATAACCTAAACCAAACTCCTATCCTGTCTTTCCCCAGCACAGTTTTGACGCTTCCAAAGGAGACATTCCTGAGATTTTATGAAGTCCAGCAGAAACTTGTTTTTGATCTTATGTGGAAGTCATGCAAATGCTACTAGCCAAGGATGGTGGTTTGAAAAAGCTCTAAGAGAAATGACGTTACATACACACACATGACCTCTAATGACAGGGAAGGAATAAATGTGGTACTGTAGCCACCTCCTCTGCCCTCCTCAACTCAAACCACCTTGAGGCTTTGTTGCTTTCTTAAGCACCTGCTGTTCTGACCGTGTCTTTTCCCACCTTCTCCAATCCTTTCATTGAAATGCATTTTCCTCCGCACTAAAATCAAATACTTGTTCAAGGTTCTGTGTAGGTGATGGCAAAATTACATCTTACTTCATTTTTGTTCCCCCCCCCAATCCCTCTCCTGAAGGTTCCCTTAATCTCARCTCAGTCTCCATGCCTTCACTCCTGCTAAGTTCTTATGCTGACAATAAGGTCAGAGTTTTGCCATCTCCCATTCCTCTTCCCTGTACAAAACAATCCACAGACTCTGCAGTGATCTCCATATCCATTGACCATATTTTCCCCTCCTTTTAACTATTGGCATAGTTGTCATAAATGATGYTTTTAGTGACACAAGCCTATTTCAGCACAAACAACCGTATGCTTCCGATTACTCCATTTGGGACTAGAAACCGCTAATTCAGCCATATTGGTCTGTGACATTTGTGTGACAGTGGGTCAGAGCTGGCTGCTGAGGAGGAAATTATTCCACATGGAACCAAAATAAATCAYACAAATCCAGAGTGCTGAGAGGAGAGGAAAGAAAAAAAGGAAAATGGCAGTGGGAAAAGGTGAAAAATTATAAATAGGAGAAATGGATCAATTTTGTATGGAGGTTCTGATAAYGAGCAGATCCTACATCCATTACCTACTCCTAACTAAAAGAGCTGACCTTGACACTGAAAATCTTTAAATTTTGAAATAGAAAGTGATGGAAAGGGGAAAATTGGACAACACTTTCAGGAAAGCAGTTATAAAACTGTGTTTTTCCCAGGTAACGCTTACATCTATAAGATATTGAGCTATTACTCTGAATTTAAYAGTGGAATTTCCAAAATCAGCGAACACTTTTTAGAAGTTACATTGCATTGCCTATTTTGTAATGAATCAGATCTCAGTTTGTTCATGTACTTCGGTATCTCAACAGGAACACAGAAGCTGGAAATAAGGAATTCAAGAGCCTACCCCATTGATTCTTCTGCCATAATCCACAAACTCAGATTCTGCATTTAGATCCTTTAAAATAAACTGTCAAGGGCAGGGGAAGGTATTTAAAACAGCTTCAGAAAGTTACCTTAAATCTCTAACATACTACAATATATGTACATCTGTGCTGGCTCTAGCAGATGTTGGAAAGTTTGCTTTTTTATTTTTTTTTAAGTGAAAAAGTGACAACCAGGCCTCTAACAGACCCCTTTTGATCTCACCTGGAAGGAAAGTTATAATCTGTCCCTGAGAATCTCTACAGTTCAGGCTTAAAAGACAARAGAGAGGAGAATGTGAAAAGAACAGGAAGCAGCACATAAAATAAAGCAAATGGGCTTTGAAACGCAGCCTGGTTCCCGGGAATGGCACTGTGTCTAGTTATGTCCTTGGAAGGTTGTTTTTTTAAAAAAAAGCTGTCTCAGAGAGGTGCCAAACCACTTGCTTTTGATTTGGGTGGCAGCAAATGGGACACGACAAGTAGAGCAGAGCATAGTTGCTGCACTGCCCACGGCAAAGAAAGTATCACTTAGAGGATAGCAAGAAAAGGAAAGGTGATAACCCCTGAAATTGCCCATCCACAAGAGAGGGTTTAAGGAAAACGATGCCTGGAAAGCTGTATTTTAGAAAATAAAGCCTATTGGAACACACACAACATAAAAAATTAGCGTATCTCTAACTGTATATTTTGTTTTCCTGCAAACACCAGAAACATTTGTACCTAGTTATGGTGATTAATAGTCCTTAAACTACAACCAAAGGAAAGTGTAAGAAGTTAAAAGGTACTGAAAATCTGTAATAGAAAATTAACAGTAGCTGCCACACATCAGAATCTGTCCCTTAATGCCATTTGGCATGAGCTGCTATTGTAGCTGTCCCGTTAYCACCCGGACAAATTGCACTGTTCCATGCTATGGATTTTGTAGTGCAAACAATTATATTTCATTATTGCAAATCAGTATTATTTCCGGGTTTTATTTTAATCTTCAACTTTTTCTAATSCTTGCAACAATACGAGTGTACGGAAGTAAACGCTGCCTACTTTACTGAAGAACATAGGTGCTGTGTCGAGTTACAGAAATACAAATTTTATCTGCAGAATACTGTGCATCATAGGGCAATGACTGTCATGGAGCTCTATATGCTACACTAAACCACTTATGGGGTCTTAGTCAATGGGTAGCACAATCTGAAGTCATGGYCTCTGCTATTGGTCTGCTGTGGAATTTCACAGAAATCCCATATCCTCCTCAGTTTGTCCATTTAAAAGCGTACATAATTAACTATTACGTACAGACTGCAAAACAAGCAAAAGATGCTCTGAAATTTCCCATGAAGATAGTTAGAAATAGCTCCCAAAAATGTTTCCTTGCCAGTTATTGAAATATATTTCTATATCACTCTTGTATAWTTTAATAACAGAGTTAAGCTGGTATGGTTGTAGTCTATCTCATTCCCCAGTAAGAGAAACTCTGGCAGTGAAAATATCCTTTTAGCATCTCTATTCCTTCTCAAAAATGGGGAAAGTAATATGCCTCATACCTCCTGCAGAATAAGAAACAGTTCTGGAGAATGGGAAGAATTTAGAGATGCTACTGGAATGGGGAGGATAGATGACCAACATGTCCAGTAGCTCCAATTTCAGTTACAATAA
This sequence comes from Oceanodroma leucorhoa, assembly GCA_030449065.1. Lineage (NCBI taxonomy): Eukaryota > Metazoa > Chordata > Aves > Procellariiformes > Oceanodroma > Oceanodroma leucorhoa. The sequence goes on along the minus strand of JASVER010000073.1, from coordinate 896,212 downwards.
TGAATTTTACACATCTGTGTAAACGTTTGTTGCTATTTCATCTCCATGTGTAGTCTGCAATTTTCTTTGACTTCAGTGAAGTACATGAATTTCATAGTCTGTGGAGGAGAGGAATGAGACACAGATAAAGCACTGTTATTTGTTTGGGGTGGGAAGGGGAGGCTCTCACTTTTTTCCTTTTTTTTTTTTTTTTTTTAAAGATTTCATCCCAGGATTTGAATTTTTCCATTAAAGCATTATTATATTTTGTTCTGTGACCTTGATTTCCCTCTTAGGCTGTTTGGTTTAAATTCTGTCGGTTTTAGACCTCGGATGAATATGAAGGAGGCAAAGCATCTGAAGACTTAAGGTGAACCAAGTCCTTGTTAAATGGATGATCTATATGTTTATAAAGAATAAAACAGTACTTAACTAAATGGAAAGGCTATTACAAGAATGAAAGAAGGATTGATGGCCTGAGTTCTTGCTGTTTTATCAGTGGGGAGCAGTTATATATTTTTATTACAAGAACCTCAATCCTAAGCAAAATTTGAACTCTAAAAGGAGGTGGATAGARCCCCTGGAAGCCCAGACCATAATGATCAGGATATAGTACAAAATAAAGCAAATAAAAAGTAGTACAAGGTGGGAGAAAAAATTTGATGTAGGTGCAGTGAATAGTGAATTACTTGGATTAGATTTCTGCTTTATCCTCTCAATAGTCAAGTAAAGCTGAACTACAGCAATTCAGAAGARTGTATTTAATTTTATTTTTCTAATCCTGGTGTCTGTGTTGACTCTCATGGTCCTTCTTTCGCAAGGTATTAGAAATAGCAATGCTGTCCTAATGATTATTTCAATTTCAGCAGCAGAAGGCAGTCTCAGAAACCCCACAGGTAAACCTACACATTCTTAGCAAAGACTGTGCCTCCTCTCTCAGCCACAGATAGGAAAGGAAGGTTTGATACTCCACAGTGTTAGGATAGAGCATTTGTGGCCTTGAAAGAGCTCAACAGTCAAGAAATTACCATTTCTGAGTTTGCAGTGAGACCAAAACTTTTCCAAATTAGTCTAGCTCCATCAATTAGGTTAGAATATCCAGCAACTGTATGGGCACACAAACTCCTCTTGAGAAATAAAGGAAAGGCAAGACTTTCTTGGATACTTCTTTTATCTTCACATTTCTAAAATCTAGAGACCCTTGAGAACAGAAAATAACTTATATTACAACAATTTAAAAATAAACTAATAAATTGTACCTGTGCTTCATTGAACATATACTTTCCTATGACCTTGAGTGTCCATGCTTTAATTTACTCTTACTCTGTTAGTCAGATGGGGTACATTCATAAACCCTGATGTGTGCCCATTTTTTTACTGCTTCACACCCTACCGGCTGTCCTCAGAATACAGATATACCTGTTGGTTTTGCTTCAAGCAGCAGTCTCCCCTTTTGCTCATCAGGTAGAGCATCGTGCATGCAACCACATGCCTAACTATTGCATCCATGGTTTTGCTGCATTGAGACATCCAGTTTGTACTTGCACCCTTTACAAATGTCACTCAACCTGTCTGAAGATAATACACACCCACTTATATCAACACACAGAATCAAACCTGTGTTTTTGGCTTAAGTTAAAAATAAATCAAGGGAAGACCTCTTACATCACTTTCTGTGTCTTTCTGGTGTTAGATTGTTCTGTATAGAATTTTATCATCAGAACTTGTATTTGATGAAAAAAATATGGAGTGATAGGTACTGGTTTTAGGTAGGGCTGTTCACCTATAATAAAAGGACCATTCAGCTACCAGGAGTTTCCAAGTATTTACTTTTCAATTTTCCTAAGCATCACTTAATTTACCATGTTCACTAACAGACTGGCACACAATTTTCCACTTGGCCAGTAGTTTATCCATATCAACCAATGGGTGATGTACTTGCCTTTCTTTTCACTGCATTTCTCTACAACAAAACATTTCCTGCTGTCAATATTCAATACTACTTGATATTTTTATTATTTGTATATAAAATGAGATTCTCTCCTTTCTAGCTTGTACAATAAAACCTGTCCCTACAGGGCCCTTAGGTAAGCAGGTAATCCTCTCGCAGTTCGAATATATCAGCAATCACTTCGGTGTCTATTACTAGCGTACAGAACCAAACCCTTACCTGGTGCAAACTGTCTTAGCTCCACTGACTTTAAAGCTGCAGCAACCTACTCTCATTGAAGATCCAGCTCATATACTCATCAACTTATAGCTGATTCAGAGAGACCTCTGCTTAACAGAATGCATGCAGTATCCGAGGAAAAAATATTTCATCATATTAAACCTTTTTCATTATGCTTTATAACAGYATAGGCAATTCTCAGGAAAGGACAGTGATATTTAAATGAGGGTATGGTCTGTGTACTGGGGCACAACTTCCAGCAGTAACTAAATATTATAGCATGTATAGTCCAAACCAGAAAATGCCAATCCTGTGTGTTCTCAGCAGCCTTCACTGATGACATGGTATTGATGTATCACATATATTGCTCCATCACAGGGCTCACAAGGCTGCACATTTGCTCTTTCTTCACTGTAAAGAGTTGTTCCTTCTCAGTTCATGGTAACAGGGAAGGAACTCTACCAAGTTATCTTTTTTGAAGTCTTTATAGTTCTTTCTTCTAGCTTCATTAACGAGCTGATGGCCATGGTACAGCAGTAAATTACTCCACCTTTCAAAAGTAGGTTAGCAACCTGAATAAGAGTGATTCCACTCCAGCAATTCTACCTCCTCCCCCCCATCACACACCCTTTTTAATTGCACACTTTCTAAAATAGTCTGAGATCTGGATCAGCAAATGGTCTTTTTGGTGCCAGCACAGAAAATATTAATGTGTCAAAATGTCCTGCGCAAACTCGCATATCTCTGTGTATCACAAATGCGATATTTATATGCTTGGCTTTAAACAAATGCATTCCCAAGCACACTTTTTCATAGCAGACCATGCTGCTGAAGTTTTTACCACACAATATTTTCTTCTTTCTTGTTTTTGGGTGGTATTTTTGTTTGGGTTTTTGGTTTTGGTTTGGGTTTTGTTGGTTTTTTTTTTTACTCCTTATTAACAAGGCAAATCCTGTTTTACTTGTTTACCCTCAAGGAATTCTGTTATTACAATTATTTTCATAATTTTAATTGTAGTGCAAATATATGAAAAACGTCTTTCTAAAGTACTAGCTGGATTACAACAGCACAGTGGCCCATTGCATATTCGGGACCTGTTCCATTACTATATTATTATGCACTGCCAGAACATACAGTAAGTCTCACTCCAGAGGAGTTTGCAACCTAAATAACATATATTCTCCATATTCATAAGCAATGAGTGCTTATGACATTCCAGGTAAGGGAAATATCAATACCATACTGCTTCCAGACCCCAGTAAGTTCTCAAAAGGTCAGTCTGTGTGTTGTACACAGCCCCCCGGTATGGCTGTTTCCAGGAAAGTTTACAAGCTTGGGCATAGTGCCATGCAAATGCACCAAGCCAGCTCAGATGTATCTACAACAAGCTTCCCAAAGCTTCTGGTTCAAGATACACGGTACAGGCGCACCTAAACTGTCTTAATATCTGAGTAGATTTATTAGCTTGGGCCCAGCCTCACATGAATGGAGATCTGAGCTGACAGCAGAATCAGTGCATCTGCATATCACACACAGTCTGAGCTARCAAGCCTTTCTAGGGTAGAATCTGTTCAGAGCTGGTTTGAGCAGCTCGATACTTGTGGTTCCATTTACCTGCAAGCTGGACAATCAGGCTGCAGATGTAGAACTGAAGGTAGAGAATATGGATGAATGGCATATGAAGATACAGAGAAGAGATACAACAGCTTGCCAAGATCTCCACAGCTTGCTTGTGGAAATTTCTGCCACTTTTTCATTCACAGTCTAGATCCTTAAGCTTATGACTAGCCTTTCTCTTATTAAAAAAGAAATAAATAATTATAATATCAGTCTTAAAATTTTGCTTCTGGCTATGTGGAGTTGAGAAGTTATGAAGTCATTAATTAAAGACAGACATATCAGATACATCAATATACATTGTATTTTTCTCACTACAGGAAAAGTTTTGTCATAAAAATACAAATCTTATGGTTTCACATAGTGAAACAGAAGGGAAATTAAACTAATAATGCATAGAAGATTTGCTATAAGTATGAACTGACAGGCATTAAATAAACACTCTTGTTAGCCAAAATCTTGTTCCAGTTTGTAGGATGTCAACATACACATTAGTAATACCTTTGAAATTGTCACTCTGTAGACAGGAAGAGAAATCTAATTTGCATTASGATAGTAAACATTAAACTAATCTTGATTTCCACAGCTCAAATTTATATTTTTATTTTGATTTACTGGATATCAAGTGTCAATTTAAAGTGAATGTCAAAGAACATTAATTTTCAAACCCCTGAAAAGAAGAAGAAATCCCCCAGAGCAGTCAGCAAAACAGATCATGTTTCCTATTCCAAGAGAGTCTAGTTATAGAACTTTGATGGTAAAATAAAACTCTTTAATCTGTGGCATAATCCTGAAGATAGCATGCTAAAACTTGAAGGACACCAGCATGCAGATGTTCTGAGAGACATCTTTTTAACCCCTGGGCTACCTTGCTTGCCAAGAAAATTTAATCTTCTAACATGTACATTCATGAACAGTCTACTGCTAATAGTGTCTATGGGACAGCAATGTTTCCTGCTGACAAGAGTCGGATCCTCAAGCTACTGCAATCTGGTATTTAGATACGGTGGAGAATAGATTATTTTGAATTTAACAGGAGTTTTTGCAAAGCTCGGAAACTGGTTTGTGGATGTTTTCTTAAAAACCTTTATTGCAAAAACTCCAATGCCTTATATATTCAATAAAAAAGTTAAAAAAAACATTTCAGATGTGCACCTGACRTGTATTGAACTTTACTGATGGGGGTAATCACCTCGAATCAACAGATTACACTTGCAAGTAAAATGAAGCACGCATACAAGGCTTTATAGACCCAAAGTCTATTAGTGAAATACATTTACTTTTACAAAAATCTCATGGGCTGTATATAATCCTTCTTGTACTTTCTCTTCAAAAAAAGTAAAAAATGTAAAAATTKACTGGTAAGCAAAAAGCACATGTTACCATATAATTATGGAGACATGCTTTTTAGAGTGATCAAAACAAAAMTTTTTATATGTAATCCTTAAAATATTACAGCCAATGCTGAGTGAAGCACGCACTCTGAAAATCCCACAAGGTGTGTGAATTGGGAAAGGATTTGTGCTGGCTGCTGTGCTGAAGGTAGAAATAAAGGGTTCGTGGTTCAAATTGGTTAAGAACCACTTAGCCCTGCTTTTTGTAAAATTTACTGAATCTTCCCATTGAGGAATGGATGGAGAGTCACAGGCTACTAAGGTGTATATATACACTGTCATTTAGTGTCGAGATCATTGTAGCCAGGGTCCAAAGAACGCTTTGGAGGAGATGCTTTGCAGTGCTGCTTTCAGGTGCGTGTAAGATCTGAACAATTACTCCATATAGCTCATTTCACAAGAACATAGAGAAGATGGAGAAACCAAAAAAAGAGAGGGAAGCAATCCTACAAACTGCACTAGTAAGCAGTGCATTTGATTAAGTTCTCAGTTGAACAAATGCAGTTTCCAGCATAATCCATAAATCCATACACAGAGATTTCAAAAACCCAAGATATTTGAGAAAATGAAAACAAAGCTAAGAAAAGCCTTTTATTCTTTTCTAAACTTTGAAAGATGGCCATGGTACTGAATTTTGATCTCACCCACTAGAATCTGTACAGTATTTCAGGCTCCACCAAAGTATTTCATGTGAAAGCCTACCTTTCAAGATTTCATCATTTTCTAGCGGGGAGTATTACACTGTCGGTTAGCATTTTTTTTTAAAAGGGCACATTTCAGGTTATTCCATCTAGCATACAGACTGATAAAGACATGGACTTTCTATGGATTTACTAAGGTAAAACTTACAACGATTACATATCACAGCTGCAACAATGAAATCCGTCAGAAAGCCGACTGYTGGAGATACTCAAATTCCTCTGTAATTAGCACATTGGTAAAATCCAAATGCCAAACCCTAGCAACCTCAAGGAGTCTGCAAAGAAGCTAAGTAACAGAGCAAAGAAGTGACATCTACATGACCCTGGCTTTTTTAGACAGTATCAGGCAGCTGGAAGACTGCTGCTCCTGGAGGAAGAGGAATGTGGGAAGGGGAGCAAGAATAACTCAAGTTATTGCTTTGAAAATTTAGTACTTTTATAATTGGGACTTTAGCCTTCAGTAATTTTCCAGAATCTTTTTTTGTTACAGGAACTAGGAAGTAAAATGGGAAGCATTTTTATCTTACCTTGTTTTGATTAGCCAGTATGAAGATACCAATACAAAACCAGGATTGTACTGAACTGAAGATCTATTATGACCTGAAATTGCCTGGAATTTTAGTTTTATCTCTTGATTTTTTTAAAGATGCTCTTCTCAAAGTGGATGCAACTTTACAGTAATCTTTGGAAACGCCTGCTGGTATAGAACTATGTCAATTTTAAGAAAAGAATGCATAAGCTGGGATTCTACACCTGCTATTGCTGAGCCAAGTTTAGGTTTCACATAATATATGTGTTCATGACAACAGACCTGAACCTATTAAATGCCATAGAACCACAAAATTCTCATTAGTTTGATAAGCAGCAAAAACTCATTTCACACATCCCTCTATTCTTCAAACTCCTATCAATGGGAGTCATCCAAGGAATACTGGTTCCAGTTGGAGATTCATGTATGGAAAATACACTGAAGAGGAGTGAAGAGTATGTTTCTTTAGAAGCATAAATCCCCCAAAACCCAGACTACCCTCAAGACAGAGATTGTGCCTGTATACCTTCATACAGGATCCTACCTTAGAATCATGGACTTTAAGTCTACCTATATTGTGAGGACAGAGTAGGTCAGCTGGGAGAGCTTAAAAGAAAAAAAAAAAAGCCTTGCCTTTTTCTTTTTACTGTCATGTTCACCTCTTTCTCAATGGCCAGTACAGGTCARCCAGCATGTGTGTGTTAAGTGTTGTCATCTGTCAATAGCGCAGACCAGCAGGAAAATTGCTATGTCCTGAGAGCAGCAGAAAAGCAGGGAGGGAGTTGTGACTCAGAGGGACGTGTTTGAATCACGGGGCCTTCTGAGGGAGGGGGAYGCAGTTTGTGCAATTCTTGCTCAGGGCTGTGCTTTGAGCACTGTCTAGTCTTTCAGATCACAATGGAATGGAAATGGCAATATATGGGCTTCTAGCAAATATCACAAATGAGCATCTCATGACAGCTCAAGACAGTAAACGTTTATTACATGTTATGCAATTTATATAGCATAAAGTATTATATCATTGTTTATCTCATCTGACTTATTGCTATTGAAATAAATGKCTTACTTAAAGGAGTAAGGAAAGCATGATTTGATGGGGTGTGTAGCAAACTATATTGAAGGTATTTTTCAAAGCAGACTAGGAGATTTAGATGCTCAGTCTCTTTTAATAGAGAGACTTTGAACCCCAGCCTTGAATTTTTCCCACATATATTAGTAAACATGAAACATTACAGAAGCCATATGTTTCTGGGGTATGAACTTCAAATTTTCCTTTGTACATGTGCACTACAGAATCTAGTATGTAATAGCTGATCTCCCCAAGGAATGGGTTAACTGAGGATCTATAGTAAAACAATAACTGTTTTGGAACTGAGACTGAGTATGGTACATTGAAGACTTCAGTACTTTATTTTGTACTAGGCCTCATAATAGCACCAGAATTCAGACATGAATTAGACTGAATTTAGACAAACACTTAGACATGAGTTTCCTTTATTTCTCATCATTGGGCAGTTGGTTGCACAAATACGGTTGGTATAAATAAAGGAACATATATTCCAAACTAGAGGAAAGCTGATTCAGAGCTCCTCCAGCAGCAGATCCTAGGCATGTCCTACCAATTCTATTTCATGCTCAAAATTCATCTGAAACTCAGAAAACTGGTAAAGGGAAAACCAGCCTGTTCCCACTGGTTTACATTTTGGGGTGTGATAAAAAACACAGAAGTGATAGTTTTCAGGCTTGTCAGAAAAACGTGACTTATAAGAGCCTCTAGTTATGGTTTGGAATAAATCCACTTTGGACTTACAAAGTTTAGCTTGGGAAACAGAAGTGGTTCCAATTCAGCTACAGTTCAGGTGCAAAATTAAAGCTGCCAGCTCAGCAAACATTCTAGCAACTCCCTCTATCCAGCCACTGTTTGTAACCTCCTGTAGGCTCTGGCTATACTTCTGAGAGACTCCTGCAGCCCACATATAATACTGAAGCAGGAAGAGGCAGTTAAGAACTTTTTTGTGCTTGTTTGTCACAGTGCCTCAGAGCTGTCTAGCACGCTGGAAGGCTGTAACTTGTAGAAGGTTTTCTTGTTATTTAACAGTACACACTGTCCTTGTTTCTAGATGAGCAGCAGCAGCAAAAGGCCTCCCCTAGACTGACACAGTTATTTTACATTACACATTTAAATCTGTTCAGGGTCATTACCTAGATTGGCAAAATCAATTTTATCTGTATTGAAGTTGTAGGATTCATGTATGGGCTTGTAACCATGTCCAAATATAGTGGTATTCTACTCCAAAGAGCAAAATAATGCACCAACAAACCTCCACTGATTTCATTAAAGCTTGCATGGATGCAACTATAATCCTTAAATGGTAATTGATGTCATGTGAACATTTTCTTCAGATTTCTTTCAGTTCTTTAGATTACTATTCTGAAGAAGTTTAAGATTTCAAATTTTCATCCTGCTTCATGGAGGGAAAATTTTAGATCTACTCTAGACACTTTAGCATGGAGCTAGAGAAAAGCAGGAGAGTTACTCCAAGAACAGAACAACTAAATACTGAATTTCATGCTGCTTCTTATCTGGATTTCAAAATAAAGCCAAAGGAAAGTTGTGCTGAATACACTGAAGTAGTTATTTAAATTTACACATTACAGTTACAATTAGATATATTTTAGCAAGTTTTCAGGTTTTTTCTTTTTCTACCTTTATCCTCTTTGTCCTTCCTTTATTTCACGATTTGGAGTACAGCTCACATTTCCGAAGATTTAACCTTCACTGGAAAACGGAACACAAAGTACCCCATCCTCCAGTATTGTTTTACAGCAGAACAGACAGTTATGCTCACTTTTCCTTCATTTCTTCCTTGTCTCAATTATGCACCCTTTCTTTGGCAATGACAACAAAGAYTGAAGCAACCGGGCTTGTAACATTCAAATATTCCCACATTCAAATATTCCCAAACATCTTTGGTAATCTTATTTTTTATAATATTTTGTATTTTTAAGTAAGTTAACGCAAAAATCATCATGGTCAAAATATGGTATGTAGAAASAACTGAAACAAATTAGCTCTTTGCGATATCACTGCTTTTTCCAACACATTATTTTCATTCCTAAAGACATTTTTATGAACCAATGCAAGAAGCAAGACTATCTTTACATAAACTGCCAAAGCAGATATAATTGTGAATGGTCAGTGATTAAGCACTATGCCTTGAGCTCCTTATCTGAAGCTGAAGTTACTTTACAAACCAGTGCAAATCCTGATGTATCATTAAGTCTCTAACAAAAGCCTRTATCCCACTATATTTGCATGCAACAGGTTATCATGGCAGCTGAAACACTTCTATTAATTTTTAATTTGCAACATTATGCACAAGATTCTGAAGTCTACTTGCAGCCCAGCATTAGCCATCTTTTCAATAATGGTTTTGCATGTTTTACACTGGGTGTTATGTCATATTATGGAGGACCAAAATCAGTCAGACTTTCAGGGCTGGACACTCAGCTGTCATGCCAATCAATACAAACCACTCAGAGAAAAACTTGGAAATTAAACAACTCCATCCCTGCTTTATTTTCCCAGCTATAAAATGGGGATAATTATCAACTACTTATCAGGTGTGATTTACAGTTTAATTGATATTTATCACATCCTTTGGTATTCTCAGATAAAAGGTGTTAAGTAGTCTTTACATATTTTAATGAACAATATTTAGTAAGTAGAGAACAAAGGAAGCCAAAAGCCAGTAGTTTCTCTAGAGGACCAAGTAAATCTGTCATATTATACCATTATGTATTATTAGTAAGAYAGAATCTGACCCAAAGTACCTCGGTAGTCCAGCAGAAAACACATTTATGAGCAGCTGATGAAGATGGGAAACAAGAATCCTTATTGCCACTGACTTGCTATGAGCCTTGCAATAAACTGCTTTATTTGTCTACTTCCACCACGTTCCCTTAYGTGTGTCTGTTTAGACTGTAATTGTTATGAGACAGACTGTCACAGCTTTAATTATAGTCAGTAACCAGCCTCTCTAATAATTCTTGAAAATGTCTTTCTGAGGCTATTACATTCTGGAAAACAGCATGCTTATTCTGTGATAATTATTTCTAGCATAGTGYGCCCTCTCTCTTACCACCTTCTTTAATCTAAATAGCAGACAAACATTTGGAGGTACAGAGGCAGAAAGAGATAAAGAGTGATTTGCCCAAGATTACTTAGCAGGTCAGTGACTGAATCAGGAATAGAAATCCTGGTTCCTGACATCCACCGGAGGTTGTACCTGCTGGACCACATCATCGGTCTAGGGATCCCAATACTTTGCTCTTCTACAGTTGCGCCATTCATGCTGGAAGTTACAGGCACTGCATTCTACTCTGCAGAACCCATGTGAAGGAGGTAAGGATCATACACTGTGCATTTTGAAAACATGGAAGAAACAACCTCTGCTTAGAATGATTSTATTTAGTACAAACAGCCAGCTGGAATGACTGAATCCAGGTAAGCGTGCTAAAAGTTAAGTGTGTGCTCAGCCCTCCAAAGGTTTAAGAAAAACGTTAAGAGAAGTTATTTTCACATATGTTTTAGAGAACAGTTCAATAGTTTGCAGGAAGGTTAGAAATAAGTACAACTCTGTGCCAGGAACATTTTAACAGAGCTTTTCCTGCAAAATGGCTATATTCCATCTAAAGCCAAGATGATGTGAAAATATTTCCTAGTATACTGTCCATGCTGTTCTATAGCTTTCCCATGTACGATAATATCAGAACTTCTTAAACTCTCTTTAAAAGACAGAGAGATCAGGTGACAAAATTATGTAAATACCAGAACAAGGAAGAGAGAGGGAGTGGTCTCATCAGTGCCAAAATWCTGACCATCCTAGGCGTCTTTAGCAATGGGGCCAGCCATTCAGAAACAAGTCACACAGAAACCACCAACTGATAACAGAATCAATTAAAAGTTTCCAGCTTAATTTTCACTTTTGTTTTTCCCTAATTATCCTYGAAGACGGACAGTAATTGAAACAGAAATCCTACATTTCACCACAAAATGACAGCAATATCAGCTTCCCATACYAATCCATAAATATCCTCTCTCTCTTACAAGACAATAACGTTCTCCTTCTCAGGATATTCTCACCTTTCGTCTATTCTACACTCCAACATAAAGTGGGCTCAAAATGCAGCCAATCAAGCAACTTTACTATCTTAGCCTACTTTCTGCTTCTATGTTGTTGTTCTAGGAAATGTAAAAGCAAGGACTACTTACACTGCACACATCCTTATGGTATGTTATATTAGAGAGAATAATAAATACAAGAAGGATGATGTACTTAAAATTAAAAAAATCAAAAAAGTAGTAAAGTTAAGGTCAAGAATATAGTTGTCCTGATTCTCTTCACAGATTTTTTTTTTGTCTCTTGCCCTTCCACAACTGAGCTGCAATAATTTCGCCCTTTATTTGGCTCTGTAAAGCACTAAGGAATGCTCAGTAAATCAAACAGTAGTGAAGTGGGTGCAATAAGCCTAACCCTTGCTTTCCACATACGGAGATTTTGTACAAAGGAACTGTGTCTGAAAAGAAATGTAGGGTTTTAAAATTAGATTTATTTTATATACTGAAGGTAAAAAAATTTAAAGGATGTGAAGTGCTTTCTACTAAGTCTAGATGTCACTGTAAGATTTCTCTGAATGAGAGGATTTCTTGAGGAATGTAGATACCGCTGTATATGTGAAGAAAAGCTAAACATGTCTCTATATACAATATCTACACTATTCACAAGTCAGCTTCTGATTCCAATTGAAGTAACCTAGGACTAACATAAATGGATGGTATATAACAAATGGAGAAATCAAAAGGCGGCAAAGCTTCTTGCTCCTTTCCCCGGTTCTGTGCCRCTTACCACAGGCATTGTGACACCTTAATGCCATTCAGCAGCTAGAGGTAAGTGATCTTCCTTTCCTTCAGGCTCGGTATGCACTGTACTTCTGTAGTTTCTTTTCCACCTCTCACATATTATTGCAGCATATTTTTTTAAAAAAAGTATTTGATTTCTCTTTTGATTGTTCTCATATCAAATTAAATTCTGAAACTGTAYTTCAGAAAACATATATTCCAAGGCRTCTAATCAGCACTGCCTCCTGATCCCTAACTGAGGACCCTAGGAGCTGCTAATACAAATACCAATACTATAAATTGACAGTCATCATTGAGCCAGTGCTATGGAGGCTGGATTTAATCCATGAGCATTTTGAACCACAGTCTTACCAGTGGTAAGTGGATACAGCTCAATGACTTCAATACAGCTTTGCTAATCAGAACCATAATTGAGGTTCTGATACATTGTACTACTAAGTCTGGAATGATTTCCATTCTAATTTCCTGTTTTCAGTTGTTCCTAGGTTTCTAAAAGATTATAATTTAAATGGAAACTTTTCTTTCTAAGGGTGAGCAGGGTGATTGCTCCCTGATTGATATGGTAGGATACAATTCTTAAATATAGGAAATACATCACTTCTATTTTATAAGGAGAGAATACTTATTTGTGCCTGGCTGAAACTGTTATTACCTACTATTAGTATTCAGTGAAGCACAGTTGCTGGATGGATGTGGAAGACACAGAGGATATTCTTATTAAAAATGGTTTCATATGCACCCACCACAATAAATCCAGTTCTCCTCCTTATGTTCTATATTGCTTGCCCTTTTTTTAATTATATCACCAGCACAGTATCCATTTCTCTAGATTCCCTGCGTGCCTTTTTCACTAGAGGGTTAGTGGAAGCATGGGGTCTTGTTGGTTCCAAATTGTGGGTGTGCTGACCAGTTAGCCTACACTAGAAAGCTTCCTGGTTGAAAGGTAGGGCAAACAAGAGAACTGTTGATATTATAGCTAATATCAACATATAAACAAACATTAAAATACATAATACTAAAAAAGATGCATATATATGGATACTTCTAAATATGCAGCCATGTAACATTGCTTTCTCACAGGTAAGTTTTTGTTGACTTGTTCACAATTCTTCCCAAATTGTAATCACCACAAAACAGCACTGAACACAAGGTTTGCAGGAAGAAGCAATATCTTCTATTGGATCTGCTGACTAGAAAATATGTATGAGCCCATGGTCCTTTCATCAGTTCTGACAACAAAGTAGCTAAAACAGGTTTAACCTAATTATGTTAATCAGCTAGAAATTTAAAAGAAAAAAGTAAGTTAGTCAGTGTGAAGCAAAGAAAATGCTAGCAAAGAGGTGAAAGTTCCTGAAAGAAGYTTAAAAATCTGTCTAATAAAGTCAAACCGTATGAAGTTCCTGAGCTCCTGTGAATGCCTGCCAACCTTTCCACTGATTAAATTAGTTCATTTTGTGATACCATATTTTCACTAAAGGTTAAAAACCCCTAACATCAACAAAAAAACCCAAACCTCTTTTCTATTTGTTTTTCTGCCTTTGTCTTTAAATTCATTGACAACAGCAGGTGAAAAAAAAAAAAAAAAAGGTGCTATGATTTGCAGAATCCCCCTCTTTCTGCTTCTTTACRACTACTTTTGTGGTGGAACCAACAAAAAAAATATTGTTCTACTATCTATTTTAACAAGGCCAAYGGAAAATAACCCTTGATCTAAAATAATCATCACTGGATGAACATTTGGCATATAGACTGTATGACAACAAAATGAGCTACATCAAAGAAAGGACAGCAGGAAAAGGAATGTGGGATAAGGGCAGGGAGCATCATTATAAATACAATGACACTAAACTCAATAGTTTAGGGCAAAAGGGGCGATACAGCCCTGAGAACACCACCTGAGCAAGATAAGAACTTACCTTGTTAAAAGAACCATACTATTAGTTTCTAAAAAGATAAGAAGATGAGCTCCTAATCTAAGGAATCTGTGAACTAGGCTATCAACATAAAATATGGATTAAGGGCATGTTTGGCTGGATTATTAGACATCTAATTTACATCAACTTTATCCAAAATCATGTCACTAATACCCCACAGGAGAGTACAGTATTTGCAAATTCACTGATAGGCAATCGATCTTTCATTTTTCATTTTTTAATTTATACTCTAAGTTTTTACTTAATGGAAGTCTGTTTGGCATTTATATCCCTAACTGCAATGGCATTTGTATGTTTGAGTGTTGTTGAGATGGAATTCTCCAAGGTATATTTAGCTCCTATGGACAGTAAGAAATTTAAGAAAAGAAAATATTAAATACATCCTTTTATTCTTATTTTTAAATTAATCTCGTAAAAATCATTCATGTGTCAATATCCACTGTAGGATGTATACTTCAGCTTCAGAGAATGTTAGACTGGTAACACTGCCCCTATGTGGCCACAATTACATAATGGTAAAAAGCAATATGTATTTAACATGACTTTCCTAGCTCCCTTCATTTAGTGAAAGRTAACATTCAGTGAAACTCATCTTAGGTGAGTTACAGCAGATGCCCACTGGAAGCTAAGAGTAGTGTGAACACTTCTTAAATACATTCCYGTGTCTCTTCCAAAAACATCTTGAGCATTTTTAAAAATACTACTTATCTGTTGAAACACTGAATGAATCAAGGAAATACAGACTTGGGACAAATTTCTGAGAGCAAATTCTTACTTTTACAGYTTTCATATGCATAGACTGCTGCAAGAATGGGAATATAAAGAAAATTAAAACAAAAACACCAGAGACAAAGACAGAGAATGTTCAACTACTTATGCTCATGTATGTCAGTCCCATGAATTATACCGATAAACTGCAAGTTTGCTGATAATCTACCTTAACACTACTTTTACTGGCAATGTATAAGCTTTTCAAACATCTCAAATTCACAGGCAAATGGCCACTGGAATGAGTAGAGAAAGATCTATATGTTGCAGAATTGACCTGCAAATGTGTAGCAAGTTTGATAATATCGGTAATGTTTAAAGACCTGAAAAGTATACATACTTTTTTAGATGGTCTTCCTCTACAAGGGTCCTAAAGTTTTTTGGTAGTTTTGGAAATACAAAGCTTTGAATATGTAACCCCTTTCAGCTGATTGTACAATTTACACAGTGATTTTTTATTTACATTTTCACAGTCGTCTTGTAGGATTAATGTTTTTTGGAGAAAGATAGCCAGTAGCAGATAGAAGGCTTTATTCTTCCTCTGATTTCAGYGAGTTTGGCATTTAGCTTGTTTCAAAATTTACCTTTCTTAGTTGCAGCTTCAAAAAAATCTTAATCTGCAGAAAAGGAACAATGGAACTGTTCCACTTGAAAGAGACACTGGGAAGATATCTTCTCTGGGGACATGCTCATACTGCTTGACAAGACCAAAAGAATAAAAACGAACAGACCAAAAGAGCAGAAATCCCATGTGTTTATGGCATCTTTGACACAAGACAGCGAAGTAGCATATTTCCCATGATATAGCTTGGTTGTGTTTATTAGGATAGAACAAAGCTATTTTGTACCAAGATCTGGACACAACCTGTACTGGAACTATGATCTGAGTGACAGTGTAGAAGAGGCCAAAGGATTTCACTTAAGGCTAGACCTGTATTCTTATGGGAAAACTATCTACTGCATATTGTAATGACTATGAGGCTACCTAAAACTGCATTCATTATCATTTTTACCAAATGCAGACTAGATTAAGGGGATGAAACAGGGGGAAATGGTGTATATGAACATATACATCTAAACTCTACCAAAAAAGTCAATGACACAGTAGACTTTGTGTTACAACTAATTTACATTTCAGTATCCCACAGACATCCCCTCTCCTGACTGTGCCCAGAGGACGTGCTTTCAACTTAGTTACAATCTGTTCTGTACTGTTACAGATTCAATTTATACTGGTTTTCATATCTACAGATTTATATGTAACTTTCAGAATCAGGGAGGATTACCACATTGCCGTGGGGTATTTAGCTGAAATGGAGCATATGGCTATTAATATTATTATGAATCTGTTGCTTTAGGCTACATAAGACTGCCGTTGGGGTTCTGATTCTTAAGAAGAAAGATTTGAACTACAGTCATCCTCTTTTGGTGCAAAAGATTTGGAATAAATAATCACTTGTACTTTTTTTTTTTATTTACATGCCTCATTTAGGTAACCTTCAACATGGCAAAAATTTTGACAGGGTTCTGGCTCATCATATTGTTTGTGGCATATTTAGCTTTAAGCATTTGTTTTKGTTTTCCTTCTTTTGTTAAAAAAAGTTCATATACTTTTATACTTTTAAGTCATTGTATTAAGGGTCATATTTAGCTTTAGAATTGCCTGCTTTTCTTCAGTTCAATGTCTTGATGAATTACGCACTTTTATTCACTATAACAGCTAACTTGAGTTACTTTCTTGAAATAACATATTTCAAACTATTGTATCTTGTGTAAGAATAACCAAACTGAAAAGCTTTGGTCTGCAAAGAGAAGCTAAATTAACATTTTATAAGCTAGGTAACTTGAATTGCTGAGAGCCAATTACATCAAGCATCAGTTGCAATCAAAGCTTCAACTTCTCTCCTCAACAGACTAACTAGCTTGAATTTAAAGCATCAGATAAACTGAGCTAGATATTAGCATGTGTGAATAAAAGTTGAATTAGAAACAAATCTTAAGGGCTATTTTGGTCTTACAATGTACTGAAGATAAGTCCCAGATTTTCAGCTGACATTCACCTCCATCAAGCTGGGGAACAACAGGACACAGAGTAACGAAATTATGTCAGGGGTCTGGAAAGTGTCAAAGGGTATTTAAGGCGAATGGAAAAGTGGTATTTGGAGGGATAGATTTACATAGAATTACAGAACTGGACTTTCTAACTTTTGTCTCTACTGACAATCCCCCTTTCTCTTCTCAGTAAAATGAGAATAAAGGAATTTTCAGGGAAAGGGGGAGAACTGAGATCACTTAGTACTTTAAGTCCCACAGCATGAAAAAACAAACCCTCTTTTAAAAGTGGGAGAGAAAAAGAAGGAAWGAAAAGATAGATTTATGAGCATAAAGAGAATGTGAGCAGATACTGAAGTTCTGGAGTGGCTCGGATTTGCAAGGCATAAAAAAGATCCAAAAAAAGAAGAAACTGTGCAACCATTTTTTATTTAAGAGTTCACATTATGATTACTCGATATCTTTCCTCAAACAAGAGTAACAACCTAACGTGACTGTGCTTAATTGAGAGAAAGGAAAAGAATGTGAGTGATGGTATTAGAGTAYGTAGTCACCTGAAAATGAACTGTCAGCAGATACAGCTGACAAGAGCAAGATTAAAATCAAGCCTTACCTAGTACATAGCCCTGTCCTCAGGGAACTGTGCTCCTGCATGTGGGGTTGATTTTGTTTTATAGTTTGGCAATACTCAGCATGGATTGAAACAACCGTGATATTATATAAACAACCTACCATTGAGCTCACACAGGGCTAAATGTCCCAAGCAATAATACCCACAAAAAAATACAGAAGTCATCAACTAATTGCAAACTGCAAAACTGCATGTCTGAACAGGCCCTTGAAAGTGTTAATATTAATCTGCAAGTACGAGTAATAATTTTACATAAAATGAAGTATGCTGTCTCCTAAAACATGTAGTATATTTTGCAGGTACCAGTTTACAAATTGACCTGCAGAATTCAGAGATTACTATTTAAAAATATCTCAGTGTAACCTCACTATATGAGACCTGTTCTGCACCTTGAAGTAGTTTATGGCACATCTTGCACAATATTTCACAAAGATCACTCACATTTTTAAAATCTCCTCTGAACTGCCACAGCCCGAGTGCCTTGCCCCATATACAGCACATTTTCAAAGAAATGTTGATTCAAAACCATGATTTACCTTCTCCCTCCCTCCTGAAACAAGAGATGTACACTCTTCCTGTAATTGACACTTTCTCATAAGATTTTATTTTGATATGTCTTTTTGTCCTGCAATGTTTCACCACCCAGCAGCRCTCTGCTAATCTACACTTCAATGGTAGAATTCACCAGAGCTACAGGTTTAAATAGCACATCTTGAGATGGGAACAATGGAGGGGGGGATGGCTCTACAATAAATAAATAAATAAAGCCCTATCACACACTTAAAGCCAAATGCCTGCTGGGACTTAGGTTCAAAAGCACATTTGGAAACTGATCCCTTGAGAAGATATGTTTGTTACAGTGTTTGGCCTCAGGATTGAAAAGGATTTGCTTTTAAGCTGTTACTTTACTGCAAGTATGTGACTGGAGGCCTCAGGTGTGAAAGTCCTTTGATAAAAGGGACTAGTGTGTGCCAGATACAGCAAATGAAAAGCATTAAGACTAATAGGAGCTGGGAAGTGGTAAGCAGGGAAAGGACGTGGACAAAGTCCATCAAGTTTAAGGCAAGCAAATGCTTGGAATGCAAGAGGGATGAGAAACCACAAAAACCCTTGAACTTTTGCTTTGCATACATGAGAGATTACACTAACAAACTTTTAAGGAACTGAACACCACAGTTGCAAGGAAGGGTCATTTCCACTTAATCAGGTGAAGCCTGTCTGGAATCTGCACACAAAAACCTCCATAAAGTATTAGGGCTGGAAGAAACCACAGGGGTCATCTAGGCCCTTTGCTCTGCTGCAAGAYCAGTTCTACTTAGGTCACTCCAGACAGACAAATGTTTATCTACCTGTACTTAAAGACCTTTAACACTGGAGAYACTGCAGTTTCACCGCAGGAAATCTATTCCAATGCTTCATTCTACTTCCATCAGAAAGTGTTTCTTAAAGTCTGACTTGGATACTTTGTGCTGCAACCCACGCCTGTTACTGCTCATCCTGTCTCTAGGGGATAAAAATAAGAGCCTAATCCCTTTCTCTTTGCCAATCTTTTGTATTTAAAGATCCTTTGGTCTCTGAACTATGTCAATCTCATCAAACTGTGCTCCTCATACACCACTCTGATTACATGAGCAAAACTGCATCAGTTCTCTAATAAGAGAATCTCTGCATCATTTGCATTTTAGAAGTGAGGTACACCATTTTTGTCTTACCTCAAGATAATTATACTCTGTTTTCTCAACCACTCCTATATAACAGAGAAACTTTCCTTCCATACCAAAAATTGCTCTGAGAGAAACTACGGTAAGCACAGCATGTTGCACTGAAATTTGCCAAACTCATACTTCTCCACAATTTACTTCATACTGGAATTGAGCACTGTAAATTATTTCAGTTTTTTCATGGCAGACTACTCTTTCAGTGCTCTAAAATGGATACAACTGCCAAACCTGTGGGCTGCATTTATAGTCTGCTAGATATTGGACAGATTAATGTTGGTTCARTATCAAAAGCTTATGCGGGATTGTWTATGCAATATATTTATTGGTTTGTTTCAACTTGAAAACCCTGAAGAGCTATGTGTACATGAACCAAACTAGATGTAGGCACATGATGAAAAAATGACAGTCCCTGTTACATATAAYATAAATTTGATCTAATCTGGAGAAAGTGCATGCAGTCCTAGAACASAACTCTTGTTACCTGTCATTTCTCTACTGAAATAACGAGAAATAACTGGAGCACTACAACATCTGAACTACTTCAGGTCATTCAACCACATATTAGTTGTCAGCACCCATACCATCTTTTTCAGAGTAACAAAGAATTCTCAATTATCATGACTATAAACTCCTTAGCATCAAAACTATGCTTATCACATTGTGGATGCAACCACAAATAAGTTACAGGTGCATGGCTTCCATGAGAAATCAGGCTACCTACCTTCTGCGTAAGAATGTTCTCAGGGGCACTACTTCACCATAAGAGGCTGTCAAAATATATAGATATCTTGCTCTGGAATGCCACATATGCATTAAGCTGACTAAAGGGAAAAGAACATTATATTTATATGACATTTCATATTTTAYAGCAACAAATTCAGAGCTGCCTTGCCAAATAAACACTGCATATACTGTTACACATTGCACAGCATTCAAGATCAAACTCAGAATATACACTATATAACATCTAGGTATGAAGGTATAAGGAAAATAAAATTTTTTCTTTCTGACGAACAGGTGCATTCTGGGAGGGAAGAGACATACTGACTTTTTAGATGAAGATTACATAAGACAGAGRAGAAGACAAATGTAAAAGAAAGACAAACTGCAACGGGGGGGCCCAATGCTAATCATATTAGACTTCATAAATTATGGTTAAATGTTTAATGCAAAACCAACAAAACTTTTCCAAAATATGTGTTAGTTAAGAAATAGTTATAATATGTCATACTGTGATAGCCCTAGTGATACAAGCCCACTGAGGAAGAGCATGTAAGCTTTCTGGCCTACAAGTCCACAGCTGTGAAATAGCTCTGAAGAAACCCTTGCATTCCTGAAAGGGCAACCTGTTTTCTTAGCATATCATGTCATTAGATATATTGTGTCTAGTAAAAATATTACCTCAATCACCAAGTAATTCTTACGTTTGATACGAAAATATTCAGGAAAGTTTCTGAAGTGAGAATCAAGCAATGACCTATCCTCTAACAGCTTAGTTATTAGGAGAACAACCTATCTTAAATGTAAAATACTCAGTGCAGGAACTGGAACCTGAATATTTTCGATAATATCTTAAATACTATGCTAATGAAAGTCTCTGAACGGTCACAAGTATTTCTCTTGTGGTAAAAAAACCCTGGAATTATTTTTTGAAACTGCAGTCTATCTCATCTTTGGTGACCAAATGGTATTCATTCATGCCCTTTTTCACCTTCTCACTTTTTCAACTACAAAGGAAAAGGAAAATCTCTCCACTAACAAGTATACAGCCATTATTTCACATTACTTCAGACAGTGATAAGCTTCTCAAATATACTCGCCACAACAGTGACTACCCCTTGGAAGTTTAGCACAAAACCCGATTCTAATCATTGTATGTAGCTCCACCTCGTGGCCTTATGTATGTATTGCAACAGCATTCGCCAAAAAGAACCTGCTTGCAACAAAAAAGTATTTATTTAGTTGGCGATTGCTTTGATCATTGACGTTATAGAGTTGTATTTAGTTATCATTTAGTTCAAAAATATGATCTGGCTCTTTAAGCCTAGAATTGCCTACACTCTACATACTTATCTCACTTTCTTATTTCACTTCCATTGTCAAAACTCACTTTTTTATTTCAGCATCACGTTATTCCATTTATGATAGGGAACAGGAGCACAGGATCTAGATATATGCATAAACCCAAGTGGGATCTAGAAATCGTGCTTTTCTTTGTTGGATTCCCATTAGGGCCTCAGTCTATTAACTAATCTCTGGATATGGACTGTACTGGGCTCCACAGCAAAAAAGTATGTAACAGCAGTTTTCTTTTAAGTCAGAGAGGAAGTCCTCACATTTTTGTTATACAGTATTTGTGTAATTACAATATACAGCCAGAAATTAGGAGATATAGGTTAAATTTCCAGCTTAAGAACCTCTGATTCATACACCTTTTCTCCCAGGAGTGGACCCAGACTTGTGTGTTGTTCTGTATAAGATATTATTCACATTTTGTACTGCAACTATGTGGAAAATCCAAAAAGCAGAAAGATAAAGAACTGTACAATCACTGTGCCCTGAAACAGTAGTTCGGGCAGTCATATCAGGGTTGCAGATGTGGGGCTTGCTTCGTTTCCAAGATCTGTTTTGCATTTTATTCAATCATGATTTCAAGTGAAATACAGAAATGATTCCTTGCTCTAAGGACTGAACAAAGGCTTCCCCTTTCCCCAGCCAATGATTTTACAATTATATTAGCAAGCATGACTTGGGTATTCTTTTTCTCTCTACCTCTGGCACAAAACCTTTCCTTCATAGTGGTAAAGCTCAAAGTAGAGCTGTAGAAAGAGTTTGCTGCTTGCCTAAAGATGGCGATAAGGGAATTTCTTCTGAAAAAAGAAATACAAGTTTGAATCGCTGTCAGATAGCATGATAAACTGAATTAATGCTACAGTTTGTTATATAATAAGTTATGAGATGGCAACACCATTGTCTTTTACTTCTCTGCTTGCAAGTTTTTAAAAGAAAAGAGAACTTTGTTCATTTCCTTGAAAGAAGTRAAAGAAATACAGCACTGGCAGCGAGGTGAAGATTATGGCTATAGATGCAGGTATGAAGGCCCCTTCTGGCAGATACAGAATCATAGAATAGAATAGTTTGGGTTGGAAGGGACCTTTAAAGGTCATCTAGCCCAACATCTTCAACTACATCAGGTTGCTCAGAGCCCCGTCCAGCCTGACCTTGAATGTTTCCAGGGATGGGGCATCTACCACCTCTCTGGGCAACCTGTGCCAGGGTTTCACCACCCTCACTGTAAAAAATTTCTTCCTTAGATCTAGTCTGAATCTACCCTCTTTTAGTTTAAAACCATTCCCCCTTGTCCTGTCGCAACAGGCCCTGCTAAAAAGTCTGCCGCCATCTTTCTTATAAGCCCCCTTTAAGTACTGGAAGGCTGCAATAAGGTCTCCCCAAAGCCTTCTCTTCTCCAGGCTGAACGACCCCAACTCTCTCAGCCTTTCTTCATAGCAGAGGCATTCCAYCCCCATGATGGTTTTCGTGGCCCTCCTCTGGACCCGCTCCAACAGGTCCATGTCTTTCCTGAGCTGAGGGTTCCAGAGSTGGACGCAGYACTGCAGGTRKGGTCTCACCAGAGCAGAGCAGAGGGGCAGAATCACCTCCCTCGACCTGCTGGCCACGCTGCTTGTAATGCAGCCCAGGCTACGGTTGGTCTTCTGGGCTGCGAGTGCMCACTGCTGGCTCATGTCCAGCTTTTCACCCACCAGTACCCCCAGGTCCTTCTCAGCAGGGCTGCTCTCAATCCCTTCATCCCCCAGGCTGTATTGATACTGGGGGTTGCCCYGACCCAGGGGCTCCTGTATGTGGGGTAATGATTAAAGAACTATTGGGATGGAACTACAAGTTCACTCTTGTGAATTGCTCCTGTTGCCTCGCTCTAGGTAGCTAGTTGACTGTGGTGACTAGCGGTCTCCCCAGTTAGCGTACCGAATTAAACTCCATCATCCCCAGTCTGTCCTACACATTGCACAGGGAAAGGCCTGACTTGCAGCCAACTAAGTCCTTTCTTGGAATTTATCTTTATTCTGTCTCAGTTCTCAATCCATTGGACATGGAAAAAACAGCACTGACTACCTTCAGAGGAGTGTTACAAAGATATGCATAGGAA
The DNA here is from genome assembly GCA_030449065.1 of Oceanodroma leucorhoa. Lineage (NCBI taxonomy): Eukaryota > Metazoa > Chordata > Aves > Procellariiformes > Oceanodroma > Oceanodroma leucorhoa. Next base: position 872,628 of record JASVER010000073.1, on the reverse strand, counting down.
GGGTATCAGGGGGTATATGACACAGCACACTGTTCTGAATAGGAGATGCAGTTTCATACTTTGCATAAAATGGGATGTTAAGACCTTCACTGCACTTTGGTTTCCACCTTTCCTGCTATAGTCTTATCTATAAGGAAAATACAATAAARATAGGGTTGTTATTTTTACTGCCTCTAATGTCAATTGCAATGACTAACGCACCATTAATCGGAAGATTCAGTCCTTCCTACCTACATTTTTCTTACCCTTTTGATCACAGAGGAATGAAACTAATCATGGTCTGACATCTAATTGTAATTGTGTAATGCAATTGCAGATCTTATTTGGTAGACAATTTAGATTCAGTATTAGAGGAAAACTGAAATAGTATTAAACAACAGAGAAGTAAAGATAGAGCTCATTTGAAAACAAAATGTTACTTGTACACTAAAAATCTTGAACCATGAATTTTTAAGACCATCCTATTCCAACAATACAATACCAAACAAAGTGTTTTGGTATTTCCAGATCTAGATCATTCACTAAAAACAGTTTCAAATAAAAATGCAGTTTAGTTGCAGCTGGGATCCAAGTTGGAAAAACTAATGTAATATATGTAATCATACCAACAGAAATCATGACTCATTTTGCTTTAAGATAACACAGCAAATACTTCCAAAAGCTGGAAAACAGGACTGCTGTAAGATTTTGTGTCACTGCTCTGGAACAGTGCATAACAGAGTAGATTAAGGCCTTTAAACATCAAGGAATACAGGTGGCTCACACCTCTTCTGATAGTGCAGCAACAGATCTAAAATCTCGGCAAAATTGTATGATGAAAACAGAGGTAGATGCTGAGGTGCCTGATTTTGGCATCATTCGGGCCTAAAATGTTGCAGTATTTGATCTTGAAAAATAGCAAATGTTTTTTTCASTTTTAGCAAGCTGAGATTCTGCACACAACAGCATTACATGCTAAAGGAGGCATCTTGACATCCTCTGTATYTCCTTTTTCCATTGATCTCTTTCCAAAGAAGGAAATTAATCTGACATAACACAAGTGATAGAATACAGATGAAGAAAATGGTTAATCACATCAGACAATTTTGAAATCAGCAGCCCATGTGTGCCAGGAAACATGGATTTATGTGGCATTTAGAATATAACACAATCTTCTGTATTTCTCTATATTGGGGCATTTTCTACATTTTTATTCATTAGATAGAACTGCAAAGTACATCTCTAAAATGTGAAAAACAAATCAAATTAGCTCACTAAAAGCAACAAAAAGGGAAAAGATAGTTGTGATACTTAGTTTAGGATGTTACAACCTAGAAAACTAAAATATTATTCCCTTAACCATAAAGAATGATTTATTAGGTCATARCCAGAGGTACAGTAGCCCAGCACCCTGTCTCTGGTCACAGCCCCAGGAAAGGCATACAAATGAGGCAAAGAGATAGTGACGCTTCTCAGAATACTTCACCAGCTTCCGAAAATTTGTGACTCCAGAAGCTTCCAAACCAGTAAAGGTGCTTGAATTTAACAGTTCTTGGTAATTGTTCCCTCCRTGAATTTGTCCAGTTGGTTTCTCTTGGAACACAATGATTCAACAATTGGTCAGGGCTGCAAGCTTTTAATGCCTTAAATATAGCACCATTCTATTTCTGCATAAARCAATTTAATAACCATTCTTCTCTATTGCATTCAAGTTAGATAACTACATACATTCGTATGTCAAACTCRCATGAAGATGAAAGTATTTTCTTTTGCAGAGTATATAGACTACATGATGTTGAGGTAAGTTACCAAACGAAATGTGCAATTGAGAACTATTTTAAAACTAGGCACTACAAAGCCCCCACAAGTAAGGAATGAAGACTGAAAGAAACTGCAGTTTTAAAAACAAGGCTTATTACCTAGCTGCAGCGCTGAAAAGCATGCTTCACCCCTTTCAACACTCCTTTAGAGCAACATAGGTGACCGAGTTGAATTATACCCTATGCTGTGTAGCCACTAGATGTCAGCATCTACTACTGTCATCATTTAAATACGTCTTTCCGTAAGAAGTRAGAGTATGAGGATGGCATGCACAAAGAATTTGGCTTTGCACCAGATCCTGGTATCTCCACGTTACTGCTCTTCGGAAGGTGTTTCAGAGCTTCGGATTTGGAATTTATGTCTTCATATAGGTAAAACTGTTACCTGGCACTGATCTCTGAGATTTTGGCCAGGCATTATTCTTGAGAAGCAACCATATGCACATACCAAGAGATTTTTTATATACGTATATATCTCACCTTTCAAGCACATTTAGAGAAGGAAAAAAKCAACTATATTTCAAATTCTACATTGACAACATGCATTCCTTTCTGTGCAAGACTTGGGGATTTTTTTCAATATTTGTTAAMAATGATGACTATTTGGGTACATTAAAAAGGTGTATATTCAATCAGTAATACAGAATGGAGAACAATGGACTACTGTAGCAATCCTGCAGGGCTGTAACACATCACTAGCTAAACAGTAGTCAACTATTTTTGCTTCAGAGGAGATACTCAAGCAAACATTTACTGGAATTACACAACATAGCTGAACTTGCCTTGACTCATCTCAAAATTCTTACCAGTCTTATTTTTCCATGAGTCTGACCCATGTGAAGTTAGGTCCATAACTTCACAGGAGTGAAGCTTTTGTTATTTTTATAACATGGAATACACTTCTTAGCCAGTATGAGTGATTGGTGAAGTCCCCCATTTAAAATATTTTTGAACAGCTCTTGAAAGCATTAAGCAACACCTGCACTTGTCTCATCACAAGCTAACCTGCACAAGCCTGTTACCTCCTTTAGCAGATACTGAAGAACACGATACAGCAAAAAAGATAGCTTTCATAAAGCCAATTGCTTTTCTGCTTTCCAGCAGCGTTACTCCACGCAATGGTTCATTCAGAACCTAACTTCACTTAAACAGACCTTTAAACAGCCTTCACTGTTTGTTGGCAGGTTTTTTTATTAGTCTCTTCAAATCTTCTGTGTCAAAAATTTCACCAAATATTGCCTAGGGAACCAAGGAAGCCATTGAAAGAGCGCCGCTATTAAAAATAATGAGAGTTCTGGGCAAGTTTAGTGTGAGCTCTGGACACATACTTCTCCTTGCACCACATGCATTGCTGAAAGGGGAAGCATACTAAAGATTGCATGCTTTTTWAAAATATGTTGAAGACAGGTGAACTAAGACTCTCCTTCAACTTCTGGATATCCCTGAGGAGTTGGGCAAGCTGATGCTGAAATTCTGCAAACTGACATCTTCCAAATAAAAATACTCCAGAAAGCTTTTCCAACTATAGACCAGGTTTGTTTAAATTATTACATTTTTAAACTTATATGATGGAAATTGAAGAACTGCAGTGGGCAAAAATGRTATTGCATACTGATATAGAAAAGTACTGACCACCTGACACTAAGACGCCCTTAGCTATTTCTAATTATTTATGAATTTTCTTACATGTGTGTGGGGTGACCAATTCTGCTTAGCTGAAACATTTAGGACAGAGGAAGGTTAAACACAATTGCATTCTCATGCAGATAATAGGTTTGAATTTAACTAATGCTGTCTCCTAGTGCTAATACCTTTGGCAGATAGCATCCTATCACATTATTACTTTCCTGTGAATGCCTTAGTGAGAAATCTCATTTTATATCTTGACTCATAACTGCATTTCATTTTTATGAGAAAAATTCTGTAAAATTCAAGTCCTCTTGCTTCATCAGAGAAGAGGGAAAAAAACCTGACAAAATGAATTAGGTGTGTGGTTTATGTATTGTCACTATTCAGATATCTGACAGTGATCTGTGTTCAAATTTCAGGGGGAATATAAGCAATATGCACCTTTGTGGTGCCTCCTCCATCCTCCAAATTAATCTTCATGCTTGTTTAAAGGATGAAGATTGGCTTAAACATGACATCTCTGGATATTCTTGCTATCCACAGAAATATCTAACTCCTCTAGATCTTCCTCTACTATATTTCTTAAAAACAAGCCAGGACCCCTCTCCTAATTTTGCCTCATTAGTGGACATCTGTCATTATGTACAACACAGGATTGGTCTCAATTTTATTCAACAATATTTAATGTGACCCAACACTAACAAAGCTATGGGAGCTTTTGCCATTTTAATAGGAGCAAAAAAACTATCCTTCCACAAAGTCAGTTTGGAGTCCTCTAATCTCTAATTGCTTTCAATAGGCAGTAGGTTAGGCCCCATGATTTACCRCAGTTTCAGACTTCCATGGCTCAGCTATACCAAAGGATAAATTATCTATGTAATTTGCATAAAAAGTACTCTAATCAGATATATCCTTTCCTGTTTTGTTTTATGTGGTATTTCAGAAATRATATTCATATATCAATGAATTCAGTTACTTTAATTCCCTGAATTTTACATTGGCTGAACCAAACATAAAATAGATTGGCAGATCTAGGCAAAACAAAATTCTATATTCTACAAGCTATGAACATTATATCACATCACTTCAACATCAAAGGGCTGATTAATGATGCTGGCATTTCTGAACTTAGCAATTCTTCCTTGCTCAGATATGAGGCATTTCAGAAGCTATGATAMGTGTCCAAAGTCCTGTCCCTTTAATCTCACTAAATTATTCCCCATTCATTTATCTTTCAGCTATGTTATTTAAGAAAGGCTGCATTTTCAGGGAGAAATCTGAGCAATGACATCTTGGTAGGCTGGTGGGGCATTCCTAAGTTATGGAGCACTTCTTCCCAAACTGAATCAAAGATGATCTTTCTGCTGAGGAAGGACACTGGAATTTGTGTACCGATTGTAGGACTAAACAAGGTGCCAATCTCAGCGCTACCCCTAGGTAACAAACCTGTGTCACAATTCAGTCCATGCCTAGCAAACAAGCCAAAATCATTCAGCCTTGCATTTTAAAAATAAAGGGTTGATTCTAGAAAAAAAAAAAAAGAGTGAAAACATTTTCCCTCCTTAAATGCATGGTGTASATTTTACTTTATTCTATTGTGACATATTTACATACTCAGAAGTGTCATGTTCAAAAATCCAGAGCAAAGACACTTCTTTGAGATACGTTATCAAAAAGAGATACTGCCTTGCTTTTTATGAAGACCCAGTAATTTTACATTATTTTACAGCACGTATACCTAAAATTAGAATCGTTGYACTCATGTTGATTTTCAGACATGAAGGTCTGAGTAAAGTTGTGCATTTACATTTGCTTAGCAGATAGAGCATTYGGTTTCTAGCTATTGTTAAAGCAACTGTGTTGTTAATAAGTATGATACATACTGTTAGAAAATACACAGAGATCTAATTGTCATTAACAGTGCCTGTTTCCAGTATTCTGCTAGTAACAAACTATGACATGTACCATAAGAAAATGTAAGTCTACACAAGCATATCTTGGCATCATCAAGAACCACAATTCTACACCTCACACCTTTCTTCCCCATTCTTCCCATCTTCACACATTTGCTTTTGTTTCTGCTTTTATGGCTGAATTGGATCCCTGTTTACGTTGATAAGGAACGCAAGTAGCTCTTCAAAGAATTAATTCTGCATAACGTTAATTGTAGGAGAAATTATAAACACCACCAGAACTCAAAAACTTTTAGTACTAGTCTTCATTCCTCAAAGAAGGGAGGGACAGATGAAAGTCTGCATGTGCATGAAAAAAAACAGTAAGGAAAAATAGCGGCATAGAGRAATCATCTCCTGGACCCTAAAAATCCTACCTTGTCCAAGCTGCCTTTYCAACTGCTGTTATAGAATTAGAGCACAGAAGAGAAGGTGTCTCTAAAATCTTCATACAACCCATGTTCATAAAGCAAGCCTAGCAATTTATTATGATCTTTTTGAGCAGAAGTTCATTTAGGAAATCTCCATTTGTCATGGTTTGACTTCCTCCAGTTGATGAGATTGAGCCGTACATTTTAATCAAGAGTTCATTAACATTTCTTTTTCCCCCTCTTCCAATAAAGGCTCAGTAATAGGTTCTGCCCAACGACTCCATGCTCTATGGTTTCCAATGGAGACAGATGAAGTTATATTCTCTGCGGACAGCCTGATTTCCCAAGAACACATCAGCTGATCACCTGCTACATTGTCCTGTAGCAGAGACATCTTTTTTTACTACTTATAAGTTTCTATTTAGCATATCTGAAGTATTACGATTAAACCTGATGTAATCGCATTGCTTAATATGCCAACAGAGTGTGAGCTCTCAAAGGCATGACTTTGGGCATTGAGGTTCACGACCAAACAAGAAATGCAAGCAAAGAACATCTGAACATGRGTTTAAAACAATCAACTTCACTGGAAAGCAGTTCTCATTTTGGGTGAAATCAAATCACCTCTGTATACACAGAATACATAGTACCTGAAGTTACCACTTGCCTCCCCCTCCTGATTAATGTAAAAAATCAGAAGATGGGACTAAACGTTATTTCTGAAGGTACACTTACCACAGTGGCCCTTGATTTCCCTCCCACACTTAGTGCTTATTTAAAGCCTGAAAAAAACATCTGTTCATATAATCAGTCAGCTATTTTTTCACCTCTCTCACCACCTAGAAGAGATATAGCAATCAAGATAGTTGCAAAGAAGCAATCTCCTAGCTGACCCCCTATTCCTCCAGTAAGAGCAACATAAAAGCTGTATGTAGGAAACAAGATTGAATGGGGTGGCCAGTAGATGACAGCATATACTTAACACTAAATTGTTTCCAGTCTTAAATCTATCACTTAGTTTTTCCATTTATTAAACTGAATGAATACACTTTGCAATTCATTAGATACATCTGATAGCAACACAAAAACCTGTTTATAAATAAAGCCACTATAATAATGACATTAAAAAGAAATATTCTAACTTACCAAATTATTTTAGACAGAAGAAAATTAAATTTGCCTATCTGATATACCATGCWTAGATGAGTGGAGTTTTAGCCAAGCACACCAAATAAAGACACATCTGTTTTCTGGTCATGAGTCTACGAAAGAGTTTCATTCTCTCGTTTTTGTTTTGGTTGGACTCATTCTCAGGGAAACAGCATTTTCAAAAAGGTTTAAAGTGAAATCATTAACAGTTCTCACATGCTTTGAACAAAAGTGATTTTGATTTTTAAATCTCTCACTACACTTAGTCCAACCTGACTGGTTGCTGCCACTGAAGCACTAGCCCTACTTGCTCCTAGTGAGATCATCTTACTCCTTTTTCCAAGTCACTGCTTTATTTGTTTCTGCATCCCATAATCTTTTCACTCTTCTTTGGTGTGTCCAATTTAGACAAATCATCACTCTTCCTCTTTTCATTAAGTGTGCTCAGAACACTTTGTATAAAATAAATAAAAATACTGACTAGTTCAAAAAATGTATATTTTTGATAGGAGGAGATTTAAAGCCAAGGCACTAATTAGCCAACACAGATGCAGGAAGTTAGATTTTGATGATGTGATCAGATGTAAAAGAAGATAATACACAGTCAAAGAGGGGAAAATGATGTATTATACCCTCAAGAAAGGGATTTGATTTGTTTGCCTTTTAAAGTCAAGTGCTGAAGCCGAGTGAGCTGAAACCCAGTTTTAATGCATGGAGAGGAACATCTGTGATGGGGATGGTCCAGAATATGCAACATATGGAATGATCAGACAAAAGCCCATTTCAACTTCAGAGGAAAAAATGCAACCCTCCTCTCCAACTACAGATCCTAGACAAAATCCCACAGAAAAGGAGGGTCAGTGGTAACTAGCAAACACTGATGTTTCAGATGTAGCTGTAAGGAATACACCTGTGTAACAGCTGGCATCTTGGCCTGTCCCTGTGCCGAAGCAGCTATTTTTCCTTTTAACAGCAAAAGCAGACTCATTTCCCCTGTGGAGCAGAGAAGACGACATAACTCACACAGAACAGAACCATAAAGTCACTCTTGACATGTGCAATTCAGTCATTTGGTGCACAGGATCTTTCTGCTGATAACACTTTGTCCACCTATCTAGAAAGTTCTTTTAAGACTATATAATGACATGAATATCAACAATAGGAATGGATTAAGACAGTATGCTATTATTAGTCTGAAGATTCACTAGACAACAGTGCTCTCAATCTTCCCGCTTGCCCTTTTTACCTCTATTCCAGGAATTTAGGTACTAAACAGCAGTCTGATACTCGAAGCCCTTCCATAATAACTTTATCTTCAGCAAATATTCAACGAAATCATTCTCTTCTTCTAGATTCTTTTGGGACTGAGCTGCAGAGACAGGCAAAAGCAAATACCTACTTCAGAGTCTTTCTTTCTAAGGGGGACAAACTAAAATAACACATCTGGGGCCAAGGGCTTTGTCTCCTTTCCTGATGAACTTTGGCACTGCAAATTTCAGTGACAGCAGGCATTTGTTAGCATCCATCACTATATAAACTGATAAAGTGTAAAGCAACCTCATTTTTAACAATGATTTAGGGTGCTGCTAAAGCTTCGTACTTTCCAACTCAGAGCAACAAATGTTGCATGCATAGTTCTTTCCTAATAACACAAGTGTTCAAGCTTTTATCATTTATAGAAAAGAAATCAAATATTCATTAGAAACACCAGAACCCTCTGAGGAGAATTAAATTTGTTTACACAACCACCCAGCTGATTTGGTAGAAAAAGTAAATATTTCTTTGAAATTCCAACATGTTGTTCACTATTAGAAAGCTATTTCTGAAAACAGCCTTAAGAGTATTTTTACAAGGAGAAAAAGTGATAGGCAACATAATAGAAGCCAGATTTTTTTTTCTGCTCTTTCCCAAAAGCCTTTCTTAGGCTGGAGGTCAGAAATGTCAGACATTCTACATTGTGTTTAGGCAGAGAGTTGGCACAGGCGTTGGTGGCAAATCCAAATTCTGGTTTCTTGCACATGGTATTTAAGCAGGTGAAAGACAGGATTTTCTCCAAAGCTGTTAAATAAATATGTAAAGAGCATTTTGGCAAGATTAACKTTTTTCAGTAGAAGTTTGAAAACAYTTTTACTTCACKTCTCTTGTAYTTCTAGRAATGCTTCTGTGAGAGAAAAGTTAAAAACTAATATCCTTTATGTTTCTAAAGTTATAAACAAGTAAACTTGTCAGATCAGAGAAAGTAAATCTCCCATCATTCCTTTTTTTTCCCATGTTTTTTTGGGGAAGGTTCTTTGGTTTCAGAAGAAAAGCCAGAGAGTTATCCCAACTGTATATCTAGTTGATATAAAAGAACCTTTCACAGCCTTGAAAAAACTCTTGTAAGGCATGCCAGTATCATTACACCTACTTTCCAGATGAGGAATAAACTCAAACTCTTGATATTTTTTAAAAAGTGACAGGCACCTGTGATTGTAACAATTGGTGTAAATTCAGAATTTCTAAATGTTGTCCCTTATGTGTCCTGTTCAAGGCTGCACAGTAGACCAGTATCAGCACAATGAGGAATCTGGATATTCTGATTTCCCAATTTGTGATCCCTTCACTAGATTATTATTTTTCCCTTGGGAATAACACACAAATATTGCTATTTACTCAGYTACACTTTTTGGATTCCAAGCTGACAAACATTTTATTTAGTAACTAGCTACCATTTGTTAATATTCCTTGTAGAACAGTACAAAACACTTGGGATTAAATGTGAGACACATCTTAAACCAGGGCTAAAGGACTGCCATAAGCATCAAGGAAGCCTCACTGTCAGCGATATTTACAGTTGCCATTTCCAACCAAAAAGTATGGCAATGTGCTTGTGGAAGTATCCTGCATTCTGGCTTCTTCTCAGCCTCAGTTTAATGCCGTTCTGATTAATGAATATACAACTGTAGATACAGCAAAATAAATTTGCACAAGTCACATGAAACTTTTCCGAGGTATAAGTAATCATGCACGCAGGTCTTTTCCTGTTCAAATGACAAAGCARCACTTAAGGCAGTTCTCACAAGAAGTATCTTTTTTTCTAAGCTCTGAATAGAGAATCAGGCTTTAAATCCACACAGGCRATGCTGTATTGGCTAGAATGGAAAATCAGATCTGTGCATGTCAAAAACCAGAATAATTGTAKCAGAAATAAAGGCAGACTCAGAAGGGCTATCAAGAAGAACAGAAAAGAAGCTTTCTTTTAATTGCTGAAGTGAGATATCCAAATTAATACAAGACCACATCTGTAGAACTGAAAACACTACCAGATAAAATAWCTTGTGCTCAAATAAAAGGCAACAAAACATTAAAGTTCTTGTGACTTTTTAGTCAGAAAACCGAATACAGGCATTAATAAACAGAAGTGACTTAGGCAATTATTTTAATTCTTTAAAATTAATTTGTTTTGCATTACTTCATACTTGAACTTGTACATTAATACCAAATACAGTTTTCCAGTAAGGCCATAAGAACATACTCTGGGTATTTAAAAGCAGCTAAGAGTTAACTACTTATGAGATATAAACAGAAATAAATTGCAACATTACAATTTAAATTCTTATCTACAGCCAGAATCAGTGACAACTGATCACCTTTGCTAAACTGTCTTGTCTGACGATCACAGGCATGTTATCCCCACAGGCCCCCATTTTTGGATGGCCCTCAGACATTACCTTAAAAAACTAGGTGATATTTGGCTCTGACATCTCAAACATTGGATCCTTGTAGAAGGAGCCTGCAAGCAGAAATYTGACAGAGGTTCTTCAAAGGGAAATCCAGTGAATGACTTTCTGTAAGTCCACTAAACCCTCAGCATTAAATCCTAAGGAAATAAACTTAAGCTTTTGATTCACCAGTGTTTTGCACYTTGGTGTAACCACTTATACCCACATAAATCCAATATAATGGTAGCATTTGCCTCCAAATTGTACAGTACAGATTTCTACAAAGCCTTCAGTACTACTATGAAAAGATTTAAGTTTTTACTTGAAAGCAGTTTATTAGAAATTAAAAGATACATGTACACACAAAGCAGAATGATGGATTGTAATTCTTATAGATTCTGCTCTGCAGGATAYAGTCAATGTTTACAAACAATTCCTTATTTACTTGTAAAAGTTGCATGTAGATATTTATCATTAATATGCCAACTATCTGTTTTCATCTGGAACTGCCTATTTGCAAATTGGTACATACAAAACCCCCTGTTTCTTGACAACTGAGACTTAAATTTCTTTTAAAAAGTTGCTTAAATGATACTAAATAAAAAAATAATGATTARTCTTTTGCATGAGTGTGTTATGCAAGGAGATGTCACCTTTCATGTTTTATAGCTCAAATGATAAGCCTTGTATCTCAATTCCAACTCAAGCAGAAAGCCTTCTGTGCCTTGCACAGATCTGTATCACAGAGCAGCTTCAGCACTGTTTCCATTTATGCCCAAATAAAGCACATTAAGACTCTAGTTATTACTTTCAGTGTTMCTCTACTACTAGTGACAGTACTACTAGTTATTCAAGTCAGTGTGCAGCAACTTGTTTAGTCTATGGCACAGGGCAAGCCATTTTACTTTTGAGTGCCCTTCTTGCAACCCCATAGAATACTGAGGATTAACTAATATTTCCAAAATGCTCCTGGAAACTTAAATAAGTTAATTTCTAATTAACAAAGATCTGCTACCTCCTGCACCTACAAGAGCAGGAAGCACGCATGACAAAGTATTCTGAGGAGTTTTCTGAAAAAGCTCTGAAAAAAATGCTGGAAAGGAAACACCACATTCCCACACCAAATCCATGCATTACTCATGTCCTGACTACTATAATTATTTATTCATTTTGAAATACACTGTTATGATAGTTGAGACTTACTAGCTTGTGGCAAGTATCTGAAAGAAAGTGCAAAGCTATTTTAGGACATGAAGCACAAAGCATTTACTGTTCACATATTTTTCTTGATTCCTTTGTATGTCAAAAATATTTCCTCAAAGGAAGCATTATTCTTAGAAGATATCCCAAGGAAAAGAAAAACTCATATTCTCAAACTTGAAGCCAAACCCCAAACAGCAAGAGTAAGCTTAAAACGTCTGGTTTCATTATTTATTTGGGGGAAGTTAGAACTCCAAACTCACCTATAGCCTCTTACCACTGACTTACAGGTACAGAGGAGACAACATAAGAATAGCTGATTTTCCTTTTAAAAATAACATTAATCCTATTCTATACATATCTAACAGTACTAAGGACAGGGGAAGAACAAGCAGAGACATCTGCTTCATTTGTCCTACACTAAAACAGCAAAAGACTTCAAAACAAAGAGTCAGTTAAACAACAGATTCTCTATTGGTTGGGATCAGATCTATTCTTTTTCTAAACAAGCTTTAAAATTAAAATTCACTATGACAATCAGTTTCCAAAACTTTATTGACAAAAATTGAAGTCTAAGAAGCTAGGCCTATTTCTTAATACCTTTGGGTCAATAAGGAAAAATCACCTTTTGTTCTGATTCAACACAACCTGTTTTACAGCTGTTGTTTATCAGTTTAAGTGCACTTTTATGAACCCAAATGCAATATGAAAGTACTTGATGCATTTTAGAGAAGGAGGCATTATYGACATTTCCATAAATTAGAGGCCGAGGGAGAAATACATATTGATGATAGCAGAGTTGTTCCAAAAAGGAAGGAATAAGAAACCACTTAAGATTTTTATTAGATACTTTCTGGATATTGGATTACACAACTTTAACAGTGACATAAGGGAGAGCATTTCCTAGCTTTGGTATTTTCTGCATTCCATTTAATGCAAATACACATTTTACCACACAAGACAAGATGGCTTAGCTGCTTTTATCCATGGTCAACCACTTCCAAAAACTCTCCTGGTAAAATCTTGAGCCCAAAGAGATCAACAGCAAGTTTTATCTCAATTTCAGTACAGACAGATTTTATTTTTATTAACATATTAGTCCTTTAATTACTATCATACAGAGACATAAATAAAGTACACAAGTGTACTGTATGATTTATTTCCCCAAAAGATATCTTAGTATTAAGAACATTGAAAYTTCTTTCCAATCACCACTGCTACTGCTTTTTTTAAAACCAGGATTAAATGGCAATTAGTTAGAAACAAACATTATATTTAATTTGCTCATTTGCAGTACTGGCAAGGAACACACTAACTAGATGCAGTTATCAACTGTAAAAACCTTATTAAGCAGAAATAAGAATTAATTAGGGTTGCAACTCTAGACTCAAAGAGGGTCAACATCCTGAGGTTGCTTGAGGACTTTTGTTTGACCTACAGATGATTACTATAATAAAATCCCTTCAGGAGGTTAACTCAGTGGGGAATGTTTCACTTATCACTTACATACACTATATGACTAAATAGCATGATTGCAAGTCAGGTTAAAATTGTTTATTTATTAGAAGGTTTTAAGTCCAGATCTTACTCTTGTATAAAATATCAATTGTCTGCCATGCCAGCAGTCTAAAAGCAAACACAYAGGATTGCTGGATCTTTTCATTTCTGTTGTACTTGCATGTATAGTAGCAAGCCATACGTTTAAAAGTTGTCTGTTAAGAGATTTCTCAGAGTAGTAGCTACACACTTTTGAAGAAAAGGAAACAACTTTAAAGTTTCATGCTATTTTGACATCATCCACTCTACTACAACCTTCTTTTCTGAGATGTTTACATCACATCTTGTTAAAAATATATCTGAAAATATGTCAATTACCTAGCTAGACTCAGAAAGAAAGCCTTAGCATACCAATAAAAAAACAACAGAAAACCTGTTGCAATGTCAAAGTAGAAAGAAAAACAAAAAAATGGTARTTTCCTTCCCCTTCTACTTGAAAACTATTTTGGCAAAGAAGAAATTGAAATAGTACCATAAACTGTGACTCTACCAACAGGCCAGACTGCCATTTTAAAGACAAATGGAGCCTAAACATGACAGGACCACAATTTGATCACAGTTTTTCCTGTTGCAGAGTAAGGGCAGACCATTACAGACCAATAGGCACCATGCTGACTCTGCTGGACTAGCTTCACCACACATGAGGAAGGAAGGAAGGTAGCCCCATCTCTTCTGTTCACATTAYACATAGAACCATATGAAAGAAAAATTTCCTTCCTCCTACCTACTTAGCACAGGTAGAGGGGCTGTTACCTGATGAAGGCAAATCAGACTGGAAAGCCTGCTGCCCTGGCTTACCTCAAACACTACACCCTCCATTTCCACAAAGGGGATTCTTATTTATCAGAGCCAAGGAGGACACAGGTGCTGAAGCCACAATCCTGAGGAACACCCCAGAGTGCCTGTAGCCACCTCTAGTGCCCAGCCAACTAGGGAGATCTCCCTCCCGGCTACACCAGGCAGGGGCATACGTACCGCTGGGCCAGAGCAAGCTGCTCACGACAGAGCTATGAAACGCTGCCAGAGGYTCTCCTCTCGCACGATATTACCACAGCGACTGGACACCCACCGCCGAGGCGGCACGACGGAGCTGCCCCGCCCCGACCTCACACTGCTGCTCCCTCCCGCCCAGCGCCTTTCCCTCACCCGCCGAGCCCCGATTGGCTGCAGCCTGCCCCTGCCGGCCTTTTAGCCGCTGGAGGACGCGCTGGGGCTGCTCCAGGCGGTAGCGGGTCTCGGCGGCTTCTCGCACCTCCTTTCCTCGCGGGACTGCCACGGTAATACAGGTGGGTGAGGGCAGCGGTGTGGGGTGGGTGGTATTGAGGGGCTCAGGGAAGGGCTGGAGGGTGGGGAAGTCAGGCCAGCTTCCCCTGGTGCAGTCCCTATTCGTGGGTAATGCCCGAGGCACCTGGGCTGAGCCGCGATTCCCCTGAGGGGAGGGAGAGAAGCGGGGAGGGGGGGCTATGCTGTGAGGTAAAGATGGGACCTGGAGGGGTGCTAGGCTGAAAGCATCCCTTCTCTTCAGAAGTGTCTTCAGTGCAGGTGGGTGCTGCTCTGCCCCTCTTCCTTTGCAGGTGGTATGAGAGGGRAGGAGATCCTGGCACAGGTGCTGGGCAACCCCCCTTAGGATGTCTCCTTCTGGGCTGTGAGGACCTGACTTGGCTGGAGCTTGAAGGAGGTTGGTAATGTGCTGTGATGCTGTGGGGCTGTGGTAAGGAGRATAGAAACTAAAACAGTGAGCAGGTCTTGTGGAGAAGGAAAACTAGACCACTCTGCTAGAAGCAAGATGGCTGTTCTTAATGATGCTGAGAAAATGACCATTGCACTTCTTCTGCCCATGTTAAACTATGCTTGTATTGGGGTTTGAACTGGCAATGGGGTTTGTGTGAGGCATATCCCTTATACCTGGAACCCAGCATCATACTGAACATCACACTTATCCCAGTTCTGTTTTTTTTATAAAGTTACTTGCATTTGCTGTTGGAGTTGGATGCTAAAGATTAGCCATACCACAAGCTAGATAAGTATTTCACTCAAACTCTTTAACAGACCATAAAATAATACAGGCTACACCATGTAAGAATTTTGCTTATAYTGGGATAGAACTTCTCTTGTTATATCATTATAAAAAGCCATAGGCAACAGTAGACTTATCTGTGATGCAATACACACTTACTATTTGTTGTAAAATTGTGAGGGAAGTCTATAAAGAGGATCCAACTTCATCAGAACCAAACTGATGAAACAAACTGTGCTGATACATTGCACTGATGTGACAACCAGCTGAAGGATACAAGTGCACACGTAGCCTTGTGCTTTCCACCCACTGGTCAGGACTGTGACAGGGAAGAGGTGTCCTCAGATTGAAGTRTCCCATGGGCTGGGTTCAGCCTGTGGGCCAACAGCTGAACCATGCTAACTGAAATCAAGATTCATGGCTTTGTTAATGCCATGAAGTTTTAAATATTCTTTTTAACAACAAGCAAAATGCTGAAGGCCCTGCATTATCTGGGTGCTATGCCGTTTAAAGACCACAGATGATGAATAGTGCTATAACTGTGTGGTCTAGRACAGCTGACAAGATGCTATTAAATTTAGTTGACAACAGGGAGTATAAATCTTGTGGACCAGTACAGTAATTCAGGATTCTGTGTTAAAGTGAGTGTCTTTTTGTGGATTGTCCTTTTGCAATACAAGAAAAACTCATGATAACTGGTTCACAACTGAAGCTGTGAAACATGAAAATAGATTTTTCTCTCTTCCACTGTATAAACTGAAGAGATCAGACTTAATGAATGCTCAACTTCAATTATTCAACCTACAACTTAACAAAAAAAATGAAATTAACTATGTTTAACTGTCTGTGTTTGGATATCAGTAGATTTCATGATGATAAGACTGAATAGGGTGCAGAACTGGCAGGGCTTATGTACCTTTCTAGTTCACAAAGTAGCTCTTGTGATTTGATCTGTGACAAGTAAAGATGGTTCTCTCTCCCTTTCCTGGGAACCTGTGGTTTAAACAAAAAAGTTTTGGCTGTATCCAAGGGGAATGAAACAAGCAATAGTCTTGGCTGTTTATAGTTTGAGTTTTCCTTGCTCACATGATATTCATGTTCCTGTCTTCCAAAATACTGAACAGCCTTTGTTGAAAGCCAGATAGTGTATCACACAAATACACTGTCATTGTGTAGCTGAAGTTCTCGTCCCTAAAAGGAGAATGGGAGCTTGAAGCAATTTAGTAGCACATAAAAATTTACAATTTTGAAGGTATCCAGAACTTTGATATTTTCAGAGCTTGGATATTCAGGATTTCAACTAAAGCTTGACAAAATGAAAAAAAAAATCTTTCGAAAATTGAGAGAAGTTRTAATTTTGTAGCCAAGAACTCTTTTATGTTTCAAAGGCAAAATAATTCAACTGAGCTAAATAAACCTTGCAAAACCAGGMTGTATTTATTCCTCACCAAGATCATTCCTTGAAGTCTTCACTTTGCACGAAGCAACAGCAAGTGAACAAGTGGTTGTGGTACCCCTTTCTCATTCTGATTGCTGTGAGGGAACTGCACCAAGGCCTGCAGCAGTGATTTTCCCCAGCATTCAGGAGTACTTAATTAACTCTGCTCTGCTTCTATTTGAGCTCACTTTAGACTTCCCTAAACAGATTCCATTATGTGCCTTGTGTTTCTGGCAAACTTCTATCATACCTTCTTTGGATTTGATTGAGATGAGAAGCAACAACAGGCCAAGCAACTGGGCAGAACAGACCTAATCAGAAATGTGAAATATGATTTACTTTTCTAGTTGAATGGAACAGAAATGTTCCAGTTCTTCCATATGTTGTATTCTCATTTAAAATAATACAAGGGAAAAAAAWTTATAGATGCAGTTAACTAGAAAGATGATTATGAAAAAAAGCTGTATCACAAACTTGATTGATGCAGAAAGTGCTAGATAGCACTTTCTTCCTCACTGATTTTGGCCTTAGTTGATTTGTAGGATTCAGTGAAGGATATCCTCAAATCGAGTTGGAATGAGCTGCATTGGAAGTCTTTGAGCTGTAGTTTGACTGTTACACAGACATTTATGCAAAAACTASACCTTTCTGCATTGTTTCCTCAATAGCTAGCTCTGTGCAGACAGTGCTGTCCTAACGTGTCTGTGTTGCTTCCAGAGCTGAGCTAATCCTGGAAACTCCATAGCCATGCTTACTAGGTATTCAAGTCTGAGCTAGCTCACTCCTTGTGGAAGCAAACTGAAGAATCTTCATACCTGGTGCTAATAATCTGTAATCTAAATAAACTGCCTGCAGACATTGCTTCTGAAAGGTGATAGCTCTAGTGGCTGATGCTTCTCATTTAACCAAATCTTGCAATCTTGAGCCTTCCATGAGTGACAGTTTTGTCTGAAGAAAACTTGGGTGTGCTCTTGATAGCACAGAGACAATGAGTTACTAACAACTGGATAAGTTCAGATGGCCAAATCAGTAGCTAGGTTGAAAGTGTCACTCTTGGCTTCTGTTTCCTTGAATCAGACACAGGGCATCGAAGTCAAAAGACTAACCTGTTGTTCCCCTTTGCCCCACATCCCAAGCCTACCAGTCCTCATGTGGTCAGCATTGAACACCATACAAATTGCCATTAAAGCTACCACATGCAGTTCAAGACATTTGCATACCTGYGGTACCATACAGCTGTGACCCAATAATTTCATGGCTATCACAAGAATTATTATGAAATTGTGCTCTACTTTCAAACATTCTCCACACCCCACACCAGCCCCATCCCCCCTCAATTAAGATAGAGAAATTACATTCTCTCATTAAGCATATTTTCTGGGAGGCTGCATTGTGAGTCCTGCTTTCAGTCACAAAAGTAAGCTTTTTAGCTATACCTACCAAAATTGGCAGTCACTCCAGGAGAATCAAAGGAGTTTCATTGTAATCAATTTAACTGTATATTCTCTACAGTGTMATTATAGAGCTTGCTCTGTTAGATTGAGGCAAAGAAGAATACCTATTGCTTTTTCTTTGCGTAACAGTCAGGACAGAATAACGGCACCAATGTTGTGTACATGTTCTGCCTAATAGTATATGTTAGGAAGTATTTCTTCTCACTGGAGTGTGAACCAGAACAATTAACAGCTAATATTTTTGTGCATTGAGAAAATCACTTAAAATTTTCTTCTAGCTTTCTAGCCCAATTAATGATTCTTTAGRTTGTACCTGTGTTACATCTTGGGCCAAAGAACATAAATTTTCAGAACTTCAGTGGTCCATCTTCCTAGTGCTGAAATAAAAAAAACAAGCAACGAAAAAACCTAAAAGCCCACAACAGTTTATGGAAGTYACTAAGTGGGAAATAGTATCCCAAGTGCACATAAGGTAGACTCACCCATAAGGTAGACTTTCACTAACAAATCAGTTTGTTCTGCTTTCGAAAGATGATTTAGAAAGCTTAATTCAAGTAATAAAGTTATCCTCAAATCACCTCCCCTTTCTTCTTTAGAAAGACCGACAGGGAAATAGTTGGATTTACAAAATTTTTGTTCTAGTAGCAGATGACTTCACTARCTCTTTAATAAAAATCTACTAGTCCTTGTTGACCTGCCAATGCCTTTAATTTTAGTCAACATCTTAAGGCTGGTAGAAGATCATACAGAAAGATTGCTAGAAAAATTGACTTAGAAAAGACCTTTTTCTAGGGAAAGTTTTTTTCAGATACTAATTCTAATGTAAGTTTGCACAAGCTTTTCTGCTGTACTMGTTTTAATTGTTTCATACAATTAATGAAGCTATGTTGATTTACAAATGTGATAGTCCTGCTTATAATGCAGCTATAAACTCCTAAAGCTTGACTGATTTCTCCAAACATTAAAAAACAAGAGGTGAATATGTTGCTGCTTCTTTTTACCTAAATTTTGCATACTTTCAACAAACATCAATTAAAAAACAAATTAAATACCACTTGTTGAAATAATTGGCACAGTGTGTTAAGCTTTTCTTTCCCAAGCTACCCTACGGATAGTCTCTGACCTGTCATCTGGAGAGAGAGAGACCTAACGCTCACTTCTTAAGGGAAAAAGTCTTCATTACTAGGGCCATAATTTTTGCCTGTACAGTTCTTCAGACTGCAGCTATTTTGTGCATATGATGTGCCACACAGTCTGGCACCCTACTCATCATTTTCTGATTCTTCACATCCTACACAGGTTTATTACCTGGATACAATGCTAACACTTGGATTTTAGGAGCAGACCTTTCCATTTCCAATTGAAGGGTACCAATTTTTACCTGTAACACTCTCTTAGCTTACTCCAGATTTCCAGAGATGCCTGTCACGTGCCATAATATAGAAATCAGAATAGCAGAAGGTTGGAAAGAGATGTGAATCTTATTGTAAACTGTGATTTACAAATAATAAAGATGTGGGTAACTAATACATGCACAAGCTGCTAAAATTTAGTATAGATAAAATAAAACATGATATTTGGATTATGGTATTAAATCTGCACTTAGAAGAGGGAATAACTACATTATCTGACATTTTGGCATGTTACATATTAAAAAACATTTTTAACAATGTCAAGTCACAGATAAAATTCTTACTGTATATCTTTCTCCAAAGAATATATACAGGTGACAAACCACTTGCTAAGTGAAGATGTTCAATCCAGATATACTGGCAAAAGGCAGAAAATGTACTTTGGATATCCAAATCCTGTTTTAGAAAAATCTGCCTTCATGATAGAAGATGCTAGTGCTCCCACTCATTTCTCCAGTCCTCAGAAATACTGCTTTTTAGAGATTTCAAAAGCCACAAGTATAAAGGCTATATAGGATATATTTCATCAACTGTGAAGTTATGCAAAGCCGCTAAGAATGTGCTTAGGTTTAAGTAAGGGGTAATCCTGTCTTATGGAATTATTCATTCTTTTAATCTAAACACACTTGATACKCTCCCGCATTGGTTCTGTTACTGGCAAATATTTATTTAATACATTTGTATTAGCCAGGCTGCACATGAAAGGATGAAGTCAGTCTTCCTAAACTTTATGCAGAGTCTTGTAGGATGTATAGGGTTTCCTAACGTTCCTTTGAAGCCTGTGGGGCAAAACTTTCATCGTAACTCCCCATTAAGTCCACTCATTTTTCCCCTTCAAGTGAGGGAAAAATAAAAATAAACAGGAGAAATGTAAAGAGGGAGAAGAAATAGGAAATGGTTTGAAATGCTATTTTGATAACATATTCTTTATTTTATACATCATATRCAGATCTTATAGCTTCAGTTACATGTTCACTGCTCTGTCCTGTGGATGTTTCTCTGGAAAAAAAATGCAGTCACGTCATTACAAAATGACAGATAACCATTACCAACAATACAATTGTCATTGTATCTCACGGATGACATGTAATTATTTTCTAGGATATTTGCATTTTCTCTTGATGTGTAGCATAAATGAAACAATTTCCAACTGTCTCAGTCTTGAGAGAGAATAATAATTATATTTAACAGATGAATTTCATGATTGCAGCTGTATTAACAGAAACCAGCGTGCAAAAGCACTGAAAAAAAAAAAAAAAAAAAACCAAACCACAAACCCCTCT
The DNA here is from genome assembly GCA_030449065.1 of Oceanodroma leucorhoa. Lineage (NCBI taxonomy): Eukaryota > Metazoa > Chordata > Aves > Procellariiformes > Oceanodroma > Oceanodroma leucorhoa. The sequence goes on along the minus strand of JASVER010000073.1, from coordinate 851,666 downwards.
CCATTTATTACTTCACTCAAAGTCATCTTTCACATCAGGAGAAATATTAAATATATACCTAGGATTTTAGAATCCAAATTATTTCCAGCTAACTTGATATTAACCTTATATTTTCAAACGTGATTTATTATTAGTGTGAAAGAAGTCCAGTACTTGGAATTCAGTCTGTTATTTTGCCACAAATAACAGCATGCTTTGGAAGATCATTAAACCYTTGTTACCCATGATCTAACCAAGGCAGTTAATATGCAGGGCTCAGATTTCTGGCAGCTGAACTTTTAGTAAAGAAACATATCCTTTTCAAGCTATCTTAATCATCACATTCTYCTTTCCTTATCTTTTCCCAGTAAAGATTTCATTTCAATTAGTAGTTCACTAAACTTGTCATTGCCTTTTTGAAGGACATGTTCAATTCACTTTTACAAATTAGATTCCCAATTTTCAAGGTTTTTCTAKGTTGTTGCCTAATGAGTAGAAGTTGACAGAGGATTCTATTACTGTAATCTTTAATTAGGAAAACTCACATTTTCTGCATGTCTTAGGGTTTAATRTTGCCATTTTTTAATATAACATTTTGAGTACCTGTAATTGAATAGGAATCATATCAAAATTAGAACTACAGAGTTCTTTGGCACCCSGTGTTGTAAAGGAGAGGTCAGTAAACTGTTGCAGTGCATAAACATGAGACTTGTGAAGCAGTGTGAGACAGGAACTCTCTGTGTGAGTGTCATGCTTAAAAGATTAGTCAAGGCAATGGATGAGAGAGAAAATAGATGTATATTGAGAAGTGACTCTTRATAGCAATGAAAAATAAGGTAAAAATGTTCAGTGACAGTCTAGAATCAAGACCAGTCCTTATAAAAAAAGTAAACACACTAGGTCATGCTTTTTTGCTGTTGCAGAGACAAAAGAGATAATCTCTTCCTGCCTAGGGCGAACAGAAAAAGATAAAATAGAAGCAAATTGCAGTAAAGAGACTTAAATGTCTTTCTGGTGACTAACATGGTAGTAGAGAKAATGCCGTGGAATTTATTGTCCTGGGAAGCTATATGACACTATACATAGTGTCCATCATTAGAGGACCACAAGAAGAGGCTGGACAAACATCTGTCATGAATGACCTATAGGTCCTACCTTGGAGAAGGTAGATGTATTAACAAATTCTTTTAACTTTTAAATTTTAATATACAGAAAAATCCTTGAAATTAAGTGATATGTCAAGAAAGGGTTTATCCAATGCATGTGTTGAATTAATTGAGAAAATAACAGAAGGAAAAATAATATTTTTTGTTTTATTTTTTTTCCTAACCAGCTACCATATCTGCAGACTAATCTAGAACTCTTTAAAGCAAAGGATTAGCATATTCCTTTTCCAAATAAAATAGTTTTCCTATAAGCTTCCTTAAAAATTCAGCACACTCAAACTGCTAAAGCCTTCCCTTTTAGTTTGTACAATAAGTGTCTGAAACCATACATTTACTATAGTGTAGGTTTCAATACTAGGAGAGAAAAGCAGGTTTAGCTGGTAGAGTTTAGCAGAGATTCACTGCATGTGCTAGCATCTGTGTTGGATTTTTTTTGGTAAATGAGTGTAAGTAGAGTGATTGACAACAAAGGCACCAGTTCTCTGAATTAAGAAAGYGTTTGAGAAAGGATGTTCAGATTTTATTTGGCAGTAGGAGTACAAGTAATGCCATCTAGTTACCTTAACAGATCCTGTGATACTAGAACCTCAACCAGGCTCTAAAAATTACTTAATATGAATAAAATATTTTTTTCCTTGTATAATGGATGAGTTATCTTAAAATAGTGCCATGTGAATAAACCCCTCTAGCTCAACAGCAAAATGTTCAAGTTGTCATCATGTCTCTGTGTATGAGACATGACTGAATCAGTTCTACTGAATTCAACCATAATAAAAAAATCATAAGACTTGGGGATTTCAGTTACCCCCAAGAAGGGTACCCCAGCATATGCAGAAATATTCATCGTGGTAGTACACTCCAGGCTTATGCTTGTTGAAAGGTGTAATTTTGGCTGTTGTCCTCCAACACAGTCCTAAAATCCCTTTCTGCAGGATGTGTGAAAACCTAGTTCAAGTACCTAATGTATTGTGTAAAGTAAGAGAAAGGGACATTAAGCTATATAGTAGTATCTGGCAGTGGAACTGATTAGCACCAGTTGAGAGACTGGCCCATGCACTGAGAAAATAGATGGGAAAATAATAAGGTTACACCATTCCTGCAAGAAATGTGTCACTGAGCATGACCTAGTCATGCTAGGGGTCATAGGTTCTTGGCTACATGATTCTTCCATGAAAAATGATATATGGGTACTAGCTTTTTATTGTTGCKTATCAAAACATCTAAATTTGCAAAAAGAACTGGATTTGACTCTTGATGAAAGAATTGTTTTGTAAGAGTGAGAATAAATTAATAATTAATAGTTAAATAATCACAATATTAATAATGAAATAGTAAATACAACTTTAAATGCATGTTTTCCTAAGCTGAGTGAAAAACGATTGCTAGAGGTGCACCAAATCAAAGCACTGCAGAGAACTGCCATGTCAGGCACTCCCCCTGTATAATCAGAGGAGATCCCTGAGCTTCTTCAGCCCCTAAATCTCTATATGCTGCCAGCCTCATGTAGCTGTGTGTTGTATCACAAAGTGCTTTTTATTTGGGGAATGCTGTACTGTGGGACCTATGTGAGGGAAATAATCTGCTGAAGGGAAAGAGGAGATCTGGTTTTGTTTCCAAGGGATGGCAGAAAGTGCACCATTTTCCCTAAACTAATTTGAAGCATAGGAGGCACAAGATGAATTTGCATTACGCAACAGAAGAGTCTATGGAATCTCCTTAGGTAGTGCCAACCCATGCAGGCTGGAGCTCTTATACATACCTTATGGAGTGCCTGGAAGAGATGTAAGCTTAGGTCTGAAAGCAGTATAGTTATCTTAGCTCAGTGCTGTGACTGAACTGCTGCAACTCTTACTGTTTCCCATTCTGGTGCTGTGTTGGATGCTGCTTGTTTCAGTTGCCCATGGACCACGCTTTGTGTGACAAAGACCTGCTCACGGAGGTTCAATTTTCAAACACAGATTCAAGAGTAGATGGTAGCTGCTTTAATAGAGCCTTCCAGTGCTGTAGGGAACAAGGACACAAAATACACTGCTTCCTGAAAGGGTTGTGATCATTTGTAAGCTGTTCTCTCAGGCATAACCATTTCTTTTCTTCTGTATGTAACACCCAATACAACGGGCTCTTGGTGCATTAACTCTAGATCCTATATTAATGCAAATAGTAATCAAATATATTGCCTGAGCAATAGTCCTAATTAGTCTCTTAGTGAATATTTTGAGACCAAGATTACAGAGCAAWTTTTTTTCTTTTTAACTGTCCAGCAAGCACAGATAGAACAGTTGAACAAAGAAACAGCAAGTTGTTATCAGCAGCTCTAGCTTAAAGGATTTAAGGCCCAAGATCCAGTTTGTGAATGGTGAAGCCAAGGCCAGCTACTCCCATTTTTCAGTAAGCATTTCTGGTCAGATCTTAGTCAACAAGAAGTCAGTTCAGTTTAAGTTTAGACCTATCTTGCTTCCATAGGTTCCCTGACTTCTACTCAACTTGTGGGAATTTTGATTTAGAGAACAGTCCAAGAACTAGATATGAGAACTAGTTGATGAGAAAATGCTTCTCTCCCCACTGCATAAAGGCATCATAACTTACACCTCCTCATTCTTCATTAATATGCAGTTAGACAATTTGTATACCACTTTATTCATTTGCATATAAATTGCTGCCAATATACTGCATTCCCAGAGCAAAAATAAACCAGTGTGAAGAAGGGAAAAGCTACCACAAAATGCCTAGTATTTTTATATCTATAGCTGCTTCAGTGAATTATAACCCAATAGAGTCAAACTGTTACACTTTGCTTCATTATGCAGAAATGCTTCTGTGATCACTTCCTCACCACTGTCAATGCCTTACATTTTGAAATATCAAAATATTTTCTGAAATGAAACCCTTATTTCCTGTTTGGAAAGCAAGCAAATATTTTTGTAAAATATTCTAAATGAAAGTTTCATATCAGGTTATTATTTGTGTTACAATGTCACTTAAGCTCCAAACTATGGCAGTAAAGCTAACCCTACAGCAAAGTGATTCTGCTCTGACCATGATTATGAATTCAAGGCTGCTCTTTTAATATGAATCTGCAAACTCTTTGCTTACATGTGACACAAGAGAGTATGTCTATATCCTATTGTTAGTAGGGATGACAATATTCTTTATGAAAATACAGTTTGGACACCTATACTTTGTGCCAGTTTGGTAAGCAAATGAAACAAGCTTTCTACTAGCAAAAGACTAGCTTTACTACTACATCTGTGTTTAGAAAAAGATTTTTGATGTTCTAGTTTGGGACATTAACAGATAAACTCATCTGAGTCTTCCTGCATTTGTTTAGGAGGTTGTTGTCTCCTGCAGAAGAGAAAGTGACCCCCCATTTCAACCATTGCAATGCAAGGTCAATATTCTTAGCTTAAACCACTTCTGAAGACAGATTTGAAATGGGGTGCAAAACAATGGTTTTTGTTTACTAGTAATCATGTCCTGTGTATGAAGTGAGGTGTACAGGAAAGGGCGCTAACATGTAAAGTCATTGCAGCCAGGTTTGATAGACCTTTTAGTGAGGATATCCAATGTCACACAACCTGTGCTCCATTTGGGGCGTGAATTCTAAGTTCAGATCATAATCAGGAACATCAGAACTTCCAGTCAGTACCTCAAATCCCCCTGTGGCCTGTTCCAGCTTCCAGTGAAGCCAAAATCACAGTGAAATTTCTTTAGGTGTAATGAGGAGAATTTATTTATATTGGACCTTCAGAAATAAGAGATGAACAGTAAGAGCACACCTATCGGAATTACCTGCAAAGAAAACTTTTTTTTTCACTCACGAAAAGAATTGTAAATTGCATAGCATGTAGGAAGAAATAGCTTGATATGAAGTTGTAAGATGCAGTCAACAGCAGTAAATTTTACTACAGAAGATGGATTTATTTTAGCAATTGCTTTTCAAATCCTTGTTTTGTTTCAAATCGTATTCCAGCTATGTGTCTGTGAACACAGTTAAGCCCACTTGCCTTTCTGATGGAGGGCCTGGTCAATTTAATGCCGTCAGRCAACATTATCAGCCAGCTGCTTTTTCTATCAGATGTGGGCAGTATGATATATTTTTTTTTAAACTATGAGAATGAACTCTGAATTTCTGGTTCAATGGCAGGATTTCACTTGGCCACAGTGAAAATCCATTTATGCAACAACAAATCTTTCATTGGTATGATGCTGTCTTAAATTAGAGAACACATTTCAGGATCATATGCATCTATTAAAGTTCTTGATCCCTCAAAGTAATTGATACTTTACTCCTTGGGTAAAAAGCTGGCTGGATGGCTGGGCCCAAAGAGTTGTGGTGAATGGAGTTAAATCCAGGTGGCAGCCGGTCACAAGTGGTGTTCCCCAGGGCTCAGTTTTGGGGCCAGTTCTGTTTAATACCTTTATAATGATCTGGACGAGGGGATCAAGTGCACCCTCAGTAACTTTGCAGACAACACCAAGTTGGATGGGGAGTGTTGATCTGCTTGAGGGTAGGAAGGTTCTACAGAGGGATCTGGACAGGCTGTATCGATGGGCCGAGGCCAATTGTATGAGGTTCAACAAGACAAAGTGCCAGGTTCTGCACTTTGGTCACAACAACCCCCGGCAACGCTACAGGCTTGGGGAAGAGTGGCTGGAAAGCTGCCCGGCGGAAAAGGACCTGGGGGTGCTGGTCGACGGCCGGCTGAACATGAGCCGGCATGTGCCCAGGTGGCCAAGAAGGCCAACGGCATCCTGGCCTGTGTCAGGAATAGTGTGGCCAGCAGGAGCAGGGAGGTGATCGTGCCCCTGTACTCGGCACTGGTGAGGCYGCACCTCGAATCCTGTGTTCAGTTTTGGGCCCCTCACTACAAGAAGGACAYTGAGGTGCTGGAGCGTGTCCAGAGAAGGGCGACGAGGCTGGTGAAGGGTTTGGAGAACAGGTCTTATGAGGAGTGGCTGAGGGAGCTGGGGGTGTTTAGCCTGGAGAAGAGGAGRCTGAGGGGAGACCTTATYGCTCTCTACAACTACCTGAAAGGAGGCTGTAGAGAGGTGGGKGTTGGTCTCTTCTCCCAAGTAACAAGCGATAGGACGAGAGGAAATGGCCTCAAGTTGCACCAGGGGCGGTTTAGTTTGGACATTAGAAAAAATTTCTTCACCAAAAGGGTTGTCAGTCATTGGAACAGGCTGCCCAGGGAAGTGGTCGAGTCACCATCCCTGGAGGTATTTAAAAGACGYGTAGATGTGGTGCTTAGGGAAATGGTTTAGTGGTGGACTTGGCAGTGCTAGGTTAACAGTTGGACTTGATGATCTTAAAAGTCTTTTCCAACCTAAATGATTCTATGATTCTATACTTGGTTTTCTAAAGCTGTACATTGAAGGAAAGTACCCCATCTATAAATTTAACCCGAGGTGGGTCAGTATAAATATATTCCGTTCTTGTTATTCTTTTGCTTAAATATTCAGCATAATGCAGAATCTCTCCAACACATGCAGGAGTCTAATACTGTCCTTTAGCACCTGGATTCCTTGAAATTTCAGGTTTTTCATTCTTTAAATTCTCAAGGGAGTATATTTAYATATTAAAAACTGTCAAAATCCATTCTGTGGAATTAACTTTGTATATTTATGACTATACTTGTTAATGTTCTCAGAGTTCGATTACCTTTGCAGTTTCCCAGTCTTTTGCCATGTGGGACTGGACATGAGCAAATGGTAGTTCTCAGTCACTTGGAACTGGTATGAAGCACTGAGGCAGTGGTAGAATCTTGCAGTTAAAATAATATTTACTAATTACTAGTTTCCTTAGGAGCTGAAAGCTGTGTATACTATAAATACTGATGTGTGAGATCTCATGCTAAATTATGAAATGTTCAGGAAAAACACAACGAAACCCTTCTTAATATAAATGCTATTGAATTTAGGCAAATAAAATTCAAATTTAAAATGCTTCAAATTAAAAGTAATTAATTTTGATATATCGAGGAAGTCTGGTGATCTTAGGCATTGTACTGAGAAGGCTTCTGTAAAGTTTTCATCTAGCTCTAGAAGTTTAAGTTTGTGAAGAATGTTTCAGATTCCAATTTGGATCTTCATGTAAACTGATCAATTACCTATCCTCCAGGGGTACCTATTTGTATTAGGAATAAATACTTGAGTAAGGTATGTGTACATGGTAAATCAATGGAAGCTTATATACAGCTTTATTATCATGTTCCCACACTGAATAAATCTTACTAATTATGCAGAAGACTGTTTCCCTATTGCAGCCTAATGATTCACCTCCTGACTCTACTAGGGCATATGATCTTTATGTATAATTATGCTGCTGGCATCCTGGAAGATTTGTTGATAGGGTTACTTTATGGAAGATTATACAACTTTCTATTTGAGACAGTCAGTTTAAAGTAGTTATGACCTTCATCTCCATTCAGCTTTGATTCATCTAGACTGTGCTTTTAGTTGTAGGTTATCAGTTACACACAAATAATAATCTACTACTTATTTTTGAATGGCAACAAAATTTCTGTCAAGATCAGAAGTGTAATAAACATACCAGAAATATATCTGTATCACTGGCCTCAATGAACAAAGCAGTCCATACTGTAATAGCCCTTTTAAAGGTAGGTATATAAATGTTATAATTGCTTTTTATAAAGCAGGCAAAACCCTTCCTCTTTGCCTTCTTGCATTATACTTGATTTTTGGCTGCACAAACTTCTTCTCAATCTGAATGGTGCTATGGAATTCATATCAGTCTCACAGAAGGCTCATTTGTATTTTCTGTTTTCTATTAAGCAAACTTATCCACTCTATTGCTTTAAGCAAGACCAGTAATAAATATTTAGGACACTCCCATGAAGATAACAGCTTATCAGAAAAGATTATCTCCCTTTGCAGCAGTATTAAATCCTTATTTTTCCAGCCTACAAATCAACTCTGAAACTATCACTAATCGCTGGTGAAAAAACCCCAACCACCCCATTAAGCTCGGAAAGCACCATGTTAAATGTTATTTCTCCAAAGAGCAGTGCTCAATTTTTCTGCCATGGGAATAAATAAGTTAGTGATCATATCCTACTCAAATGTAGCAGCTACAATGTATAATCTCAAGCCTTCTTATATGCAGACCAAATCATTTTAGATGATTAATAAATATTTTATGACACAGACATATACAGAAATCTGAAAAAGCAGAGAATAAGAAGTCCCTTCTTTGGATTCATAGTGTCCTTGGATTGATTTGGAAATTTAATTTGCTAGAGATTTAGGAAATTATTTGCTTAAAAATATGATCTGGGAAAACTGGAATAGCTGTCTATTTGATTACTGGTGTGGTTCTGTTAGAGTGGACATGTGGTTTTCTTTTCCTAGATAGATATCTTGCATCTCAATGAAGAACACTAACCCTTTGTAGATATCTTGCATCTCAATGAAGAACGCTAATCCTTTGTAGAAAAACGTTTCAAATAATCAAACAAGACACAAAATCCAATGTGCTTTGAGCACATTATTTACCAGCCTGTGCAAACTCAGATCTGTTTGGTCTAAACTGTTCCCATCTGGCTTAGCAGAGAGACATCAGCTCCTCTCCAGATTGTGCTGAGGGTTTCAGCTGATTGCTGTCTTTTGTGCTAATAAGCACAGAACTCATTCTGCCTAATGATGGAGCTCCAACATGAACATCTGGGGAAGCACAAGGTGTCTTGTTAACAGTCTTGCTATCTCCACATGTAGGAGTTCAATGAATTCTTGATGGTGTAACAGTTTCTCTGATAATAGAATTAATTAGTAGGCTTCATCTAAAGCACTGTTGCTCTGACGTGGTGTCTTCCTACAAGTCTCTTGACTTGTCATCATAACTCTTGCTCTCAGTGAAAACAGACACTTAAAAAATGAGACAAAAGGCATGATCAGCCATTKTTTGCTCTTTCACTGTACCTGTGAAATTTTAAAAAAAGTTGGGGAAACATTGACCATTATTGAAGATAATGACCTGAAGCATTTGATTTCATTCTCTGAAATCTTCTGGCAAGCATTGCTTGCTTCCTTCTGTGTTAAGCAGTATTATGTTTAGGGAAATACAAAAAGCCTTACTTGGCTTATCTTTTCTTCTATTGTAAAGACTCATACAAAATCAGCATGATCCATCATAGTCATTCTGTTATAAGTCTATGAGGAAAATGGAAGTGAATTACAACGGAAAATTTGAGAGGCATGCCAAATTAAATGAAAAAATTGCTCTTTAAAAAATCTCATGGGAAAATACTCTGTTGAAAGACTCTTTAATGTTTCATTCAGATGTCAGGGGAGTAGGTTGCTCAGAAGGCTAGAGAGACCTGATTGTAAAAGACAGATAAGAAATGGTAGAGGGTAAATTGCTAGGATGCTGGAGGTATTTATGTCACTAAAATTGACCTTTAGCCTGATTTTAAAYGTTTTAACTTGTGTGTCACATGAAAAATGTTAGTAGGCGTGAGGTAGTTTTGATACCTGTATCTATTAGAGAACAGGCAAACACTAGAAATTAACAGAAATATGACTGCTAAGTTTTTTAAAAAAAAGTATACAAAGTATACAGAAAAAATATTTCTATTTTTAGATGCATGATAGCTTCAACAGGTATGGGATTCATTTGGACTATTGCACTTGTGCACATGACSTTGAACACATTAAATTCTGCATTCAAGAGTCAATTGCACATGAGCTATGGGTACAGCATGAGGTCTACCAAACCCAACACTCAATTTTTTTTTTTGTCTTGCACCCAAGAAATCCACAGAAAAATACAGCCAAGCCAAGTCAGCCACCTGTATACACTACTGCTTATTAATTTCATCTTCRTCATGTGATTATGAGATATGGATGGACTGTCCCCCACTTCACTGATGGGAAAGTTAAACATGAGATAGTTTAAATGTCTTGTGCAAAATTAGGAATTAGATCTTTATCTTCTAAGTCTCCATCAGAAGCTTTATCTTCTTTCCCGTTTCTGTGCAACTATCATATACTGAACAATAGCTATGGAGGAAGGGAGAATGCAAATTAACTTTTCCCTACACAGCAGGAACACACCCTTGTTTTGTTTATTTGTGAACCTCTGTAAGGACATAAATGCCATTCAGATTCATTTCTTATCTATACCTATTTAATCTAGTTTCTAGTGGAACAGTACATCTGTATGGTTCAATGATTGCATTGCTATGAAAAGTTAAAAATCATGATTACTGTGATTTATACTGGCAGATAACATTGCCAGATATTTAAATTCTTTGTTTTATTATACTATCTATGCAAGCTAGGCACAGACCACAACTTCTGTTAACTACATACCCTTAACAAAAAAAGACAAATATGATGTATTTTGCGACCTTTACTCTCTAGTAAGTGTAAGGTAGTTTATCCCTTTATTCCCCCTAATTGTTCCTGTGAGAATTTGTTTATACCCTGAGAAAACTTAGCCTGAAGCCTGGACTTGGAAGACTTGAACTCAAAGTTAAAGATAGTATCTAGGTTATGGGCCCGATTACCAAATGGGATGTAAATATGTGGTACTGGTATTAGAGTCCTAAATACAAAAAATTGCCACATGAAAACACAGAAGAGGCAAAACTAGAGTTCAGTTGAAAGGAATATTTAAGTATATTAAGAAATAGTGTGGCCAGCAGGACTAGGGACTGATCGTCCCCTGTGCTCGGCACTGGTGAGGC